>CM050167.1:133459740-134059740 GCA_027410445.1 Discoglossus pictus | reverse complement strand
GCACTATATATTACTGATGAGTAGCTATATCAATGCAAATCATGTATCTATACGCTGATAATGAACATACTGCACTATTTAATGATGATGAGTAGCTATTCGCTAATAATTAATATGCTAAACTATATAATTATGCTAGGTATCTATACAATGATAATGAATATGCTGCATTGTATAGTTGTGCAGACCATGAATACATCACACTGTACAATGATGATGATTATCTATACACTGATAATATCCACGCTGAACTGTATAATGATACCAAGCATATAGTGATAATGAACACACTGCACTGTATAATAATGTTGAGTAGCTATGTACTGTTAATAAAAATGCACTGTATAATTATCTATATACTGACAAGGAACACACTGTACTGTAACATGATGCTGAATGAATGTGAACATCCTACACTGTAAGTGATGTACTGCATGGGAACATATATATGCATGTATATATAAATAGATAAATAGCTAGATGCATAGACAGACAGGGGAAGACAAAAATATATACCGTATATTCTCGAGTATAAGCCGACCCGAGTATAAGTCGAGTGTGGGAAATGTGCTGCCCCTGTGTCCCTCTTGTGCCCTCTGTGTCCCCCTCTCTCTCCCGTGTCTTTTCTCCCCTCTCCCTTCCCTGTGTCTCTTCTCCCCTCTCCCTTCCCTGTGTCTCTTCTCCCCTCTCCCTTCCCTGTGTCTTTTCTCCCCTCTCCCTTCCCTGTGTCTCTTCTCCCCTCTCCCTTCCCTGTGTCTCTTCTCTTCTCTCCCTTCCCTGTGTCTCTTCTCCCGTCTCCCTTCCCTGTGTCTCTTCCTCCTCATCCTCAACCTCCCTCCTCATCCTCCCTCCTCAACCTCCCTTCTCAACCCCCCCATCCTCAACCCCCTCCTCAACCTCCCTCCTCAACCGCCATCCTCAATACTCTCCTCAAACTACCTCCTCACCCCCCATCCTCAACCCCCTCCTCAACCCCCCATCCTCATCCTCAACCCCCCCATCCTCAACCTCCCTCCTCAACCTCAACCCCCCTCAACCTCCCTCCTCATTCTCAACCCCCCTCAACCTCCCCCCTCAATCCACCCGGTATATGCTAATGACGCGGTGCTCATGTGACGTCACATGCACGCCAGGTGAAGAAGGAGCGGAGGCCAGAGCAGAAGCAGGTAAGGGGAGAGGGGGAGGTATTTAGGGGGGGTTAGAATGAGGAGGGGGGTTTAGGAGGGAGAATGAGGAGGGGGGTTTATAATGAGGAGGGGAAGGGAAAGAGACACGGGGGGTTAGAGAGACACGGGGGGGTAGAGAGACATGGGTGGGTTGAGAGACACGGGGGGAGGGGTTAGAGAGACACGGGGGGGGGGGTTAGAGAGACACACGGGGGGGGGGAGTGACTCGAGTATAAGCCGAGGGGGCCCTTTTTTTTAAATAATTTTAGGATGCCAGGTTATGGATTATATTTACAACTAGGGAATTGCCCGTCAAAAACGACTGCAATAATATTTGAAGCCTGGCAATGCTGTTTGCCACACAAGGCGCGGTTCTGCCACTGCTGAGCACCGTTGGCACTCATTGCGAGCCTCTCCTCCAGTCTATTTTACTTTGCCGCTCATTGTAGGCCTCTGTAACCTGCAACTTTGTGCTTGGGAATGCCATGTGTCTCTTTCCACCATCTCCCCCCTGTCTCTTCCCTGTGTCTTCCCCTCTGTGTGTCTGCTGAATGTTTGCGTGGTGACTGCTGTTTGTTTTATTTAAAAAAAAAAACACTACCAAAAAAACACGCAAAACACCACCAAACAGCTACGGATATTCCGAAAAAGCCCACCAAACAGCTACGGATATTACGAAAAAGTCGCACGACATAGAAAACGAACAACGCTACATCAGCCACATTAAATACACCAAACACCATTAGCTCACTTACAATTTCATTGCCGTCATTTTTTGACGGGCAATATTCTAGTATATATATAAATGGTCGCACAAACGCATATTTTTATGTTAATTTAAGCACTACTGCACTGCATTTACAAGTTAGGTTCATATGTTTGTTAAATACAGTATTCAGTATAAAATAAAGTTCTTTTTTTCTTTGACTGTGTATGCACTACAGTGGTTCTTTAATTCAGGGAAAGGTTAGTGGTCAGTTTCACAGGTTGCTTTTTGTAATTTTCCCAGAGAAGTTGATTTGTGTCATGACATCAGTGCCTGAACATGTATCAGAAGTATTATTCCTTGCTCTTGCTGTACTGCCTGTTACTAGCTCTAATGAGAGGCTATTACATGGATAGGAGAATCCTCTCTTTTAACATATAAATCATTGCCTCCAGCTGACACTCTACAACATTGTGACTTCAGTGAAGCTTCACTGCTTTGAATATAGTTTCGGTATCAGGTGCAAGAGGCGCCAAGCGAGCCCAAGTAACAAGTGCCATTTTACTTTCAAATCTAATTGGAAACGATCGATATGCCTGCCCTGCCAGAAAATACAGCCGCATTGCTTATGGGGGCATGTGTGTGCATACTTAAAAAAAGGACAGGCTAATAAGCACTCTGAAGATACAGTATAAAGTGTGTACACGTATCATAAAATATATTTATAAATAAATGCATATTTATAGACCGGGGTAATCAATTATTTCTCTTACAAAATTCAATAAGGTCCAGATATCTAGTAACAACATTTTTTATGGATATGCACAGAAAATATGTTAATTTCATGAAGGAAATGTGGTGAATAGGAAATAGGAAAAGGGCAACATGTAAGTGATAACTTATGTAAGTAATTGGAAGCTTCAACTGAAATATACAGTACATTTAATAATGCAACTGAGGTCCGGAAGCAAAGGGCCAGAGGGCCTTATGTAGGTCTGTCTTTTGACTACCGCTGTAAATATGTATAGAGATTCTGCATCCTAATTGGTTGGCCTCTGTGAGATAGGATTATGGGTCCTGTGCTCCTGATTTCATGGTGTATATATATATATACACAATAATGTTTTTTGTATTTATGTGAATGATTGTCGGCTGGTCTGAGCCAAGGGGCATCAAATAGAATTACACCCACACAACCAGAAAGCTGTTAGCCGGCCCTGAGAACAATCAGTGCAAAATAATAGGTGAATACAAAAGAGGAAGAGGAGCCTGATTATGGATATCTTCAGCGAGTCCTATTTTGTCATTTGTTGAAGTAGATATTAAAATGCTTTATCACACTCGGATCGCTCACAATATGCTGCCAATGTGAGGAGAATACAGCTTTCACAATATGGGGATCTGCTTTCCCGAGGGCATCGATGGAAATACTCACCGATACTTAACATTATGCTCAGAACGGCTTACTTTTGCTTGACTTCTTATTTCTTTACCACTAGAAGGTTCACTGTGCTAATGTGTTAAATACATTTAAATCAGCCAATTATGACATCACCTTATCCTAAGTAATATTATAGGCATTTCAATATTAAAAATGAACATATAAACATTTGTGGTTTGTTATTTCTTTAAATGGCCACTTTATAGGTAATGCAGTAGGATTGCATTTTTTTTTTTATTACTGATTACCAATAAAATCAGGGTAATTTTTAAAACTGACATTTGAAATAAGCATTATAGCCTATTAGGTGTCCAGAAGAGGAAAGAAGAATTGCCCAGAAGATGGACAGGTGAAGGCTTGTTTATAATAAGCCACTGCAGGGAAGTAGACTATGTAATCAGGAAACCAGATAAAGACTCCCATTAGGACAGCATCTACTCAGCAGATCCTAGTCCTCCCCTTGGAAACATCATAGACGGTGAAGATGGAGGTGGAATCAGATCTGCTGAAGTCTAAAACACTAAACCTCAAATGTAAGATTTAAAAACAACATTGACTTTCTTTCTACAAATACTGATTGTGAGCTTGATTAAATGGTTCCCATAAGAAACTCCCATAAGCATTTCAAGTATGGTGCTAGATAGACATTATATCCGCAGCAAACCCTTGTGATCGCTATGTGTGGTATGTTACCTAAAGTGCAATTACATGGCTCCCATACAAAATGTACCCCAATCCTATGTGTTCCAGCAGAGCTCTGTGACCCTACTTGTACATTCAAACTATTAAGTTATAAGTAACAGTTGTCTCTACATTTCAAGCTATAACCTTCCTTGCTGCTATTGCATTATGATTGGTTAAGCTTTTAATCAATCAGAAATAGGATGGTAGTCCACTGACTCAGTAGCCAACCAGAGTTTGACAAATTCAAATACTAGATTCTGATTGACTGAAAAATGATTGACACATTTTATGAGAAGTCTGCAACAACCATCCTATATAAAATGGAACCAGTATCAAAGATGGTATTCGGTGCAGAAGCTCCTCAGAGAAGGATCTCCATTTGTTTCGTTTTTTTAAGAGCAACAGGTTTATTTTTGTATGCTGGAGATTTTTTGAAGAGAGGAACAAGAATCATCAAGCAAGACTTTAGGCACTATGCGCGGACACATCAGAGCTAAGGAGCTACAACAAAAACTCTCATAGTGCGAGTCAGTAAATCTTATGGAAGTGTTTTGCAGGAGCCATTTAATAGCTTTGCAAAATTGCTTTGTAAGAGCTCATATAGCTACGTATCAGTCATGAGGGAGATCTTACGGGAACCATGTAATCAAGCTCTTCATTGCTAATCAGCAACTAAATCAATAAATGAAACCCTACTGCATGAGAACTACAGTTATCTTAATAATATATATAATAAAATGTACATGCAGGAAAATGAACTTCAAAAGCAGGCTTGATAAAAAAAGGATGGAGAATATATTGGGAAAGGAGTAAAAGAGAGAAGCAGAACTGAACATCTAGTGACACATTAGAATAGAAACCATTCTGTTGAACCGCTCATTATTAAACAGTTTTTCATGCAAGAGTTTGGAACAAGAGGCAGCTAATTCTAATAAATCCTGCCAATGGCACATGGTAATAATGTGAATTGCCTGGGTGGGACTCAATTCAGGTTTATTATGTCTGAGAAACTGCATCTGGGGCTGCCACAGAGTTCTCTCACAAATCTAGGGAGGGTAAACTTCTGTATTTTATTAAAGTGATACAGTGGAGGTGCCAAAAATGATATAATGTTAAGCCCATTAATTGTGTGCAGTCACCTAAGTCTGAGCATGCTTTTGTGCAGCCAACTGAGCAGAAACCAGTGCCATAGAGGGTTATCACTAATTGATGTTCATTAACAAATATTGGAATCTTGGTTTGTGGTTGGATCATTGCGATTTGGCCAATTGAATAGGGGTCTAAATAAGCACATAACATATATTTTTTAAATAAGTTTTTGGTTAGTGAAAACCTTGCTTTTGGATAGATGTTTACTAACTAAAAACTTATTTAAAAAATATATGTTATGTGCTTATTTAGACCCCTATTCAATTGGCCAAATCGCAATTGAATGAGGGCCCATGACAGCTTGACGTGGCAACCGTCAATGTTATTTTATTGTAGGAAAATGTATTTTATCTCAATAACAGTAAATTGATAAAGTAGTTGTTACTGCTTATAGTTTTAACTTATATGATATTCGGAACCTCCACTGTCTCACTTTAAGAGTCACACAAGTTCTCAAATCTTTTTCTTGAGATTTATATAGTTCTTTAAAGTGCTAGTGAAGTCATTAAAACTGCTCACCTCTATCCTGTAAAGCAGTTACAAGTATCAAATGTGTAAAAACTGTTTAATTTAAATCGCTTTTCAACATGTTTTGATTTGTTTAAATTGCTTTAAAATGCTGCTTTGCTAGATTTTACAGCAAGTATACACAGGAGTCAGCTGCAACCTCAAGTACCATTGTGTTTATTGGCACATTCTCTCAGGTCCTGACCATAAATTACAAGCTCCATCTAAGAGCTCAGATTTGTCTTTACCACAATAAGAAAATTCCATATATTTTCCCGTTGAGGTTAGAATTCCAATGAAAAAAAGTTAACATCTACACATTGTGTTCTTGTGATTTTTGGTCCTTGCAGAACCTGTCAAGTGCATGATGCTCTACACAGCACCTACAATTGTTTCCAGATTAGTTGGGTTTACTTTTATAAAGCAGAAAAGCATGAATCATTTTGATAAATTCAATAAGTTGTTTTCACTTGGTTCTCTGTGCTTTGGTTGGTGATGTAGAGCAGTATTGGTCAATTCCATGTCCCCTTGATGTCTGAAAAAACTTGTCAGTTTAAAGGATCGCTGCAGTTCAAGAAAAAAGACACTTGATTGTCAACTATGTACCCAAATCAAGCTGTGTAAGCCATGGGTGTTTTCCTTTTGAAAAATCTGAATTTTTTGAAGACTGTTTATAGTACAGGAATACATTTTGTACGGGTTACGGGCTCCGAACGGGTTACGGGCTTGAAAACTCTGCAATGGTAAAACCAGGAACTTACAGTCTCCCCCGAAGCCTTTGATCTTTCACTAAAAACGCTATTCAATTGCTACAATTCTCCAAGCCCGCAAATGTTTTCAAACCCGTGAACGGCAAATGAAGGAGAAAATCCTAGAGAGGAACCACAAGGTGGTTTAACTGCAAATGCAAATAAAATATCAATACTGCACTGTAAATGAATGGGAAAGCGATGAAAGACATTGAATTATTTGCACAAAAGTCTCAAGCTCGCATATCGTCAGTAAATAAAATGTATGTTTATGTTTCATTTCAGGGTTATATCGATCTTGGGTATCAATGAGTTAATACATATCAGGCCACCCATATGGACTAGTACTGGCATTCATTTTCATAATTCTGTATTTTGAGGGTTTGCGAGTCTGATCGCATATCGGATCCCTGATCCTAATTGATTGACATGTAACTTCCATGTTTTACTGCCGTAATGATGGTGGTCTCATTTTCTATTGGCTGTTTCGAAATGGGAGGTTACGGGCTTGCTTAATTGATCATATTCCCGCCCTGAACTGCTATGAACCAGTGCATGGTTTACGGAGTCGGCTTTGGGCCCGTAACTTGCGGGTTCGACCAATTGAATAACTTCAGAATCAGAGACCAACGGAACCCGCAGTACGGCCGCAGACATACAGCCCAGACCCAGCGAGATGCGGGCTTGCAATTGAATCGGGCTCAAAAAGTTTTCAAACATGTATTAGTCCATATAGAATATTTTTCTTGTATTTATATATTATTAAAGAGAACGCTATTTACTCATTATTTAGGCTTTCTATTTTCCACTATGGGTGCAGCCAATTGGTTAATAATAGTTTTAATAAAATACTAAAGCAATAAAATAATATTTTGTTTCCAGACTTCAGTAGTTCTTTAATCACTTATTTGTTCAGCACTATTGTGGCAGGACTTCACTATGACCGCAGATCTATTTGTGTAAATGTCCAGTTTGTATGAGAATTGCGTGTTGAATGTGAATAAATCAGTGTTGGCCCATGTGTCAGCCTGTACATGTTTCAGTGTGAATCAGCATATGTGTCAGTATTAATGTGTGTGTTTGTGTCAATATGATTTATTGGATTTGACTGGCACTTCATCAGTGAGTGTTAACCATGTGTATGTGTCTCTACAGATGTGATGTATGTCTGTCAGTGTATAAAATGGCAGTGCTGTATGGTGAGCCCCTGCTGCAGAAGACCCGGAGGAAGCAGAGATGACCTGGGCAGATTCAGGTGCAGTGATGCCACTTTTTACTACCACGTATTTCTAATACATTTTTGATAATTAGGCAGTACAGTGTCCAGTGACATAACAACTTGTGCAGTTGAAGATAATAAATGGCTTGTTTGTCAAGTCATTATCAAACAATATTAGCAGCTGTCTAAGTCATAAACATATAACTTTTTTTTTAGAAAATTAGATTTTTTGAAGCACAAGAATTTTTTTGAGAGCTGAATGATGGGGGTGTAGTTATAAGTAGAGGGAGGGGTGTGGAGGAAGATAGATATTTGTTAACTGGAAAAGATTGTAGTTTACTCTGTATGCCTTCCCCCTCACTGGTACAGAATCAGGCACCTTGCATCGTTCAATGCAGCCACAACTCTCCAGACATCAAACGAACATTTTCCTTTTTTTGAAAGCACTGACACAAGATTGAAAACTCACAAACTTACAATTTAAAGGATATTGTTATTACAAATCCTTAAACAGGAAGATTACAGATGATCAGTGCATAATTAAAACAATCGACTACTCTTGTTAGATTTAAGCTTGGGTGTGGAATTGGGATACCAACACAGTTATTAAATTAGATAGTGTCAGTGGGATTATTAACATATTATGTGCAGTTTGTGAGTTTACCTGGGGAATTTAAATTAACTGCAGATTTTTCTTAGGCTGGAACACATGTAGGATGGAGAGTGATGTTAGTTATGACTTAGTTGGGCTAGGTAAACTAATTACGGTGATAGAAACTAGATAACGGGGGGGGGGGGGGGGGGTCTGTGACGTATATAAACATGTCACTTACCCCTGCTTCCTAATGCAGAATGGATGAAGACTATTGCTTCTATATGAGAACTCTCCTTTCTCCTAGTCATGTGGACTGTCTAGAACCATCAATCATCAAGGCCCATTCATTCCTTCTCTCTCCACCATCCTCATCACAGTTAATTCAACTCTTTCTTCTCCATTTGCTAATTCCACAATTCTCTTTTCAGCCCTAAATTACTCAATTCTTCCACTTCACCATTTCTCACATCTTCCCTAATAATAACCACACGCCCTGCATTCTCATGTCATCCCTATCTCATCTAACCCTTGTCTGTTCTTCTCATTCTTCAGCCTCTCTGTACATTTTCACTTTATTTCCTGTCTGTGTCTCCCCTCTCTGCATTCTTTACTTCCATTGCCCTTTTCCCTATCATTACTATCCTCTTTTTAAAATGAATCTTCTCTTCATCTCACCTTTCTTCTCTTTATTCCTCCCATCTTATTCAAGTTCTTCCATTATGTTATTATTTTTTATTTTTTTTCCTCATTTCTCCTTTCTACATTCCTCCTCTCCCATTTCTCTTTTCCACATTCATCTTCTCCCCATTTCTCTATTGCATATTCCTAATTTCTTCTCCCCATTTCTCCTTTCCTCATTTCTCCTCTCCATTTCTCATTTTTCTTTTCTTCATTCCTCCTCTCACATTACTCTTTTGCACATCCTCCTCTCCTCTATTTCTCCTTTCCAGATACATAATTTCCTCTTTTCTCCTTTTCAATTACTCCATCACTCTCCCAATTTCTCCTTTTCACAGTCCTCCTCTAATCTGTGATTTTTACTTTCCACATTTCTCTTCACCTCTCCTTTCCATATTCCTCCTCTCTTCTGCCAAGTTTACCTTTCTACATTCCTCCTCATCCCATTTCTTTTAAACATTGCTCCCTTCCCCATTTCTCCTTTCTACATTTCTTTTTCACATTCATCCACTCCCCATTTCCTTTTTGCATATTCCTCATTTCTTCTTTCTTCATTCCTCCTCTCCCATTCCTCTTTTGCAGATTCCTCCTCTCTCTCATTTCACCTTTCCACATTCCTCCTTTCCTCATTTTCTTTTCTACATTCCTCCTCTCCCATTCCTCTTTTGCACATTCCTCCTCTCCTCTTGCATCTCTCCGTTCCAGATTCCTCCTTTACTCATTTCTTCTTTCTATATTCCTCCTCTGCCATTCCTCATTTGCACATTACTTCTATCCTCTCTCATTTCTCCTTTCCAGATTCCACTGTGTGATTTTTTTTTTGATTTTTTTTAAGTTAAGCTTTCAAAGCAGAATAAAACTGACTGAAATATTTAACTTATGTCGGGGCTTGTCCCTCTCGGCCAATGAGTAGTAATATAAATAAATGAATCATAACAGTCTGTTAATGAAATCTAGAGACATATGTATGCTATGTGCTCTTCCTATAAGTTTCAATGAAGTTTAAACAGATTTAACTTTTTTTCATGCAAAACACAACTTTGGTAATGCTTAAAGCATACTCTTGTAAATGCATTAAAAAGGATTGTGTTCCATATTTGTTTAAGTTCCCCACTTATTAACCGTACTTACTGTGCTAATAGAGATGTATCCTAAAGTTGTGCACATTACTTTATAAATATACAACAGAATCTTTTTTACAGCTCACTGACCACATCTGCACATGCCTTCCCTAAAAAAATATGTATAATTAACCTTAAAGGGACATGGAACACAACTGTTTGTTTTTTTCTTCAAACAACTTAAAGAGCAAGTTTTAAACACTGCAAAAGTCTTCAAAATCTATTGGCTTCCATTACAAATATACATCTTCAGCTGCCAGGACGTCTGACACTGTTTAAAGGTCATGGGATTCAGTCCAAGTTAAATATTTTTAAGTATACCTTCCGCGGTGTATGAGTGAGGATCTCCTATCCCAGTGTCTGTGTCTTAGTTTACTTAATAACCCGCCCTGGGATTTCCTGATCAAACACTTTGTAGGAAGCCTGACACCTTAAAACACATTGCATGCATGTGAAACAAATGTGTGAATAACTCATTCCCTGGTGCTAGGAGCACGCCAGGACTGATAGTCCCTGTCTGAAAATGTGCCGGCTCTGTACTATATAAACCAGAATAAAAAACAGCATCCCAGAAGGGCAAGTGGCAAGAAACTATTTATTCAAACACTACTTTCACACAGAAGCTAGGTGTTTTTAAAGTGTTAATAACAAAGATAATATTTGAACAATTACCATGTTCCTGCCATGTAATTGGGGAGGGAACATTTAAACTTCATTTTCTTAAAACATATTTCTCTATATAAGTCAAAAGACATTGTTCTGACCATCAAAAGCAGGGCTGGTGTTAGGTACAGAGGGGTAACTAATATTTTAAATACTAGTTTAGCATCAATTACATTAACAATCTGTATAAGGCAGATTTTAAAGACACTCTATCATAGGACTTTATTTGTTAATTATGTTATGTATTTGTGTGCTACTAACAAACTTTTTATAATGAGACTAGCGTATTGCCCGTCAAAAAATGACGGCAATCAGATGTGTATGTTTTAAAAGTTGTTTAGTTATTAATATACACATGGAACTGTAGGGTAGCTAATGTTGTTTTCTGTGTACTACTGAAATATAGAATTCAAATTAATAAATGAATTTACATATTTTTATGCATTGTGTTGAAGAGCTGGCAATCTGTGTTGATGTTGCTGCAGCATTAGTGGTGTGGAGGTGCTGTGTAAGCATGATGAACGTGTGCAGTGTAATGGTGTGCGTGCGCGAGACCAAACCGTTAGCGTAGTTGTGTAGTTCCGCATTATCCTAAAATGTCGGATAATGTGTTTTATGCGTCTTCGCAGATTATCGGTACGTGTTTTGCGTGGTTATAGTGCTGTAGCCTGGTTTTCGTTTTGTTCGTCCGTCATTTTTTCTGCGTCGCTCATTGCCAAAGTACTACGGTTTAACGGATCGCCTCGCTGCGCGAGGCTCACCAGGCGATGATCGCCTGCGGCGCTCATCGCTCAGCTCGCTAAAGTACTACGGTTTAACATTACATTTGTTTGCCACACAACATGACACTACATTTGTCCCTTTTTTTTTTTTCTTCAAATAAATACAATTTTTTTTTAATAAAATTTATATTTTTGTAATTTGCAACTTATATTTCATCAAATGCGTTGGTTTAGGCGGGAAATCCGATGTTGCGCGAGACAAAGTCGTTAAATCTGTGTTAATGCGTAAATCTGTAATTTCTGATCGTAAAATGTACTCGCTACTGTCTTTTGACTAATTGCGCGGTTAATCCGCATCCTTTATCTCATATTTTTTCTAACACCTACGTCTATGGCTGTGTTTTACACAGTTCGTAGTAGTATAGCCTCGTTTTCATTTTTTTCGGCAGCCATTTTTTTCTCGCTTAGCCGATTTTCAATCTTTGTAACTCGGCAAAATCGCTGTAAATTGGAGTTCCAACTCACTTCCAGACGTCCTGCCTGGTTCACCATGCTGTAAGAGACCTTCATTTTATTTTTTAGTGTGTATTTAGTGTTTTTTTTAGTGTTTTGTTTCCGCCGCTTATGTCGTAATTTTTTTCAGCTCGTATTTTTTTTGTAAGTGCTACGAAGTTACGGCTCGCCTTGCTACGCGAGGCTCGCCTGCAATGAGCGCCTGCGGCGCTCATTGCCAAAGGGCTACGAAGTAACGGCTCGCCTCGCTATGCGAGGCTCGCCTGCAATGAGCGCCTGCGGCGCTCATTGCCAAAGTGCTACGAAGTAACGGCTCGCCTCGCCGGGCGATGAGCGCCTGCGGCGCTCATCGCTAAGTCGTACGCACTACGCAACAGAGCAGTTTAACGGCTCGAGCGCCTGCGGCGCTCATCGCAAAGTCGTACGCACTGCGCAACGGAGCGTGACGACGTCTCGTAGTTAGACAATTATAATATGTGATTATGTTTCATACCTTTGTTAATAATACTTTCTCTGCAAAATTCTAAATATTGCATGGAGGTTGACATTTTGTCTGTTCCTTATTCCCAGGATCCAGTTCGTCTGTTTTCTCCAGCTGCCATTTATTGCTCAGTAACAGGTAGGAAGGTCACAAGTATAAAGCAGGTCCTCCCTCATTTATGTTGTGGATAGACCACAACGTAAGTATCTCATGTACTTAGACACTTGGGGCCTCATTCAATTGCGATGTGGGCAATTGAATAGGGCCCTAAAGAAGCACATAGCATATTTTTATTAAAGCAGTTTTTAGTTAGTGAAAACCTTTCTTTTGGATAGATGCTTGCTAACTAAAAACTTCTTTAAAAAATATATGTTATGTGCTTATTTAGGGCCCTATTCAATTGGCCAAATTGCAATTGAATGAGGGCCAAGGAGATTTGTAGCAATCTTCCATACGTATCATGTAACCACACAGTAAATGACATATGTTGAACGCAAACAAGTTGTGATTTCTGGGACTGTTCTCCATCGCCTCACAAAGAGGAATCCAAAATGTCTGCCTCCATGAAGCATTTAAAGACATGATATGTCTAAAGTAAGAATTCTCATAATAACAACATCATTAGCACATGTGTATAAAATCAATAATAAAGTCATTATATCCGAGGATAGATTCCCTTTAATGACAAAATCTAGCCATCCATTAATAATGTGTAAAAATAGTTATTAAAAAGACAGATAAATGGTAAAACTAAGCATTTTTTATATTGTTATTAAAAAGTATTATTTTGCTTCATAAAACGCATATGCACTGTAAGATTTTGTGCCCTGCTAATTAGTTTAATTGGAGGTGGTTCCCATATGCTGAAATCCTCAGTGGCACTTAGTGATTGATTTAAATTAATTACCAGGGAAAGACAAAATCTAAAAATAACAAGAATGGTATAAAGCTGATAGTTTTGAAAGACTTTAGTGATCTTATAAAGGGATCTCTAAAGAATAGGTAGGGCTTAATAAGAAAAATAACTTTTACTAAGCGTTTTTTAAACAATTTTAAGTCATGCACCCAGGCTACATAAGCTCCAAATCTCTCCACCTCTGAGTGAAATATTGTGTCTAGAGTGGAGCTGCTCAAGGGGGATGGCTATCTAGCTGACATACCATAACTACAGTATGATAGTGAGTGGTGACTAGGAAGTGTGTACTGCATGGCTAGAAGCTCGGGTTACACTGCTCCCTGTTACTAAATGTGTGTTTCCGGGAGGGGTTTTCAATGTGGCACTTTCATCTGGGTGGGTCCACTTCAGCCACAATACTTCATTCTAGGGGTGGTGAAATCCAGAGCTTATACGCCCTGGGGGAGCAATAAAATATAGTAAGTGTTTAAATGCACAATAAAAGCTTAATAAATGTCCTTTTCTTACCTTATCAAACTAATTTTCATACCCCTTTACAAAACTAGCAAAGTGATCATTTAATGGTTAACTGACAAGAAAAATAAAATGAGCTTTCAGAGCATTATGGCGATTTCTTCAGACTTAGGTTCATTTCTCTCTTTTGCATTTGTAGTGTTAGTTTCTTTAGCAAGGTCTTTAACTTCATTTGTTTGCAGGATGTTGTGGTAGCGGGTGGTACAGTAATAGTTGCAAACAAAATAAATAAAAACAAACGTGGTAGTGGGGTGATACTGTTAACAAATAATTGAAGCGAGAGATAAAGTGAACTTTCAGAGCAAAATGGCGCCTTCTTCAGACAGGTTCACCTAAGTCATCAGTTCACAAAGGATTTGAGATATGCATATTGAGCAGAATACAATTATGAAATACATAAAAAATAAGCATCTGTGCAATTACTGATAATTAAAAACTACTTTAGAGGCGTAAACCTCATATTTGATGCTGGATTTTACTTACTGTAATACTGATCACATGTCCTCTGCATGCCCCTCTCCCTGATAATTGATGTCTATCAGTAACCTAGTGCCTCCAAGGATCTGAACATGTGCAACCCTACATTCATTTAAAGCAATTAGCAGGGAGGCATAAAAGGAAAGGCCGAAAGGGAACCCTATGAACAGAATAACAGCACATAAAATACTACATTGCATGCAAGTTTTATGACACTAAATGACTTTGCTAATTACAGACAATTACAAAAATGCTTATTATCTCGCACTCACTACATTTATAATACAACTGGGACCTATACTGTATCCCTTTAATAGAGATTAAAGTGCTATTTGATACTGAATTTATATTTTAACACTGCTGCATTTTTGTAAGAATCCAAATGTTTTGGAAGAGTTGTTTCAAAGCCCACATGTTTGCTATAGATAGACTCTTATGTGCTGTTGATAACACTTGCACTTATTACCTTGGCATTGCAAGTCCTTTTGTTTTCAAGGTGTGACATGGTGAGATTATAGGCAGCGCTATTATACATTGGTGTATACACACTCTGCATCATTATACAGTGCAGCGTGATCATTATCAGTGTATAGATACTCAGCATCATCATTATACAGTGCAGTGTGATCATTATCAGTGTATAGATACTCAGTATCATTATACAGTGCGGTGTGATCATTATCAGTGTGTAGATACTCAGTATCATTATACAGTGCAGTGTGATCATTATCAGTGTATAGATACTCAGCATCATTATACAGTGCAGTGTGGTCATTATCAGAGTATAGATACTCAGCATCATTATACAGTGCAGTGTGATCATTATCAGTGTATAGATACTCTGCATCATTATACAGTGCAGCGTGGTCATTATCAGTGTATAGATACTCATCATCATTATACAGTGCAGCGTGATCATTATCAGTGTATAGATACTCAGCATCATTATACAGTGCAATGTGGTCATTATCAGTGTATAGATACTCAGCATCATTATACAGTGCAGTGTGCTCATTATCAGTGTATAGATACTCTGCATCATTATACGGTGCAGTGTAATCATTATCAGTATATAGATACTCAGCATGATTATACAGTGCAGTGTGGTCATTATCAGTGTATAGATACTCAGCATGATTATACAGTGCAGTGTGGTCATTATCAGTGTATAGATACTCTGCATCATTATACATTGCAGTGTGGTCATTATCATTATATAGATACTCAGCATCATTATACAGTGCAGCGTGGTCATTATCAGTGTATAGATACTCAGCATCATTATACAGTGCAGTGTGATCATTATCAGTGTATAGATACTCAGCATCATTATACAGTGCAGTGTGATCATTATCAGTGTATAGATACTCAGCATCATTATACAGTGCAGTGTGATCATTATCAGTGTATAGATACTCAGCATCATTATACAGTGCAGTGTGATCATTATCAGTATATAGATACTCAGCATCATTATACAGTGCAGTGTGGTCATTACCAGTGTATAGATACTCAGCATCATTATACAGTGCAGTGTGATCATTATCAGTGTATAGATACTCAGCATCATTATACAGTGCAGTGTGATCATTATCAGTGTATAGATACTCAGCATCATTATACAGTGCAGCGTGATCATTATCAGTGTATAGATACTCAGCATCATTATACAGTGCAGTGTGATCATTATCAGTGTATAGATACTCAGCATCATTATACAGTGCAGCGTGATCATTATCAGTGTATAGATACTCAGCATCATTATACAGTGCAGCGTGGTCATTATCAGTGTATAGATACTCAGCATCATTATACAGTGCAGCGTGGTCATTATCAGTGTATAGATACTCTGCATCATTATACAGTGCAGTGTGATCATTATCAGTGTATAGATACTCAGCATCATCATTATACAGTGCAGCATGGTCATTATCAGTGTATAGATACTCAGCATCATTATACAGTGCAGTGTGATCATTATCAGTGTATAGATACTCAGCATCATGATACAGTGCAGTGTGGTCATTATCAGTGTATAGATACTCAGCATCATTATACAGTGCAGTGTGATCATTATCAGTGTATAGATACTCTGCATCATTATACAGTGCAGTGTGATCATTATCAGTGTATAGATACTCAGCATCATTATACAGTGCAGTGTGGTCATTATCAGTGTATAGATACTCAGCATCATTATACAGTGCAGCGTGGTCATTATCAGTGTATAGATACTCAGCATCATTATACAGTGCAGCGTGATCATTATCAGTGTATAGATACTCAGCATCATTATACAGTGCAGCGTGGTCATTATCAGTGTATAAATACTCAGCATCATTATACAGTGCAGCGTGATCATTATCAGTGTATAGATACTCAGCATCATTATACAATGCAGTGTGATCATTATCAGTGTATAGATACTCAGCATCATTATACAGTGCAGTATGATCATTATCAGTGTATAGATGCTCAGCATCATTATACAGTGCAGCGTGATCATTATCAGTGTATAGATACTCAGCATCATTATACAGTGCAGTGTGATCATTATCAGTGTATAGATACTCTGCATCATTATACAGTGCAGTGTGATCATTATCAGTGTATAGATACTCAGCATCATTATACAGTGCAGTGTGGTCATTATCAGTGTATAGATACTCAGCATCATTATACAGTGCAGTGTGATCATTATCAGTGTATAGATACTCAGCATCATTATACAGTGCAGTGTGATCATTATCAGTGTATAGATACTCAGCATCATTATACAGTGCAGTGTGGTCATTATCAGTGTATAGATACTCAGCATCATTATACAGTGCAGTGTGATCATTATCAGTGTATAGATACTCAGCATCATTATACAGTGCAGTGTGATCATTATCAGTGTATAGATACTCAGCATCATTATACAGTGCAGTGTGATCATTATCAGTGTATAGATACTCAGCATCATTATACAGTGCAGTGTGTTCATTATCAGTGTATAGATACTCAGCATCATTATACAGTGCAGTGTGATCATTATCAGTGTATAGATACTCAGCATCATTATACAGTGTAGCGTGATCATTATCAGTATATAGATACTCAGCATCACTATACAGTGCAGTGTGATCATTATCAGTGTATAGATACTCACCATCATTATACAGTGCAGTGTGGTCATTATCAGTGTATAGATACTCAGCATCATTATACAATGCAGTGTGGTCATTATCAGTGTATAGATACTCAGCATAATTATACAGTGCAGTGTGATCATTATCAGTGTATAGATACTCAGCATCATTATACAGTGCAGTGTGGTCATTATCAGTGTATAGATACTCAGCATCATTATACAATGCAGTGTGGTCATTATCAGTGTATAGATACTCAGCATCATTATACAGTGCAGTGTGATCATTATCAGTATATAGATACTCAGCATCATTATACAGTGCAGTGTGATCATTATCAGTGTATAGATACTCAGCATCATTATACAGTGCAGTGTGGTCATTATCAGTGTATAGATACTCAGCATCATTATACAGTGCAGCGTGGTCATTATCAGTGTATAGATACTCAGTATCATTATACAGTGCAGTGTGATCATTATCAGGGTATAGATACTCAGCATCATTATACAGTGCAGTGTGCTCATTATCAGTGTATAGATACTCTGCATCATTATACGGTGCAGTGTAATCATTATCAGTATATAGATACTCAGCATCATTATACAGTGCAGCGTGATCATTATCAGTGTATAGATACTGTGCATCATTATACAGTGCGGTGTGATCATTATCAGTGTATAGATACTGTGCATCATTATACAGTGCGGTGTGATCATTATCAGTGTGTAGATACTCAGCATCATTATACAGTGCAGTGTGGTCATTATCAGTGTATAGATACTCAGCATGATTATACAGTGCAGTGTGGTCATTATCAGTGTATAGATACTCATCATCATTATACAGTGCAGCGTGATCATTATCAGTGTATAGATACTCAGCATCATTATACAGTGCAGTGTGGTCATTATCAGTGTATAGATACTCAGCATCATTATACAGTGCAGTGTGATCATTATCAGTGTATAGATACTCAGCATCATTATACAGTGCAGCATGGTCATTATCAGTGTATAGATACTGTGCATCATTATACAGTGCAGTGTGATCATTATCAGTGTATAGATACTCAGCATCATTATACAGTGCAGTGAGATCATTATCAGTGTATAGATACTCAGCATCATTATACAGGGCAGCGTGGTCATTATCAGTGTATAGATACTGTGCATCATTATACAGTGCAGTGTGATCATTATCAGTGTATAGATACTCAGCATCATTATACAGTGCAGTGAGATCATTATCAGTGTATAGATACTCAGCATCATTATACAGTGCAGTGTGATCATTATCAGTGTATAGATACTCTGCATCATTATACATTGCAGTGTGATCATTATCAGTGTATAGATACTCAGCATCATTATACAGTGCAGTGTGATCATTATCAGTGTATAGATACTCAGCATCATTATACAGTGCAGTGTGATCATTATCAGTGTATAGATACTCAGCATCATTATACAGTGCAGCGTGATCATTATCAGTGTATAGATACTCAGCATCATTATACAGTGCAGTGTGATCATTATCAGTGTATAGATACTCAGCATCATTATACAGTGCAGTGTGATCATTATCAGTATATAGATACTCAGCATCATTATACAGTGCAGTGTGGTCATTACCAGTGTATAGATACTCAGCATCATTATACAGTGCAGTGTGATCATTATCAGTGTATAGATACTCAGCATCATTATACAGTGCAGTGTGGTCATTACCAGTGTATAGATACTCAGCATCATTATACAGTGCAGCGTGATCATTATCAGTGTATAGATACTCAGCATCATTATACAGTGCAGTGTGATCATTATCAGTGTATAGATACTCAGCATCATTATACAGTGCAGTGTGATCATTATCAGTGTATAGATACTCTGCATCATTATACAGTGCAGTGTGATCATCATCAGTGTATAGATACTCAGCATCATTATACAGTGCAGCGTGGTCATCATCAGTGTATAGATACTCAGCATCATTATACAGTGCAGCGTGGTCATTATCAGTGTATAGATACTCTGCATCATTATACATTGCAGTGTGATCATTATCAGTGTATAGATACTCAGCATCATTATACAGTGCAGTGTGATCATTAACAGTATATAGATACTCAGCATCATTATACAGTGCAGTGTGATCATTATCAGTGTATAGATACTCAGCATCATTATACAGTGCAGTGTGATCATTATCAGTGTATAGATACTCGCCATCATTATACAGTGCAGTGTGATCATTATCAGTGTATAGATACTCAGCATCATTATACAGTGCAGTGTGATCATTATCAGTGTATAGATACTCAGCATCATTATACAGTGCAGTGTGATCATTATCAGTGTATAGATACTCAGCATCATTATACAGTGCAGTGTGGTCATTATCAGTGTATAGATACTCATCATCATTATACAGTACAGTGTGATCATTATCAGTGTATAGATACTCAGCATCATTATACAGTACAGTGTGATCATTATCAGTGTATAGATACTCAGCATCATTATACAGTGCGGTGTGTTCATTATCAGTGTATAGATACTCATCATCATTATACAGGGCAGTCTGATCATTATCAGTGTATAGATACTCTACATCATTATACAGTGCAGTGTGATCATTATCAGTGTATAGATACTCAGCATCATTATACAGTGCAGTGTGGTCATTATCAGTGTATAGATACTCAGCATCATTATACAGGGCAGTCTGATCATTATCAGTGTATAGATACTCATCATCATTATACAGTGCAGCGTGGTCATTATCAGTGTATAGATACTCAGCATCATTATACAGTGCAGTGTGATCATTATCAGTGTATAGATACTCAGCATCATTATACAGTGCAGCGTGGTCATTATCAGTGTATAGATACTCAGCATCATTATACAGTGCAGCGTGGTCATTATCAGTGTATAGATACTCAGCATCACTATACAGTGCAGTGTGATCATTAACAGTATATAGATACTCAGCATCATTATACAGTGCAGTGTGATCATTATCAGTGTATAGATACTCAGCATCATTATACAGTGCAGTGTGATCATTATCAGTGTATAGATACTCTGCATCATTATACATTGCAGTGGGCTCATTATCAGTGTATAGATACTCAGCATCATTATACAGTGCAGTGTGGTCATTATCAGTGTATAGATACTCAGCATCATTATACAGTGCAGTGTGATCATTATCAGTGTATAGATACTCAGCATCATTATACAGTGCAGCGTGGTCATTATCAGTGTATAGATACTCAGCATCATTATACAGTGCAGCGTGGTCATTATCAGTGTATAGATACTCAGCATCACTATACAGTGCAGTGTGATCATTATCAGTATATAGATACTCAGCATCATTATACAGTGCAGTGTGATCATTATCAGTGTATAGATACTCAGCATCATTATACAGTGCAGTGTGATCATTATCAGTGTATAGATACTCTGCATCATTATACATTGCAGTGGGCTCATTATCAGTGTATAGATACTCAGCATCATTATACAGTGCAGTGTGGTCATTATCAGTGTATAGATACTCAGCATCATTATACAGTGCAGTCTGATCATTATCAGTGTATAGATACTCAGCATCATTATACAGTGCAGTGTGGTCATTATCAGTGTATAGATACTCTGCATCATTATACAGTGCAGTGTGATCATTATCAGTGTATAGATACTCAGTATCATTATACAGTGCAGTGTGATCATTATCAGTGTATAGATACTCAGCATCATTATACAGTGCAGTCTGATCATTATCAGTGTATAGATACTCAGCATCATTATACAGTGCAGTGTGGTCATTATCAGTGTATAGATACTCTGCATCATTATACATTGCAGTGGGCTCATTATCAGTGTATAGATACTCAGCATCATTATACAGTGCAGTGTGGTCATTATCAGTGTATAGATACTCAGCATCATTATACAGTGCAGTCTGATCATTATCAGTGTATAGATACTCAGCATCATTATACAGTGCAGTGTGGTCATTATCAGTGTATAGATACTCTGCATCATTATACAGTGCAGTGTGATCATTATCAGTGTATAGATACTCAGTATCATTATACAGTGCAGTGTGATCATTATCAGTGTATAGATACTCAGCATCATTATACAGTGCAGCGTGATCATTATCAGTGTATAGATACTCAGCATCATTATACAGTGCAGTGTAATCATTATCAGTGTATAGATACTCAGCATCATTATACAGTGCAGTGTGATCATTATCAGTGTATAGATACTCAGCATAATTATACAGTGCAGTGTGATCATTATCAGTGTATAGATACTCAGCATCATTATACAGTGCAGTGTGATTATTATCAGTGTATAGATACTCAGCATCATTATATAGTGCAGTGTGATCATTATCAGTGTATAGATACTCAGCATCATTATACAGTGCAGTGTGGTCATTATCAGTGTATAGATACTCAGCATCATTATACAGCGCAGTGTAATCATTATCAGTGTGTAGATACTCAGTATCATTATACAGTGCAGTGTGGTCATTATCAGTGTATAGATACTCAGCATCATTATACAGTGCAGTATGATCATTATCAGTGTATAGATACTCTGCATCATTATACAGTGCAGCGTGATCATTATCAGTGTATAGATACTCAGCATCATTATACAGTGCAGCGTGGTCATTATCAGTGTATAGATACTCAGTATCATTATACAGTGCAGCGTGATCATTATCAGTGTATAGATACTCAGCATCATTATACAGTGCAGCGTGGTCATTATCAGTGTATAGATACTCAGTATCATTATACAGTGCAGTGTAATCATTATCAGTGTATAGATACTCAGCATCATTATACAGTGCAGTGTGATCATTATCAGTGTATAGATACTCAGCATAATTATACAGTGCAGTGTGATCATTATCAGTGTATAGATACTCAGCATCATTATACAGTGCAGCGTGATCATTATCAGTGTATAGATACTCAGCATCATTATACAGTGCAGTGTGATCATTATCAGTGTATAGATACTCAGCATCATTATACAGTGCAGTGTGGTCATTATAAGTGTATAGATACTCAGCATCATTATACAGTGCAGTGTGGTCATTATCAGTGTATAGATACTCTGCATCATTATACAGTGCAGTGTGATCATTATCAGTGTATAGATACTCAGCATCATTATACAGTGCAGCGTGATCATTATCAGTGTATAGATACTCAGCATCATTATACAGTGCAGCGTGATCATTATCAGTGTATAGATACTCAGCATCATTATACAGTGCAGCGTTGTCATTATCAGTGTATAGATACTCAGCATCATTATACAGTGCAGCGTGGTCATTATCAGTGTATAGATACTCAGCATCATTATACAGTGCAGTGTGGTCATTATCAGTGTATAGATACTCATCATCATTATACAGTGCGGTGTGTTCATTATCGGTGTATAGATACTCAGCATCATTATACGGTGCAGTGTGATCATTATCAGTGTATAGATACTCAGCATCATTATACAGTGCAGTGTGATCATTATCAGTGTATAGATACTCAGCATCATTATACAGTGCAGCGTGGTCATTATCAGTGTATAGATACTCAGCATCATTATACAGTGCAGTGTGGTCATTATCAGTGTATAGATACTCATCATCATTATACAGTGCGGTGTGTTCATTATCGGTGTATAGATACTCAGCATCATTATACGGTGCAGTGTGATCATTATCAGTGTATAGATACTCAGCATCATTATACAGTGCAGTGTGATCATTATCAGTGTATAGATACTCAGCATCATTATACAGTGCAGCGTGGTCATTATCAGTATATAGATACTCATCATCATTATACAGTGCAGTGTGATCATTATCAGTGTATATATACTCAGCATCATTATACAGTGCAGTGTGATCATTATCAGTATATAGATACTCATCATCATTATACAGTGCAGTGTGATCATTATCAGTGTATAGATACTCAGCATCATTATACAGTGCAGCGTGGTCATTATCAGTATATAGATACTCATCATCATTATACAGTGCAGTGTGATCATTATCAGTGTATATATACTCAGCATCATTATACAGTGCAATGTGATCATTATCAGTGTATAGATACTCAGCATCATTATACAGTGCAGTGTGATCAATATCAGTGTATATATACTCAGCATCATTATACAGTGCAGTGTGATCAATATCAGTGTATAGATACTCAGCATCATTATACAGTGCAGTGTGATCATTATCAGTGTATAGATACTCAGCATCATTATACAGTGCAGTGTGATCATTATCAGTGTATAGATACTCAGCATCATTATACAGTGCAGTGTGATCATTATCAGTGTATAGATACTCTGCATCATTATACAGTGCAGTGTGATCATTATCAGTGTATAGATACTGAGCATCATTATACAGTGCAGCGTGATCATTATCAGTATATAGATACTCTGCATCATTATACAGTGCAGCGTGATCATTATCAGTGTATAGATACTCTGCATCATTATACAGTGCAGCGTGATCATTATCAGTGTATAGATACTCAGCATCATTATACAGTGCAGCATGGTCATTATCAGTGTATAGATACTCTGCATCATTATACAGTGCAGTGTGCTCATTATCAGTGTATAGATACTCAGCATCATTATACAGTGCAGTGTGATCATTATCAGTGTATAGATACTCAGCATCATTATACAGTGCAGTGTGATCATTATCAGTGTATAGATACTCAGCATCATTATACAGTGCAGCGTGGTCATTATCAGTGTATAGATACTCAGCATCATTATACAGTGCAGCGTGGTCATTATCAGTGTATAGATACTCAGCATCATTATACAGTGCAGCGAGATCATTATCAGTGTATAGATACTCGGCATCATTATACAGTGCAGCGTGATCATTATCAGTGTATAGATACTCAGCATCATTATACAGTGCAGCGTGATCATTATCAGTGTATAGATACTCAGCATCATTATACAGTGCAGTGTGATCATTATCAGTGTATAGATACTCAGCATCATTATACAGTGCAGCGTGGTCATTATCAGTGTATAGATACTCAGCATCATTATACAGTGCAGCGTGATCATTATCAGTGTATAGATACTCTGCATCATTATACAGTGCAGCGTGATCATTATCAGTGTATAGATACTCTGCATCATTATACAGTGCAGCGTGATCATTATCAGTGTATAGATACTCAGCATCATTATACAGTGCAGCGTGGTCATTGTCAGTGTATAGATACTCAGCATCATTATACAGTGCAGCGTGGTCATTATCAGTGTATAGATACTCTGCATCATTATACAGTGCAGTGTGATCATTATCAGTGTATAGATACTCAGCATCATTATACAGTGCAGCGTGATCATTATCAGTGTATAGATACTCAGCATCATTATACAGTGCAGTGTGATCATTATCAGTGTATAGATACTCAGCATCATTATACAGTGCAGTGTGGTCATTGTCAGTGTATAGATACTCAGCATCATTATACAGTGCAGCGTGGTCATTATCAGTGTATAGATACTCAGCATCATTATACAGTGCAGTGTGGTCATTATCAGTGTATAGATACTCAGCATCATTATAAAGTGCAGTGTGGTCATTATCAATGTATAGATACTCAGCATCATTATACAGTGGAGTGTGATCATTATCAGTGTATAGATACTCAGCATCATTATACAGTGCAGTGTGGTCATTATCAGTGTATAGATACTCAGCATCATTATAAAGTGCAGTGTGGTCATTATCAATGTATAGATACTCAGCATCATTATACAGTGCAGTGTGATCATTATCAATGTATAGATACTCAGCATCATTATACAGTGGAGTGTGATCATTATCAGTGTATAGATACTCAGCATCATTATACAGTGCACTGTGCTCATTATCAGTGTATAGATACTCAGCATCATTATACAGTGCAGTGTGATCATTATCAGTGTATAGATACTCAGCATCATTATACAGTGCAGCGTGATCATTATCAGGGTATAGATACTCAGCATCATTATAAAGTGCAGCGTGATCATTATCAGTGTATAGATACTCAGCATCATTATACAGTGTAGTGTGGTCATTATCAGTATATAGATACTCAGCATCATTATACAATGCAGTGTGGTCATTATCAGTGTATAGATGCTCAGCACCATTATACAGTGCAGTGTGATCATTATCAGTGTATAGATACTCAGCATCATTATACAGTGCAGTGTGATCATTATCAGTGTATAGATACTCAGCATCATTATGCAGTGCAGTGTGATCATTATCAGTGTATAGATACTCTGCATCATTATACAGTGCAGTGTGATCATTATCAGTGTATAGATACTCTGCATCATTATACATTGCAGTGAGATCATTATCAGTGTATAGATACTCAGCATCATTATACAGTGCAGCGTGATCATTATCAGTGTATAGATACTCAGCATCATTATACAGTGCAGTGTGATCATTATCAGTGTATAGATACTCAGCATCATTATACAGTGCAGTGTGGTCATTGTCAGTGTATAGATACTCAGCATCATTATACAGTGCAGCGTGATCATTATCAGTGTATAGATACTCAGCATCATTATACAGTGCAGTGTGATCATTATCAGTGTATAGATACTCAGTATCATTATACAGTGCAGCGTGATCATTATCAGTATATAGATACTCAGCATCATTATACAGTGCAGTGTGGTCATTATCAGTGTATAGATACTCAGCATCATTATACAGTGCAGTGAGATCATTATCAGTGTATAGATACTCTGCATCATTATACAGTGCAGTGTGATCATTATCATTGTATAGATACTCAGCATCATTATGCAGTGCAGTGTGATCATTATCAGTGTATAGATACTCAGCATCATTATACAGTGCAGTGTGATCATTATCAGTGTATAGATACTCAGCATCATTATACAATGCAGCGTGATCATTATCAGTGTATAGATACTCAGCATCATTATACAGTGCAGTGTGATCATTATCAGTGTATAGATACTCAGCATCATTATACAATGCAGCGTGATCATTATCAGTATATAGATACTCAGCATCATTATACAGTGCAGTGTGATCATTATCAGTATATAGATACTCAGCATCATTATACAGTGCAGTGTGGTCATTATCAGTGTATAGATACTCAGCATCATTATACAGTGCAGTGTGATCATTATCAGTGTATAGATACTCTGCATCATTATACAGTGCAGTGTGGTCATTATCAGTGTATAGATACTCAGCATCATTATACAGTGCAGCGTGGTCATTATCAGTGTATAGATACTCAGCATCATTATACAGTGCAGTGTGGTCATTATCAGTATATAGATACTCAGCATCATTATACAGTGCAGTGTGGTCATTATCAGTATATAGATACTCAGCATCATTATACAGTGCAGCGTGGTCATTATCAGTGTATAGATACTCAGCATCATTATACAGTGCAGCGTGGTCATTATCAGTATATAGATACTCAGCATCATTATACAGTGCAGCGTGGTCATTATCAGTGTATAGATACTCAGCATCATTATACAGTGCAGTGTGATCATTATCAGTGTATAGATACTCAGCATCATTATACAGTGCAGTGTGATCATTATCAGTGTATAGATACTCAGCATCATTATACAGTGCAGTGTGATCATTATCAGTGTATAGATACTCAGCATCATTATACAGTGCAGTGTGATCATTATCAGTGTATAGATACTCAGCATCATTATACAGTGCAGTGTGATCATTATCAGTGTATAGATACTCAGCATCATTATACAGTGCAGTGTGATCATTATCAGTGTATAGATACTCAGCATCATTATACAGTGCAGCGTGATCATTATCAGTGTATAGATACTCAGCATCATTATACAGTGCAGTGTGATCATTATCAGTGTATAGATACTCAGCATCATTATGCAGTGCAGTGTGATCATTATCAGTGTATAGATACTCAGCATCATTATACAGTGCAGTGTGATCATTATCAGTGTATAGATACTCAGCATCATTATACAATGCAGCGTGATCATTATCAGTGTATAGATACTCAGCATCATTATACAGTGCAGTGTGATCATTATCAGTGTATAGATACTCAGTATCATTATACAGTGCAGTGTGATCATTATCAGTGTATAGATACTCTGCATCATTATACAGTGCAGTGTGGTCATTATCAGTGTATAGATACTCAGCATCATTATACAGTGCAGTGTGATCATTATCAGTGTATAGATACTCAGCATCATTATACAGTGCAGTGTGATCATTATCAGTGTATAGATACTCAGCATCATTATACAGTGCAGTGTGATCATTATCAGTGTATAGATACTCAGCATCATTATACAGTGCAGTGTGATCATTATCAGTGTATAGATACTCATCATCATTATACAGTGCAGTGTGATCATTATCAGTGTATAGATACTCAGCATCATTATACAGTGCAGCGTGATCATTATCAGTGTATAGATACTCAGCATCATTATACAGTGCAGCGTGATCATTATCAGTGTATAGATACTCAGCATCATTATACAGTGCAGTGTGATCATTATCAGTGTATAGATACTCAGCATCATTATACAGTGCAGTGTGATCATTATCAGTGTATAGATACTCAGCATCATTATACAGTGCAGCATGGTCATTATCAGTGTATAGATACTCAGCATCATTATACAGTGCAGTGTGGTCATTATCAGTGTATAGATACTCAGCATCATTATACAGTGCAGTGTGATCATTATCAGTATATAGATACTCTGCATCATTATACAGAGCAGTGAGATCATTATCAGTGTATAGATACTCAGCATCATTATACAGGGCAGTGTGATCATTATCAGTGTATAGATACTCTGCATCATTATACAGTGCAGTGTGATCATTATCAGTGTATAGATACTCTGCATCATTATACAGTGCAGTGTGGTCATTATCAGTGTATAGATACTCAGCATCATTATATAGTGCAGTGTGATCATTATCAGTGTATAGATACTCAGCATCATTATACAGTGCAGTGAGATCATTATCAGTGTATAGATACTCAGCATCATTATACAGTGCAGTGTGATCATTATCAGTGTATAGATACTCAGCATCATTATACAGTGCAGTGTGTTCATTATCAGTGTATAGATACTCAGCATCATTATATAGTGCAGTGTGATCATTATCAGTGTATAGATACTCAGCATCATTATACAGTGAACTGTGGTCATAATCAGTGTATAGATACTCAGCATCATTATACAGTGCAGTGTGATCATTATCAGTGTATAGATACTCAGCATCATTATACAGTGCAGTGTGATCATTATCAGTGTATAGATACTCAGCATCATTATACAGTGCAGTGTGGTCATTATCAGTATATAGATACTCAGCATCATTATACAGTGCAGTGTGATCATTATCAGTGTATAGATACTCAGCATCATTATACAGTGCAGTGTGATCATTATCAGTGTATAGATACTCAGCATCATTATACAGTGCAGTGTGGTCATTATCATTATATAGATACTCAGCATCATTATACAGTGCAGTGTGATCATTATCAGTGTATAGATACTCAGCATCATTATACAGTGTAGTGTGATCATTATCAGTGTATAGATACTCAGCATCATTATACAGTGCAGTGTGGTCATTATCATTATATAGATACTCAGCATCATTATACAGTGCAGTGTGATCATTATCAGTGTATAGATACTCAGCATCATTATACAGTGCAGCGTGGTCATTATCAGTGTATAGATACTCAGCATCATTATACAGCGCAGTGTGATCATTATCAGTGTATAGATACTCTGCATCATTATACAGTGCAGCGTGGTCATTATCAGTGTATAGATACTCAGCATCATTATACAGTGCAGTGTAATCATTATCAGTGTATAGATACTCAGCATCATTATACAGTGCGGTGTGATCATTATCAGTGTATAGATACTCAGTATCATTATACAGTGCAGTGTAATCATTATCAGTGTATAGATACTCAGCATCATTATACAGTGCGGTGTGGTCATTATCAGTGTATAGATACTCATCATCATTATACAGTGCAGTGTGGTCATTATCAGTGTATAGATACTCAGCATCATTATACAGTGCAGTGTGATCATTATCAGTGTATAGATACTCAGCATCATTATACAGTGCAGTGTGATCATTATCAGTGTATAGATACTCAGCATCATTATACAGTGCAGTGAGATCATTATCAGTGTATAGATACTCAGTATCCCCATGCAGCGCTATGTAGTACCTTTGCTGGCCTGTCTCACCAGCTGTGATGTGATTCAGACGCGCAGTAATATTTAGAAATACATGATTAAATGGCACAGCAGGATGTGTGTGTCTACAGAGAGACAGAGAGACATCTCCTATCGTGGAGATCACAAACTACTTGTTGGAACGGTAACTAGATCCTCCGCCATGCAGTGCCGCCTGCTATTAACCTGTTTTCTGCTTAACCCTCCCTTATGGCAGTCACACTTTTATTAGGGAAGGCAAGAGACTTTACTGATGGTGACCAATAACATGCCTAGGCACCAGTCTGCATTACGTTGTTGATGTGAACACTAGCACTTTTCTCACAGTATGACACTAGTATTATAATAGCCATACAGACACTGCGGCTAGTTTTTATGTTAGGCTATAATGGTGTATAATACATTTAAACCCTCCTGTACCTAAATAAAATGATGGACATAATATATAAATCTAGTATTACTGCATGATGTCACCCCTTATGGCATGCAGGAGATCACAGACAGTGTGGCATGAAGTATCACCCACACAGAACACGGCAAGCAACCTATTCTACTGAATGAGAGCATCACAAGTCCTTCAAGGGCCACTGTCACCACAAACTGAAGTTTATTAAAAACCGACAATACATAGTATTAGCCTTTTTCCTCTACAATAAATCATCCCTGAGATACTTAGTAGTGGTTTTACAGATCAAAGCTAATATGAGCTAACTTGAAGATCAGAATGCTTGAGAAGATTAGGAAGGGGATCTACTGAATGATAACATTAAGAGGTCACTGTTTTGTCCATCAACATGACAGACAAGAACCACCATATAGGGAGCCACCATATCTTCTCTTTCTATCACTGTCACTTGGAATTTTAAACTGTGCAATCTAATTGGTTCAAAAGATTATCTCTAAAAAAATTGTTCTGACAAAAATATCACAGCTGTTTGTACCCTATCTGTATATTTCTATTCACACTGTAACTGTACCATATTCAGTCAACATCTCTAAATTCTACATTTTAATAAAAGAATATTTTTTGTAGAATAATTTGTTTGTTTGTTTTGTCCTTTTTGTGTATTTCAGATGCTATGCCTTTTTACTTCAAGAGGATAGAAGCAAGAAACCTGCTGAACTATTGTACAAGTCTTTACTTAATGCAGAGGTCTCTCCCATAGGAATTGTTTAGATATGTTGCCTCTGATTGCTGTTTTGAACTGTCTTACCTTTTTATATATCTTTTTTTCACATAAAAAGCAGGTCTAAATTGTAGCTGTTAAATATAGTTTTTTGTGTTTTTCTGCCAGTCAAATCACCTCCTTACACACAGGTACTTACAGTGTTAAAAAGTTACATCTTCTCCAGAAACCAATGCAGTGTTATATTTATAGTGCCATATACAGTTATGAATAAACTGACAGGATTAGACCCGGGGAAGAATAGCAGGTACCTTGGATTGAGATCATCTCTAATCTGTTCTATAGAAAGCTGTGAAAAAGCCACTTGACAACAGAGCTTGCTAGAGTATAAAGTCCATGTAGAATATCCCTCCCTCTCTGCCAGGAAGAAAGCTAGTATGCAAGATGGATGCTCCCATAAAACAAGAACAGCCTATTAAATGTAAGATTTTCTCTAGAAAGGTAGTACCGTACATTCATGCTGCTATTGTTGTTAGTTAGATGTTAAGTTTCTCCAAAACTACAGTGGCCTTTAGTTGTGCATTTAGTGTGTGACACATGGTCACATCAATGTGAAAAAGAGAAGTTGTTGTTCAGTCGTGTCTGACTTTCTGTCACCCTATGGACCGCAGCATGCCAGGAATGTCTTGTCTATGGTTGTGCTTATCCATAAGGTATTCCTCACAAAGATAATGGAGTGGCTTGCCAGTGTCTTCTCTAATGGGCAGCTATTTGTCTGACCTCTCTGCTATGACCTGCCCATCTTGGGTGACCCTACATGGTTTCGCTCACAGCTTCATTGAGGTACACATGCCCCATCACCACGACAAGGTAGAGATCCAGAAGGGGGAGAAAGAGAGGTACAGGCGGATTAGTAAGTAAAAGAGATGTAGCTCACAAGATTGTGTGCTGCTTAGAAGAACACACTGGCCTGTCGCCCATCACATATATAGTTGTGGATCTTGAGATGTTGGTAACACATTTGCGTCCCTCGCAAAGGCGCTCAGCGCGGGGCTCGCAATGAGCGCCAAAGGTACTCAGAGGAGCAAAAGCCTCACACTGTGTGGCAAACAGCATTGCCAGCCTTACAATTTTATTCCCGTTATTTTTGACAGGCAATTTCCTAGTTACATATAGTGTTGGGGCATTATAGTGCCCCTTTACTGTCTGTGTAGTTTTAGTTTTAAGCTCCTTTCCAAACAAGGGCCAGCACCCAACAAGCTAATATCCAACACATTTTTTGACATTTTTCACACAACTAGTAGATATTAAAATATAGAAATGACTTTAAATAGAATTTGTACCTTTCTGTTCTAACATAAAAACTGGCAGCAGTGAATCTTACAGTGTATAAAATTAAATCTTCCTGCTGTGATAATAAATCCTTTCCTTGATACACAATACAAATGTGCCAAATCCAGCTCCAGAGGAGAATTGGCAGATACATGCAACACATTTTTATCACACGTAAATATTTGTGAAACAAGCACAGCAACACGAGTGCATCAAAAGCTCTCCGTACAAATGTTCACACAGCAAAGTAATACAAAAAATGATGGAGCGCAACAATATACTGGATCGGTCATGGAGAACAGGAAGTAGTGACTGGTTATTGCCGGATTGCGAGTCTGATCGCATATGGGACTTTTAAATGCTAAATGATTGACGTTTAACCTCCATGTTTTACTGATGTAATGATGACTGTCTAATTTACTATTGTCTGTTTCTAAATCGATAGTTACGGCCTTGCTTGATTGATCATGCTCTGAAATGCTACTTACGGGCACACGGTTTACGGTTTAGGCTTTTGGCTAGGTAGTTGCAGGCTTGATAAATTGAATCGCTCTGTAACTGTTGCAAATTTCAAACCCGCAGACCTACAGACGGTATGAAGGTAAATGAATAGGGGCCCAAGTGCCTGATGTGTATTCTTAAGAGACATTTGCTTGGCAGCTTATAAATTAAGAAAAATTATGGGTCCCCTAAAATGTGGTGCCCGCGCCGAACATAGCGATGGTGTAGCTGTCGATTCAGCGACGTTGAGTTGCGCCACGTCGGAGGGGAGAATAGTTCTTTGCCTTCCCTGGAACATGACGGCACCTGAAAACTGACAGCACCCTCTGGCGGATGGTACCTGTAACTGCAGCTGTCAGTGCTGCAGAAGAATTGCGCAGGCAAGGAGGGATAGATCCAAAATATTTAGATGCCTTATTTATGTCAGAGATTAAATTAAAACTTTTCTTGGATATAGCTACAAAAAGTTCCTTTTGCATAGGACACTAGATGATTTCCCTCTCTCTATCCAAGCTGCAACATAACAAACATTATACAACACATTCACTTTAATTACACACACACACATATGTGTGTGTGTGTGTGTAATATATATATATGTTCATAACCTGTGTGGGTAAATTGATGACAACCTCAATCTGATTCTCAAGGTCACCCAGAAACTGAGAGATAAGAGGTTTGGAAACCAGAAGTCAGAATGATTCCTAAGATGCAATCAAATCTAATCGTCACAAAAGAGCACTTAGCAGTACATCCTTCTGTAAACAATGTGATGAGCTAATTGTCTTCTTTCAACAAATGTATCCATTTTAAGAGGGTAGATTAAGCGGCTATTGTGTAACTGTAAACTAATTAAATTGGTTTACTTTGAAACCTCATGATAGGGAGAGTGTTTTTAATTGAAGTATTTTTTGTACCCCATTGTATAAGGGTCCAAAAACATAAAAATATCAAAGAAGAGGGTTTTTTGCCCCGTACATTCAATATATAATATTATTAGATAGTAAAGTAGCAGGTAGCAGAAGTCCAGCTGTTAGGTCTCATTTGCATATATGTAGCACCTGTCATTAATGAATGGTTTCATCTTTTAAAGGCATTGTATATTCATATATTATAATCCCATCAAATGAATTATGAATAATAAAATATATGTGCTCAAAAAACTGTTAATGCAGTACTCTGGAAAGTTACAGGAATGGCGCCGCAGTTCAAACCGCGACATCGCCATCTAGTGGCCACTTGAAGTTTTGCTGCTGGCTCTTTTTTGGTGTATTCCGTGTATAAGACGACCCCGTATATTAAACGTAAAAATTTTGGTAAAAAATATAGTCTTATACACGTTAAAATACGGTACATCTCATAAAGCCATTTTCATCTGCGTAGTTAATTTCTAGTATGATGTATGCATAATAAGAACCAATTAACCTTCCTAGATGTAATCCCGAGCGTGACTCCGGGTTAATTTCCTCTTCCTAAATCTGTAACCCAGAGCCACGCTCGGGGTTACTGCAGGGAGGATCTGGAGGGGACCCAGTGCTGCCGAGTTTGCCTGGGCCCCCTCAGCACACCATTCCTCCTCCTTCCTCCTCCCCATCTTCCTCCTCCCATTCCCCTCCTTCTCTTCCTTCATTATCCTTCCTCCTACCCCCTTTCACTTCTCACGTCTTCTTATGAGCCTCTTTATCCTCCCTCCTTCCCTCCTCTTTTCTCTCTTATAAACCTCCTGCTGCTGATCGGAGCCCCGCAGCGCGTCTTATGCCTTTCTCTGGAACCGGCATATGCTAATGACGTGACGTCACAAGCACGTCACATCATTAGCACATGCCGGTTCCAGAGAAAGGCATAAGACGCGCTGCGGGGCTCCGATCAGCAGCAGGAGGCTAATAAGAAGAGAGAAAAGAGGGGGGAAGAGGAGAATGAGGGGGGAAGAGGAGGATGAGTGGGGAAGATAAGGAGGAGGATGAGGAGGATAAGTGGGGGATGAGGAGTATAAGGGGAAAAAGGGGGGCGGATAAGGGGGGAAATGGAGGGGGGCGGATAATGGGGGAGAGGGGGAAATGGATGAGGAGGATAAGGGGAAAGGGAGGAGGAGAGGGGAAGGGGTAATGGTGTCTAAAGGCGGTATGATTATGTCAGTATTTTAGAATGTTCCGCTTTACCATTCTAAATACTGAAATAATCATACCGCCAGGAAGGTTAATACAGAACTTCAACAAAGCTGCAACACTTTAAGCTTTGGTCATTGTACTCATATGATGCAGACACACGGTGCACATAGGAAATGTAGCAGTGGTATAGTAGTACAAGGCGTTGTAGTAGTACAATGCTTGGCTGATATCTGGACCAACATAAAAGTTCTTCTCATATCCATCCGACTCCTTTGAAGAAGATAAAACACCGGAAAAATAAACCTAATGTAGAGTTCTAAGAAACTAGTCAACACAGGAAATTGGTGATTTTCCTGTTAGCTTTATAGTTTTACTTGTGTAAACAATCAAAGGGCAGTTTTAAACCTGAAATAAATAGGCTTCAGTATAAAACCCAAGTGTCTAGAAGTCACATCTGTATCAACCTGAGTTGTTGGGCTTCAGTATCGTCATAAACTAGGTGTAAAATCATCCTTCAAGGCAGCAGAACTGCCACACTAGCTTTCAGGGCTGATCATAATTAACTATATATAAACAGGTGGCTACCCTACCAGTAAGTGACTGGGAGCTTGTTGTTTCCCAGTGAGATCAATGTGCCTCTCACTGACAGTTCTCCTTTAAAGCTGTTAAAAAAAAATGAAAACACCAAGTTGCAGGATATCACTTATATAGTTGTGAGCATGCGAGCTGTTGCTAATGCTTGCAGGCTCGAGCAGCGAGCCTGCGGCCCTCGGGAAGCGAGGGCAAAGGCGCTCCTTGCCAGCAACTGCGACCCTCGCAAAATGTACGCCGGGACGCAAGGAAAATACGAGACACGTTACGACCCATTACGACCTCGCAAAAATCAGCCGCAACAAGCGCACATCAAAACATGAAAAATACAATAAATACACACAACAAATACATAAAAAGCTTACTTACAGGAAGAGGGAGCATCCAGGACCTTTAAAACTAAAGTTACACCTCAATTTAACTCAAAATAGAAGAGTTTAGACACTGAAAAATTATCTAAGAAAAAAAAAATGGCAGCCGAAAAAAATGAAAAGGAGGCTACAGCAGTCTAAAGACGCAAAACACCACCAAACACCTACGTCTTTGCCGAAAAACACCCACGAGATTAAAAAACAAGGACGCACCCGCGCAACCCCAAAAACATTACAAACACAACAAATACAAACAACAAACACATAAAAAGGTTACTCACAGCAAAGGGGGCACCGAGGACCTCTGCAAGTCAATTTACACCTCGATTTAAGTACAAAGTTTGGAGTTTAGAGACCCCAAAATCACCTAAGCAAGAGAAAAAATGGCTGCAGAACAAAACGAAAACGAGGCTAAAGGACTCTAAACACCCAAAACACCACCAGAAACACGCAAAACACCACCAAACAGCTACGGATGTTCCAAAAAAGTAGGACGACATAGAAAACGAAGGATGCTAAATCAGCTACAGCCGCATACCACACATTAGCCGCCATTTTAGAACAATAACTCATACAATCCGGAAGTACACAGCTACGCTAACGGATTTGTCTCACGCACGTACTCTATTACACTGCACACATTCATCACGCTTACACAGCAGCTCCACAGCACTAATGCTGCAGCAACATCAAAACACATTGCCAGCTCTTCAACACAATGCTTCCTCCATATATTACTTGAAAATAGGTAAAGTATATTACTTTATTAATGTATTATTTATTTTATTATTATACACCAAACAGCATTAGCTCACTTACAATTTCATTGCCGTCATTTTTTGACGGGTAATTCGCTAGTACTATTTATAAATAAGAAGTTCCAGATGGCAGGCATTGCTATTATGTCACAGTTGCTTCAGATCAATCCCTAATCATAATCACAATCATTCATAAACTGACATTCTTTAAATACTGGGAAAGTATCAGATCTAAAGAAATCCTGCCTTGATGAGAGTGCCAAGTTTAAACCCACTCTCTTCGGATGTCCATGTTCTACTTCAGCTGTCACCAAATTGTACTTGTCACAAGCGCAGTCAGAAAGCGCAGTCAGTGACAGATAGACAGCAGGAAATCCACAAAACTAAACACACATTGTGACAGCAGAAAAGAAACAATAAGCCCATCTAATCTTACCATTCTATCTAACAAATATATCCAGGTTTATAAACTGTCATGTTAGCCCCATGCATATCACTATATTTGTACCTGTCAGTTCTGCTGGAAGACTATACCACTGATCTACTACCCTCCAACTGTTTCTGTCTTGCTCCTGAATGTTGGCCTTATCATCTCTCTTATTCTGCTGCCAACATCCCTTCCGGTAAACCCTACTGTATTCTTTTGCTCCATTACTTCCCAAGTTTTACATTACCTGAGATAGTAACACCCAAGTACTTGCCCTCTGCTATTGCCACTATCACATTAACATTAATACTCCACCTTGGTGTTTTTCCCAAAGCCTGCACAGTCCACAAACTGTTAACATCAGAAGGGGTTATTCAGATAGCTTGATTGATTTATTAAATTATTTCCTGACAAAACAACATCATACTGTACAGTGTTCACTGACTAACAAACAGTCTAATCTAGGAGTACTGTAACGCTCTTGTAGCAGATGTTGTTTTATTAGCAGATCTATCAATCTATTTATTCAGAGAACGTGTTTACAAATCAATGCACCTCATCCACGCTCCAGTGCACATTCATAAAAGTTACAATTGAAGTAGAGGATTAGAAATCGGTGATAATGCATTATTCCTGTAATGTACACTGTTCCCACGTCCAGAATAAAAAAAAAAAATATTATAGCAATATAATTTCACAGATTGTTAGTCAACCACGCCTACACCATATGCTGAAGTACTAGAAGTCACATTATAACTAGGACATTGTATCTGGGCTCTCATCCTTTTTCTAATTTATCTAAAATCTAATCTGTAAGTATATAACCAATCTCTAACCCCTCCATAATCAATACCTTTTTCCATTCCCTAACCAATCACTCCGCCATCTTACACTCCCCTGGAAAGCAGCTTTCCCGTGGAAGACTGGTAATCACCAATAGTGCATGAGTAATAGCATAGTATACTGTGTATTATAGATCACTTTATGGACCATTTATTATTTTTACTTGTTTTATACACAATACATCAGTTTATTGTGATTCTATATATTGTTCTCCATGACCATTGTTTTACTTTGATTGAAGGATCCCTTAACTTTCTGTAATATTTCCTCTGTATTCCAATAAACCCGTCATCCACAAGCTTCAAAATATAACTACATGTTGTCACCTCTATCTCATGTGTTTTGGTTTCACAGTAGACGCAATACCTCAGGTTAAGCCCAGGATTTTTCCATCCTTGGCGCAAATTTGTCTTTCTTTACACACAAATGAATACGGTGCAGGTGATGATTATAAGAAGGGTAACACCACTTTATATATACCCACTTAGTACTGGAAGTCACATTTACAAATTACAGTTTGATCAGAGCTTAATCAATCAAAGAATTTAATTATTATTATTATTTTTTTTTGTGTGTTACTCTACCAATAGCAACAAAAATCGGATAAAATGTATAATTCTTATTATGCCTAAAATGTATACAGTATATATAAGCATTAATTTTTCTAAACATATTTTTACAAAATATTTCTGGATGAAGAGAGTCTCGGCAAAAAACAGCAAAGTAGGGCTAAAATATCAGGCAGAAAATCTAAACATGAAGCATGATTAGGGTACCACCCCCCCCAGGGGTGTAGTAGCCAGAATAATTCTGTTTGGGATACAGCTCATTGTATACACAGGCCGTAGAATAGCTTATATATACATACACAAACATAGATATATCTGGGGGGATTTGTCCCCCCCAGTCCCTACACCCATGCACCCACCCTATACTTCATCCACTAGCTCCATCTCGGTCACTCATCACAGATTCTTCCTAAACCTTAATTCACATAAAACAAATAGTTGTGACACATTGCTTGCAAACCACTGATAAATGGAGCTACAATCCATGGAGCTTGAGACAGATCAAGAAAGACTAAAGGATTATCATATAATATGTATGTATCCCTTAAAGGCTGGAAATTCTGATATAATAAAAGCTTCCACATACTTGAAAAGAGATATCTAAAGCAGCTGGTTTTTAAGCCAAATTGTATTGATACTGTATGAAATCTCATGCCTCACTGGCTGGGCACTGGTTTAATCAGAGGGTTATCCACTGTGCAAAAGTGCCCACATATTCAGTATCAGGACTGATCGATAACTATCATAAAGAAAAATGGGGAAGCTTGAAAGGAGAAACCTGTCAGCAAGAACCTTCACTCTGGAGTCAGGAAGCCTGCTCGATGCATTTTTTACTAAGTTATTGATAAGACTACATCTAGTATATTGGCATTTTTATAAACGATTTCTATACTTTGTGTACAGAAATTCCAAAAACTATAGGAAATGTTGCACTTTAAGAAAGTTTGGTAAGAAAAATAATTAGAATTAATCAAATGTATGTTTTGCATGCCACATAATGTAAGAACAAGAGCTCATGCTTTGAAACTGAGGGGATCTCATTCTAGTGGATAATGTGAGGAATTATGAATTGATGAAAGGCAGAGAGAAGATCTCGGTTACAGTTTTTCAATACATGTGGTAAACCTTTAAAGAGTAATGGGATTTATACTTAAAAAGCACAGTCATAAATCTTGAATAAATCCTAGCTGGAAAAAGGAAGACCAGAGAGAAATATTTACACAGGTAAACATTGAGCTATGGTCTTGGTAATGATAATATATATAATAGAAAACATCCTATTAAAACCAATAGAATGTTTTCTATGATGTATGTGGTACCTTTACCATATTTATCATATGTGGGGTAATCTCTTTACATCATGTGTCAATGTCTGTATTCCCATTGGTCACACCTCTGCCACACCCATTCCCCAGTCCAAGACTCTACAGGTTAATATAGAAGTTGTTAGTTTTAGCTGGATGATATCAGTCACATTTCATCTAAGTCTCCCGCCACTGGATATAGCTTTCAACCCTTCACACCAGACCTTACAACCTAAACATTGAGATAACAATTAACATTGAATACTCAATACTGGTGATACTACTTTTCAGATTATAACTGAATTTACGTTGTAAAGGTCTTGACGTAAAGGTCATGTCTTTTGTATGCCATTAAATGGAAACATCACTAATTTACTGACCAATTAAAGGCTTACAGAAATTACTGATGTAATCAGACTCATTGCAGTAATGTTTTACACATGGAACGCACACATTTTCAGTCGGGCAGTTGAAAGGACATGGTTTAATCATGCCAATATTTTTTTTCAGCAAAAAGTTATCAGTAAATCATGTTGAAATATGCAAGAAACGTGGTGATCATACAGCAGTATTTTATATCATTGGCTGAAGAAGATAACTCACATGGTACCATTTACTGCCCAATGGCAAATAGGGACATACCCTCTGGTAATTACACATTTAAAGCAGTTTATTAAAGTAAAATCAGGCCAAAACATTTTCAAATACCGGCTTGGGGTGCAAAAAAAAGTAAGTTCCATGTCCCTAACACATGCAAGTCAATGGAAAGTTGCATAAGAAGACAACTTAAGGCATAACAGTCAGTCTCTACAGATATGGAGCTACTGAATGAAAGGCCCCAGTGCAAAATAATTTAAGGGTCACTTGAAACTTCTCTATACAAGGTAGTCAACTAAAAAAAAGGTGAAAGGTGAAAATATATGTATTATGTAGGGTGATCAGGTCATCTTCTATAAAATTATTTGCCTCTCTCACTAAAAAAATGAGGAATCTACCTTTACGCCAATAGAATAAGGACCGCTACCATAATGAGGGATGCTCAATGCACTTTTTGCACCAGCAGTAGCTCCGCCATTGGGTCACTATCTGTAATTTGACCTGCATATACTAGTTCTCGCTGCTCACCTACCGTTGCTTATGGCTTGCATGGCTGTTGCTGGTTGTCCCATGGAATGATGACGGCCAAGACATTCTTGATTTCCTCAAACCGGGCCTGTCGCTTGTGTCCATGGCATCTGCTCTTTCCATCTGTCGGTGATGGTGGCGGTCTGTGTCCGAATAACCCCTGTGTTTTATTCTGATGGGCGTCCGTGGTTGCCTCCATAGGTGCTGAGGAGGTTTCAGGGTGTTTTGTCCATCCCTTGGGACAGGAAGAGACAGTGACAGACTCTTCTTCGGGCAAGTCGGAACTTCCATCATAGTGCAAATAAACTTTCCACAAAATTATCAGTCTCAAAAAATAAATGTATCTCCAAAATTAAAAATGTTGTCAATGGCTACACCAACAATTTCCACAAGCCAGTTAAATATCCATATATTATAATAAAAATAATAATCAAATTGGTTCTATTACAATTATAATTCAGAATATGCACAGAAAAATAAATGTTAACGCATCTCATTAGGGTTGTAATGACATTAATTTGTCTAAAACATATAAAAAAATCTATAAAAATAAAGGAAATAATTAATAAAAAAGTAAAATTTTAATAAGTGATATATATATATATATATGGTCAATTTTTTTCAGTCTTAATTGTAAAAAAAATAAAGGCAAATAGTATATACTGATGAGAATTTAGTAAACTTGCTCATCCACAGAAATGTCCTAGGTGGATGAAAAAAAAACTATAAAAATGCACTTATTTGAGAATTATAAGATGGCTCTTAATCTTCAACTATATTGAAAAATCAATGTTTTAACAAATAAATCTTCAAACACAAATGGACGATTGGTGTTCGGATTTCTTCTTGAAAGTATTTAGAATGGCTTCTAGTTATGGTGTAACAATGGTCCTGTTGTGTATCAGTTTCCATGAGATTTATATTAAAGGAAATATATAAATACACACAGCATGAAGGGGCTGTCAGCAGATCCAGACAAGATGTCTTTTTTTCTCTCACAGTAAGATGCTCCTGGCAGCTGAATTTAAAGTCTGATGATTTCCTTCACAGTCAGAAATTATTGCTCCACGTCAAAAAATTAAAACACAAATGTGAGTTTTGGCCAAAGCATAAAAACAAAGATCTGCACAGTTTTATTGCAAAGTAATGATCTTGAAAGGCAGACACAAAAATGACTAATTCCCCACAAATTCAGTCTGATCTGCAAACAGTAGCAGAGCCTCAATCTGTGTGGACGTTATAAAGTAGCATTTAGTGCAAAAAAAAGACATAACAGGACCTTGCAGCTGTTTATGTTGTGTTTTGCAAATAGCTGTACACAACTTGCACAATTCTTCTTCCCCCCGGGGCAATCAAATGACGTTTAGCACTACTCCAGATGACTTTGTAATTGCATGCATCTTAAAACGTGTCTCCTTTGCTTCCTTGCAGCATCATCTGGAAAGTCTCAAAGGTTCTTGTATTCACTAGTAAACAAATCCGGTTTGTTTTATGCAAAAACAGCTCCCTTTGCAAAAATGACTGATTCTCCCAGCAATGTATCCCATATGGTGCTTAGGCAGGAGATAATTTTGTTTTTTTGTTGTTGTTGTTTTTCTCAATAAATTCCCAAATTCTCCTCTTTTCTGCTCCTGCTTTCTTCACAAAACTGTGCACTCTGTTTTCATTACAATAATTTCGTTTTGCAGAGCACTTTTGTGTTATTGTTTTTCTATTAAACACAATTATTGCTATATTTGTTGGGTCTTTTCCTCGGTCTTGCATGGGCTTCTCCACAGTTGCACAGGCAAAGGAGGTTTCTGTTTGCTGGAGGCTGTAATAAGAGTACAAAGTGCTTCTTCAATCATATTTCCACGCATTTCTACATTATTCACTCGCTGTCCCCTCACACAGTTGCAGCTCACTTTATCTCTCCACCCTCCTCAGCCCAGACTGCTGGGCTACTGACTGAGCTCCGCCAGGTGTCTCCCGCCTCCCTCAGCAATTCTGTGACGTCACAAAGAGGCCGGAACACTGGAAGATGGTCCCTCCTCATCTGTTATTTCAGCACCGCTCTACACCCCTCCCAGTGCTCTGTCACAGCCTCTGTGCTCTTAAGGTGGATTAATAAAGTTATCAGCTTATATATCAAGACTGATATAGGGTAGGAGGTCTGAATGGAAGACCTGGGGGGGAGTAAGAGATCAGAATGGGGGACCTGGGAGATCAAAATGGGGGACCTGGGGGGGGGGGGAGTAGGGGATCAGAATGGGAGACCAGGGAGATCTCCTACTCCCCCTCACAGGTCCCCCATTCTGATCTCCTACCCTATATCAGTCTTGATACACATGCTGGTAACTGTACTAATCCACCTTAAGAGGACAGAGCCTGTGACAGAGCACTGGGAGGGGTGTAGAGTGGCGCTGAAATAACAGACCAGGTCCCCCATCTCTTTGCCGCAATTGGCTGACAGACTCCAGAGAAAACAGCCAATACAACAATCAGTTATGTTTTAAAACTGCCCCAGATGGAGACAAGTGTATTTTACAGAACAGAAATAAAGAGCACTTATTTTATTTAAGGAGGATTTGCTGGTAAACTTATTTATGGTGGAACATATGTCCATAACTATAGTATTTCATAGCAAATGTATAAGGGAGCTATCTATTAATATATATATAAAAAGGAATAACTGTGTTGTTTTAATGAGTATGAATTATTATGGTATTTAAACACTAACAGGACTGTATACTTTATGGTAGTCTTGTTATTGTGTACTCACATTACATCTCATGCTTTATTTGATCATTACATTAAAGAGCTACACAATAGTCTGGGTTCACAGAAGAAGGTAAAGAAGCAGGTGCAAAGTATGCTGCTTGAGTATGTGTGGTTGTTTAGTCATTCAGTTGTGTCTGACTCTCCATGACCCTATGGTCTGCAGCACTCCAAGCACTTCTTGTGTCTGGTTGTACTGATTTATAAGGATATCTTGGCAAAGATACTGGAGTGGGTTGCCACTTCCTTCTCTAGTGAACCGTGATTTGTCTGACCTCTATGACCTGCTCTTTCCCCCACTCCCCCCCCCCCCCCCCCGGTGTCTCTTTCCACCCTCCCCTGTGTCTTTCTCCCCCTCTCCCTCCTCTGTGCTCTTGTTTGCGGGTGTGAAACCATTTGCAGGCTAGGGAAATTGATAAATTCCCCTAGGGCCGAAATGTGTTTCCGAATTATGGCTTTAGGGCCGTCATTTTTTTCCTTGCTCAGCCATTCTGAGACCTTCCAATTAAATATCAAATTAACTTGCAACCGTTAAAGCCGTAATTTTTTTGAAGCCTAAACTCGGAAGCCGTTTGGATCCTCTCCCCCCTTAAGCCAGTCACATACGGGCTTTGCGATGAGCAACTTTTGCGCTCATTGCAGCTCTGTCAAGCCAGTCATTTACAGGCCTCGCAAGGAGCGCCTTCAGCACTCATTGCGAGGCACACAATGAGCACCTTTGGCACTCATTGTAGCCCCCATCAAACCCATAACCTCAGGGCCACCCGACGAGTGCCTTTGGCGCTCATTGCACATGCTCAACCCGTAACTTTTAACATATCGTTACCGACAAACTCGCAATTACGACAACTATTATAGGTGACCAAGTATACAACATTTCAAGAGGCCACATTATTGAATAAAGAAGCTCTTGTTAGACTCTCCATGACCCTATGGACCACAACACGCCAGGCACATCTTGTGTCTGATTAGGTAAGGTTTTCATGGCAAAGATAATGGAGGGGGTTGCCAGTTCCTTCTCCAGTGGACAGAGATTTGTCTGACCTCTCTGCGATGACCTGCCCATCTTGAGTGACCCTACATGGTATAGCTCACAGCTTCATTGAAATACAGAAGCCCCTTCACCACAACATGGTAGCGATCCAGAAGGGGAAATAAGTACCAGGTGCTGACATTACCACAACTCACTAACAATGTCAAGCTGAATATCATGTCTGAATGTATGTGCACACTGCTCTACATAGCTGTGTACATGGCTGGGCTTTGTGTCATTAGTCCCAGGCAACTATCTGGGGTTCCAGCGTGGCTTTAACCATCATCACATCTTGGGAACTGTTAATGAACAACAAAAAAACAAAACAGAACGGGGGCGCTCTTTAAAGGACCACTGTGGTCATATTTAAAAAAAAAATACTATTGTGAAGAACTACACTTACAAATATGCAACATATTTTAGAATATTAAAAAATATAAAATGGCCTTTAATTTATTATATTTTATATGCATTTATGCTGCTATAGAAACTACCATATTGTCCTCAGTCGATCAACTTCATGGGGTGGGAGGACACTTTAAAAAGAGGAAGTTTCCATCTGCACAATACGAAAGTGGCACTAACAACTGCCAGTCTGTTTTTAGAAAATGATAGGGAAGATCATTAGTTTACAAAGATATATCTGCTTGAAAAAGTAACAGGCAGAAGTTGGCAAGAAAGTACCATGGAAGCCTGCAGTAAAGAATAAATGCATATAGAAGCAACACAATATGAAGGTTGTGTTTATGTTTTTTGCTTTTTAAAACATGGTGCCATTATCATATTTAATTAATCAAAAGACCTTATAGATATAATGTCCACGTGGTTGTTTTATTGGCCATCAGTGGAGGAAAGATTGTGTAAAAGCCACATTGCAGGCAGTCCTGAACATTAAGTTTCCCTGTACTAATGTGCAGTCTCCCTGGGGTGCCTTATTAGTAGACGTTGAGACATGGGGCACTTTATGGATTTTCCTGACTGGAGCTCCATTTATTCTAGGACCGGCTTGTGTTGTGTACATGTCTCCCAATTGTCTCAATTTAAAAGATAAATACATATGCCCCCCACAACCTCCACCCATTAATCTTCTGAAGTAAAACCCCATACTAAAGTGCAGCCCACATTTAAGTAAAGTCCTACACTTAAATATAGTCCCACATTATCTAATGCCCCACACTTAAGTACAGTTGACATTTAAGTAAAGCCTCATACTTAAGTAAAGCCCCGCACTTAAGCAAAGCACCATACTTAAGTAAAGCCACTTCACAATGTATTCCCCTGTTGTTTTCTGTCTGGAGGAGTAGAAAGTGCTGGGTGTGTCTGTCCAATAGAGTATGTTTTTATAGACAAGTGTATATTTCTCTAAAACTCAGGCAATTTGCTAAGTGAAGCAAATAGCCTTATAATTAGCTAATAATGTACATTTATTTTAAGAATATAAGTGCCTCCTTTGGCCGTTTGAGATAATGGATGGTGTGGACGTGAGATGCACTCTGGTTACCTCTAAACTAAAATCTTGGTGAAAACAACCAGACAGTTCTGAGAAGGAAAGAGGGACATGATTATTATCCTTTATATGTAACACGCCAACATGTTCCGTAGGACTATGATCAGACTAAAATCGAGGGATGTGTACATTAATGTGGGAATTACTCTTCAATGGTGGTACGTTTGGGTGGTAAGGATGGACAGAGGCATTTTCTCTTAAAATAAGACTTCTCACTCCAACAGCGGCACAGTTTGGATGTATGCAATATGCCAGAAGGTGTTAGCTATATTTATAGGCAGAATAATTGCTGCATATGTGGGCATGGCCATAACACTCTTTGGCACCACAATACCAACGTGAGGAGGAATGTTGCCTCTAGAAGTCGTGCTGCATATGCCTAGGTCTTGTTGGCAAAGTCAGAAATGAGTCATTGATTCATTAAGATTTCCTCATTATGAGGTCTGCAAAAGGCAGCGAGCTTTGCCAGCCCTTTATTAAAATGATATCTATTTCCTTATTAGAACCGCACCACATTATAATGCAAAGCAATAAAACATTTATTGTATTAAGTAAGCTGTTAAATTACATGCTCTGTGTTTCTTTAACTATATAATCTTTCATCCTGTGCACTTCTGGACAACTAAATTATGTGTGTATCTGTAAAATAATATAATTATTCCATGCCTTGAGTTAAATTTGACAAATATCTGAAACATGGTGAATTTTGTAAAAACAAACAAAAAAAAAAAAACTGACTACTCCTGTTCAGCAAGAGAAGCCAGGAGAGATGTAGCAGGTGGCTGAGGCAGATAATGTTGTAGATAAGTGCTCCCAAGACCCAAGATAAAACCACAGGGTTCCATGAGTTGTGACCAAGCGATCATCAAGATCCTCCAAAGCATCCTCTCTGCTCAGTGCACAAAGTATTGTACAAGGGGTAGGAGGTAACTGCTGGAGGTCTGGTATCATTTACAACTATGAGTAATGACAAGTACTTTATCAATTGAATGCCATTTAAAAAAAATGCATTTTCTTATAGTGATTTACATTGAAGTTTGCATTCTGTACCTGTTAATCAGTCTGATTCATTCACCAAACCTGTTTGTTATGGATGTTGTTATGGATGTAATGATTGCTCGTATGTGCTCACTTTCAGTATGAGTGCACTACGTTTCATTTAAAGCCATTTGACATTAAGAAGAATGAGCATGTTCATGCACATGGACTAATTCACCTAATAAATAAAATAACTTCCACTTTATTTAAGGGTCTTGGATGGATATTGGACAAGTGTTTTAGGAGATAAAACAATTTATCCTTTAACTTATAAACGATCATATGAAATTGTGTGATATACTTTGCATCTCCATTGTTTTTTTAATAGCCTCCTATATCTTTGAGCTTATTGATCTTGTCAAATAGAAGGGAATATACTTTGTATATAGAAACCAACTCTATTTAAAAAATAAGTTAGAAAACAAAATGTCAGCGAGTAAGCACATACTGAATGTCTCTGCAGCTGTGCTCATTTGATAAATTGACATCTTAATAATAGAGAAGAGAATAGTGAAAATGATATACTCCCATGTAACATAATCCCCTCCTATTACTGTTATCAGATGGGATAAAACCCAACTCATGACCTATAGCACCCTCCTGTCTGCATCGTTATGTTGTCCTTTAGGGGGTGGGACAAACTCCACGTCTTATAGCTCTCTCCTGTCTCAGAAAAAGAAATCTGTGGAAGAATGTGGGATGCAGGGAAGGGAGTGGGAGAAAAGGGGGGAAAGAGGGAGACAGGGGAGGAAGGAGAGTAAGAGAAGGTGACGGTGATGTGCGGAAGACTGAGAGAAAGGAGGAAGAGAGGGAGATAGAGAAGAGGGGAGAAGAAGAGAGGGAAGGACACACACACACCACCTGGCTTTATCTGTATCACTATCTACTGCTACTTTTCACTATTAAGAAGAGACCGTCACAAACATCACCTGGCTCCATCTGACTCACTCTGTCTCCTGCATACAATCCACCATTAACAAGAGGATACACATCACCAATTCCTGCAGTCTAATTACCTAACTTTCCCATTATCAGGTTATATTATCTGACCACTAGGGACAGATAATATATTACATACTTGAGGCATTCACATCCACTGACTATCTATTCGTCCCCTACTCTCTCCCACTAAATGTAAAACATTTTTTAACTTTGCATACCTCTTTACCTAAGCAAGCTTTCCCTTTCTTCCTGAGCCTTGCTACTCCTTATCTTTTCTTTCCCAGGTTTCTGCCTCTTCCATCCCCTTTTAGATTGTAAGTAGCAAGTTCCTAATGTTGTAAGGTGATTTGAAATAAAGCACTTTGTACAAACATTTTAAGCTCAAAACATGGCCCTCCATTTTCTGCAGTTGTTAAAATTGTATTTTTCCTTGTTCTCTTCCCCTGTACAGCGCTACAGAATATGTTGGTGTGATACAAATAAACATCAATAATAATAATAATGGAGAGAGAGAAGGGGGAGAGAGACTGGGAAGGGAGAAAGACAGGGTGGGGGAAGGGGAGAAAATGAGAGTATGAAGAGAAATAAGGACGAAGACAGATAAGGAAAGGATGGAGTTTTGGAAGGGTGGTAAGGGTTAAGAGGGGGATGATACAGGAGGGAATGACTTACCTTGCATCCCTTCTAGGACAGCAGGCCTCCTCAATACCACTGGCGTGTTGGGATTACATGCCTCCCAAATTGGTGGGATTTTGAATATATTGTCTTTACGGTAAAGATATGTGAAAATTAGTGCACAGTGGGTACCTCGGATGCTTACATAAATTAGTCAGTTGTTTTTAATGGGCAGTTCACATAGGCTTTACTGTAGGAAAATGCACTTTATAGAATGAATGTAATTTTCAAAGTTCTGTTTTATTACCTATAATTTTAAATGATACCATGTTTGTAAAGTCTGCTGCATCACTTTAAGGTTAAATTCATCTTTTTCAGACTCAACTACAGTACATCCCATGATGGAACTTCTCACAGAGTCAAGGAGAAAGAGAGAGGCTGGTCATTTTTGTAGGTTATTTGCATATGAAGAACTTTGTAAGCTTTTTTAAATGCAGAAAGATTCACAATGTAGGCAGTTTGCTTCTGTAGAAGAGACACATCCACTGCCGAAAGTAACACGCAGCAGCAGGCAAGAAAACAAAATGACAGCCTGGAGCAAAGGATAACTACATATAAACGTTGCATTTAATGTTGTTTGTGTTTTAACTGTTAATGTATTTAACGTTTTTGCTTTTTGATAACTTTTTGCCCACTATAATTAGTTCAACAAAAGACCACATAGAAAAAGCTTGACCGCAGTGGTCCTTTAATATGTACATGAATAACAAATAAATTCATAAACAGGCAGGGAAGGAAGGTGCAAAACTCTGCACAGATTAGTGTTTTCTCAGACTTTTCTAGATAAGGCTGAAGGAATATCTAGAAAATAAACATTATATTTGCTATGCTTATGGTCTCATTACATATTTATTTACATGAATACACAGAAGACATTATACACTCTATTCTATTCTCTTGTCATGTTCCATTTTCATTCCCCCTAACATAATGTGTAATAATCTGTCTCAATTTCCATCTTCACTACACTCTCCCTCTCATTTCATTTCTTCTCCATTCACAGTCCTCTCCCACCCTTCAAACTCACTATCTCATCACCCTATAAATCCCATTACTACTTCAGTCCATTTCCCCTTATTTCCATTTTCTAAAGGTGTTTCCCACTAATTGTTTTCACTTCAACAGTCTTTATTCCATTAAGGCAGTAATTACCAAACCCCTCTAGACCCACCAGGCAGGCCATGGTTTAGATTCATTGTGCAAACACAGCCTCACTGAATACCAGTTGCCTCACATTGTTCACATAGTGTTTGACCTAAATCATGGCCTGTCTTGTGGGTCTTCAGGAAGGGTTTGGGAACCACTGCATTAAGGCATTTTAAAGTTTCTCATTTCATTCATCAAAACCAGACAGCTTATTCCTACTAAATTCCCTCACCCTTCCAATTAATTCTTGCTCATGCCACAAGGGTAATTTGAAGGACTACTCATATAACATGGTTTCAATTATTTATTTAATAAATAATTAGCAAAACAATACATATTTTAATAAGTAAATGTCGCCCTTATAACTTCCTTTTGGAAGTTGCTGTTTCAGAAGCAGTTGCTTGTCTCCACCCTTGACAGGTGACTAAGGGGTGGAAGATCAGTATAGGTGTATATTAACAGAAGACTTTTTCTTCTACCTTTACTAAAGTGGTCACTGAATGCAAATTTACACTGGTGCGAAAAACAGGACTACCTCCTGCCCAGTTCTATGAATTTCTAAAATATGAGACTTCAAATGATAAATTCCCCTAGGGCCGAAATGTGTTTCCGAATTATGGCTTTAGGGCCGTCATCTTTTTCCTTGCTCAGCCATTCTGAGACCTTCCAATTAAATATCAAATTAACTTGCAACCGTTAAAGCCGTAATTTTTTTGAAGCCTAAACTCGGAAGCCGTTTGGATCCTCTCCCCCCTTAAGCCAGTCACATACGGGCTTTGCGATGAGCAACTTTTGCGCTCATTGCAGCTCTGTCAAGCCAGTCATTTACAGGCCTCGCAAGGAGCGCCTTCAGCACTCATTGCGAGGCACACAATGAGCACCTTTGGCACTCATTGTAGCCCCCATCAAACCCATAACCTCAGGGCCACCCGACGAGTGCCTTTGGCGCTCATTGCACATGCTCAACCCGTAACTTTTAACATATCGTTACCGACAAACTCGCAATTACGACAACTATTATAGGTGACCAAGTATACAACATTTCAAGAGGCCCACATTATTGAATAAAGAAGCTCTTGTTAGACTCTCCATGACCCTATGGACCACAACACGCCGGGCACATCTTGTGTCTGATTAGGTAAGGTTTTCATGGCAAAGATAATGGAGGGGGTTGCCAGTTCCTTCTCCAGTGGACAGAGATTTGTCTGACCTCTCTGCGATGACCTGCCCATCTTGAGTGACCCTACATGGTATAGCTCACAGCTTCATTGAAATACAGAAGCCCCTTCACCACAACATGGTAGCGATCCAGAAGGGGAAATAAGTACCAGGTGCTGACATTACCACAACTCACTAACAATGTCAAGCTGAATATCATGTCTGAATGTATGTGCACACTGCTCTACATAGCTGTGTACATGGCTGGGCTTTGTGTCATTAGTCCCAGGCAACTATCTGGGGTTCCAGCGTGGCTTTAACCATCATCACATCTTGGGAACTGTTAATGAACAACAAAAAAACAAAACAGAACGGGGGCGCTCTTTAAAGGACCACTGTGGTCATATTTAAAAAAAAAATACTATTGTGAAGAACTACACTTACAAATATGCAACATATTTTAGAATATTAAAAAATATAAAATGGCCTTTAATTTATTATATTTTATATGCATTTATGCTGCTATAGAAACTACCATATTGTCCTCAGTCGATCAACTTCATGGGGTGGGAGGACACTTTAAAAAGAGGAAGTTTCCATCTGCACAATACGAAAGTGGCACTAACAACTGCCAGTCTGTTTTTAGAAAATGATAGGGAAGATCATTAGTTTACAAAGATATATCTGCTTGAAAAAGTAACAGGCAGAAGTTGGCAAGAAAGTACCATGGAAGCCTGCAGTAAAGAATAAATGCATATAGAAGCAACACAATATGAAGGTTGTGTTTATGTTTTTTGCTTTTTAAAACATGGTGCCATTATCATATTTAATTAATCAAAAGACCTTATAGATATAATGTCCACGTGGTTGTTTTATTGGCCATCAGTGGAGGAAAGATTGTGTAAAAGCCACATTGCAGGCAGTCCTGAACATTAAGTTTCCCTGTACTAATGTGCAGTCTCCCTGGGGTGCCTTATTAGTAGACGTTGAGACATGGGGCACTTTATGGATTTTCCTGACTGGAGCTCCATTTATTCTAGGACCGGCTTGTGTTGTGTACATGTCTCCCAATTGTCTCAATTTAAAAGATAAATACATATGCCCCCCACAACCTCCACCCATTAATCTTCTGAAGTAAAACCCCATACTAAAGTGCAGCCCACATTTAAGTAAAGTCCTACACTTAAATATAGTCCCACATTATCTAATGCCCCACACTTAAGTACAGTTGACATTTAAGTAAAGCCTCATACTTAAGTAAAGCCCCGCACTTAAGCAAAGCACCATACTTAAGTAAAGCCACTTCACAATGTATTCCCCTGTTGTTTTCTGTCTGGAGGAGTAGAAAGTGCTGGGTGTGTCTGTCCAATAGAGTATGTTTTTATAGACAAGTGTATATTTCTCTAAAACTCAGGCAATTTGCTAAGTGAAGCAAATAGCCTTATAATTAGCTAATAATGTACATTTATTTTAAGAATATAAGTGCCTCCTTTGGCCGTTTGAGATAATGGATGGTGTGGACGTGAGATGCACTCTGGTTACCTCTAAACTAAAATCTTGGTGAAAACAACCAGACAGTTCTGAGAAGGAAAGAGGGACATGATTATTATCCTTTATATGTAACACGCCAACATGTTCCGTAGGACTATGATCAGACTAAAATCGAGGGATGTGTACATTAATGTGGGAATTACTCTTCAATGGTGGTACGTTTGGGTGGTAAGGATGGACAGAGGCATTTTCTCTTAAAATAAGACTTCTCACTCCAACAGCGGCACAGTTTGGATGTATGCAATATGCCAGAAGGTGTTAGCTATATTTATAGGCAGAATAATTGCTGCATATGTGGGCATGGCCATAACACTCTTTGGCACCACAATACCAACGTGAGGAGGAATGTTGCCTCTAGAAGTCGTGCTGCATATGCCTAGGTCTTGTTGGCAAAGTCAGAAATGAGTCATTGATTCATTAAGATTTCCTCATTATGAGGTCTGCAAAAGGCAGCGAGCTTTGCCAGCCCTTTATTAAAATGATATCTATTTCCTTATTAGAACCGCACCACATTATAATGCAAAGCAATAAAACATTTATTGTATTAAGTAAGCTGTTAAATTACATGCTCTGTGTTTCTTTAACTATATAATCTTTCATCCTGTGCACTTCTGGACAACTAAATTATGTGTGTATCTGTAAAATAATATAATTATTCCATGCCTTGAGTTAAATTTGACAAATATCTGAAACATGGTGAATTTTGTAAAAACAAACAAAAAAAAAAAAACTGACTACTCCTGTTCAGCAAGAGAAGCCAGGAGAGATGTAGCAGGTGGCTGAGGCAGATAATGTTGTAGATAAGTGCTCCCAAGACCCAAGATAAAACCACAGGGTTCCATGAGTTGTGACCAAGCGATCATCAAGATCCTCCAAAGCATCCTCTCTGCTCAGTGCACAAAGTATTGTACAAGGGGTAGGAGGTAACTGCTGGAGGTCTGGTATCATTTACAACTATGAGTAATGACAAGTACTTTATCAATTGAATGCCATTTAAAAAAAATGCATTTTCTTATAGTGATTTACATTGAAGTTTGCATTCTGTACCTGTTAATCAGTCTGATTCATTCACCAAACCTGTTTGTTATGGATGTTGTTATGGATGTAATGATTGCTCGTATGTGCTCACTTTCAGTATGAGTGCACTACGTTTCATTTAAAGCCATTTGACATTAAGAAGAATGAGCATGTTCATGCACATGGACTAATTCACCTAATAAATAAAATAACTTCCACTTTATTTAAGGGTCTTGGATGGATATTGGACAAGTGTTTTAGGAGATAAAACAATTTATCCTTTAACTTATAAACGATCATATGAAATTGTGTGATATACTTTGCATCTCCATTGTTTTTTTAATAGCCTCCTATATCTTTGAGCTTATTGATCTTGTCAAATAGAAGGGAATATACTTTGTATATAGAAACCAACTCTATTTAAAAAATAAGTTAGAAAACAAAATGTCAGCGAGTAAGCACATACTGAATGTCTCTGCAGCTGTGCTCATTTGATAAATTGACATCTTAATAATAGAGAAGAGAATAGTGAAAATGATATACTCCCATGTAACATAATCCCCTCCTATTACTGTTATCAGATGGGATAAAACCCAACTCATGACCTATAGCACCCTCCTGTCTGCATCGTTATGTTGTCCTTTAGGGGGTGGGACAAACTCCACGTCTTATAGCTCTCTCCTGTCTCAGAAAAAGAAATCTGTGGAAGAATGTGGGATGCAGGGAAGGGAGTGGGAGAAAAGGGGGGAAAGAGGGAGACAGGGGAGGAAGGAGAGTAAGAGAAGGTGACGGTGATGTGCGGAAGACTGAGAGAAAGGAGGAAGAGAGGGAGATAGAGAAGAGGGGAGAAGAAGAGAGGGAAGGACACACACACACCACCTGGCTTTATCTGTATCACTATCTACTGCTACTTTTCACTATTAAGAAGAGACCGTCACAAACATCACCTGGCTCCATCTGACTCACTCTGTCTCCTGCATACAATCCACCATTAACAAGAGGATACACATCACCAATTCCTGCAGTCTAATTACCTAACTTTCCCATTATCAGGTTATATTATCTGACCACTAGGGACAGATAATATATTACATACTTGAGGCATTCACATCCACTGACTATCTATTCGTCCCCTACTCTCTCCCACTAAATGTAAAACATTTTTTAACTTTGCATACCTCTTTACCTAAGCAAGCTTTCCCTTTCTTCCTGAGCCTTGCTACTCCTTATCTTTTCTTTCCCAGGTTTCTGCCTCTTCCATCCCCTTTTAGATTGTAAGTAGCAAGTTCCTAATGTTGTAAGGTGATTTGAAATAAAGCACTTTGTACAAACATTTTAAGCTCAAAACATGGCCCTCCATTTTCTGCAGTTGTTAAAATTGTATTTTTCCTTGTTCTCTTCCCCTGTACAGCGCTACAGAATATGTTGGTGTGATACAAATAAACATCAATAATAATAATAATGGAGAGAGAGAAGGGGGAGAGAGACTGGGAAGGGAGAAAGACAGGGTGGGGGAAGGGGAGAAAATGAGAGTATGAAGAGAAATAAGGACGAAGACAGATAAGGAAAGGATGGAGTTTTGGAAGGGTGGTAAGGGTTAAGAGGGGGATGATACAGGAGGGAATGACTTACCTTGCATCCCTTCTAGGACAGCAGGCCTCCTCAATACCACTGGCGTGTTGGGATTACATGCCTCCCAAATTGGTGGGATTTTGAATATATTGTCTTTACGGTAAAGATATGTGAAAATTAGTGCACAGTGGGTACCTCGGATGCTTACATAAATTAGTCAGTTGTTTTTAATGGGCAGTTCACATAGGCTTTACTGTAGGAAAATGCACTTTATAGAATGAATGTAATTTTCAAAGTTCTGTTTTATTACCTATAATTTTAAATGATACCATGTTTGTAAAGTCTGCTGCATCACTTTAAGGTTAAATTCATCTTTTTCAGACTCAACTACAGTACATCCCATGATGGAACTTCTCACAGAGTCAAGGAGAAAGAGAGAGGCTGGTCATTTTTGTAGGTTATTTGCATATGAAGAACTTTGTAAGCTTTTTTAAATGCAGAAAGATTCACAATGTAGGCAGTTTGCTTCTGTAGAAGAGACACATCCACTGCCGAAAGTAACACGCAGCAGCAGGCAAGAAAACAAAATGACAGCCTGGAGCAAAGGATAACTACATATAAACGTTGCATTTAATGTTGTTTGTGTTTTAACTGTTAATGTATTTAACGTTTTTGCTTTTTGATAACTTTTTGCCCACTATAATTAGTTCAACAAAAGACCACATAGAAAAAGCTTGACCGCAGTGGTCCTTTAATATGTACATGAATAACAAATAAATTCATAAACAGGCAGGGAAGGAAGGTGCAAAACTCTGCACAGATTAGTGTTTTCTCAGACTTTTCTAGATAAGGCTGAAGGAATATCTAGAAAATAAACATTATATTTGCTATGCTTATGGTCTCATTACATATTTATTTACATGAATACACAGAAGACATTATACACTCTATTCTATTCTCTTGTCATGTTCCATTTTCATTCCCCCTAACATAATGTGTAATAATCTGTCTCAATTTCCATCTTCACTACACTCTCCCTCTCATTTCATTTCTTCTCCATTCACAGTCCTCTCCCACCCTTCAAACTCACTATCTCATCACCCTATAAATCCCATTACTACTTCAGTCCATTTCCCCTTATTTCCATTTTCTAAAGGTGTTTCCCACTAATTGTTTTCACTTCAACAGTCTTTATTCCATTAAGGCAGTAATTACCAAACCCCTCTAGACCCACCAGGCAGGCCATGGTTTAGATTCATTGTGCAAACACAGCCTCACTGAATACCAGTTGCCTCACATTGTTCACATAGTGTTTGACCTAAATCATGGCCTGTCTTGTGGGTCTTCAGGAAGGGTTTGGGAACCACTGCATTAAGGCATTTTAAAGTTTCTCATTTCATTCATCAAAACCAGACAGCTTATTCCTACTAAATTCCCTCACCCTTCCAATTAATTCTTGCTCATGCCACAAGGGTAATTTGAAGGACTACTCATATAACATGGTTTCAATTATTTATTTAATAAATAATTAGCAAAACAATACATATTTTAATAAGTAAATGTCGCCCTTATAACTTCCTTTTGGAAGTTGCTGTTTCAGAAGCAGTTGCTTGTCTCCACCCTTGACAGGTGACTAAGGGGTGGAAGATCAGTATAGGTGTATATTAACAGAAGACTTTTTCTTCTACCTTTACTAAAGTGGTCACTGAATGCAAATTTACACTGGTGCGAAAAACAGGACTACCTCCTGCCCAGTTCTATGAATTTCTAAAATATGAGACTTCAAATGAACGTTATAAGAGCTACATTTAATCTAAATTCTAAATACTGAATTTATTGCTAGTCAATTATTAAATAGGCAAATTAAACCCTTTTATTAACATTATAATGGCACTTACAGATTGAATTCAGTTGGAAATGTTTATGCCCCTAGGTCCCTCTTTATTAAGTCACCAATAATGTAAATGGAAAGATATTACAAAGAACAAGTCACTATTAGCACAACACATCTTATATTCAAACATTACATGTAACCAGATCTTACTTCAGTTGCCTTAATCAGGAAAAAAAAAATCAGACTAAAAATATAACACATTAACAGCGCCAAGTTTGTGACTTCAATCTGTTGTGGTTTAACTCATGCCGATATGAACCGGTGTGACTTGATCTGATTTTAATGAAACGTATGTCTCTCTCTACTTTACGCCAGCCAGTTTCTATCGGTGGCAGGAAATATAGTGACACCTGGTAACGGGGATAATTAGAGGGATTTTTGCCAGCAGATACAATGCAGTGAATTGGGGAGAGTGTGGCAGGCGTCTCTGTGTTTATGTTTTCTCTTTTGATATTTGTTTTCCTCTCAATCATTAACAGACGGCAACTTTGAAAAAAAAAAAAAAAGATTAGCATAAAATCCCAATGCTGTGAAACAATACAAAGTACAAAAGGAACCTTAAATACAACTGCTAGGAACATGTATTACTAAAAAAAACATCTCTGTATCTAGGTCACTTGGCAGCCAGGGTGTCTATCAGGACTAGACAAACTGGCCCAGGGACAAAAAAAGCAAAATACACCCATGTGCTCCCCCATTATGGCACCCAAAGTGTATTCATGGGACACAGTAGTGTCCATATATCCCCCCATTTAGTGCTCCCCGTGCGTTCCTGCATGCAGAGGCACTATGTGAAAAGAGCGCTAAACGGGCATTTTATCGCTATAGCACTCAGACAGTGCTACAGTGAACCGGCGAGCACTGAGCGGGGATTTAAAAGGCACTCAAAAACCACTCTGTCACGAGGTTTAGCGCTAAGCAGGGAATTACAGGGAAAAAGAGCGCTACAGCAAATCAGTGCTCAAAGGAATAGCGTTAAGAGGCAGATACCTGTACTTACGCACATACATATATATTAATATTCAATTTGTAAAGAGCTTACGTTCTAATTTTGCCCCATTTTAAAACCTTACATCAGCAACAAATATTACCCCCTGCACTATTGATTTATTTAATACAGTGGGATTAGCTGGCCTTGATCAGTGGACTGATAGCTCCCTCATCTTTTCATTTGTATATATATATATACACTAACACAGTAGTGGAAATTTCCCAGGAGGGCTCCAAAGTGTTCAATATTTTTGTCCACCCATGTATTTATGCATATTTGCATGTCCCAGCACAGCTTCCCAGAATGCAGTGTAATAACTGTTTTTCTCAGAATTCTGAGCTGTAAACAGGTTTTTTAGCTTGTTTTAGACATTCAAATGTGAACATAGATGTACTATTTATTTACTGTACTACTGTATGGTGGAGGGCTTCTATCGCTCTTTTGCCCACCATATATTAAATGATTGTTGATATATATATATATATATACTACACACAAATATATTACAGCATAAATAGAAGTTGTTACAGAATTACCTAAACAAGAACACAAAACATTATTTCCACTTCTCATCACTATAGGTGCAGGTTGATGATGCTGTAGACTGTGAAGTAAGAAACATTCAACAAAACAGCTTCCATTTAGCACTCCCTCTTCATGTAATTAAAGGACCGTCAAGGGATCAAGGGTCATACAAAGAAAGATTAGAGAGTAAACACAAGTAATGTGAAAGGGGAAATAAAAATGTACTTTTATTGCAAATCATTAAAAATGGTCACCAACAGCCTTATTAAATTGTCATTCGGTAAATTTAAAAGGGCTCCATTTAAACACATAGCATATTATTTTACAGAAGTTTTTAGTTAATGAACTTTTATCCAGAAGCAAGGACTTCACTAACTAAAAACTTTTGTAAATAAAATATGCTATGTGCTTATATAGAGCCCTTTTAAATTTACTGAATCACAATTTAATAAGGCTGCAAATGTATATGATTAAAATGTAAAACAGAACATATGATCTCCAGATATGGGCACGGTATTCTGGTGAGGTCTAACTAGAGATCTAATGAGTGACATTAGCACCTATTTCTGATTATTTTTAATATTTCTGAAACATAACATTGCAATCATTTACAAGTAAAGTTGACTCATAAATCACTACCTAGCAATCACATCACATCATTCAACTAGACTTACCATAACCCGAAATGGCCTTTAAATTGTGTGAAATATGTAAAAATTGCAAGCAACGTGTTACTGTCACATTATTTTTTTCCAAAAGCACATCACATCCTTCCAGAAGTACGAGGGCTACACTTAAGTCCGTCGTAGTGCAGAGATTTTCTAAAAATCCTGCATGTGCCTCCATCCACCCATAAAGGTGCAAAAATGCCTCTGAGAAGCATACAAGTGTCAAATCTGATGCTATTATCAACTTAGCATCTTAATTGTGTTGCATATGAGGCTTGATTACTCCTATCCAACACAATTAAGGGGTTAATACAACGACCGTCATAAGCCACCACCCTTGGGCAATAGACAAGCGTGCACCGTCATGAGCGCGCCGACCACTGTGCACCAAACAAGAGTGTGTGCTGACAACTGGGGGACAGATAATAGTGTGTGCACCAGACAGGTGGAGAAAGGTACAGAAGTAGAGACAGAAGGGGGAGAGACAAACAGGGGATGGAATGGGAGAGAGGCACAGGAGGGGAGAGGGAGACAGGAGGGGGTGATAGATTGGGAGAGAGAGACATACACTATTGTTTAAATGAAGCCCCCGTTGCACCCGCTCCTGTGGAAGGCCCGGCCATCCCACTGCTCTTGATGGGAATCCCTGTCAATGCCCCTATCCTACCCATATCCTTTCCCCCTCTCCTGGCCACTGCCCCTGTAGACGATCCTGTTGTACCATCTCTCTGACATCTCTGTTAATGCCCCTTTCCTCCCCTCTGTTGATGCCCCTCTTCCCTTGCTTGTAACTCTTTCAATGTATCTGTCCTCTGACCTTGCCAGTGACTGTAGGTGGCCCGTTCTCCGGGGCCATTGTAAGTGCCCTTTTCTCCACTTACGTGGTCCCTGTGTGTTTATCACACAAAGAAGTTCACAGAAAGATGACCGGGCCACCTACAGGGTCACGGGCAAGGTCAGAGGACAGATACAATGAAAGGGAAGAGGGGCATCAACAGAGGAGAGGAAAAGGGCATTAACAGAGAAGTCAGAGAGATCGTAGAACAGGATCATCTACAGAGTGGCCAGGAGATGGGGAAATTATATGGGTAGGATAGGGGCATTGCCAGGGATTCCCATCAAGAGCAGTGGGATGGCCGGGGCTTCCACGGGAGCGGGAGTAAGGGGGTGACCGGGGCTTTATTTAAACAATAGTGTATGTCTCCCAATCTATCACCCCCTCCTGTCTCCATCTTCCATCCTGTGCCTCTCTGCCATTCCATCACCTGTTTGTCATTCCCTTTTCTGACTCCCCTCCTGTCTGGCGCGCACGCTGTTATTTGGTGCCCAGTTGTCAGTGCGCGCTCTTGTGTGGCACGCAGTGGTCAGCCCTTTCATGATGGCGCGCGCTTGTCTATAGCCCAAAGGTTGTGCTACCGCCACCAATTGCCCCATCTTCAATGATCCTGGAAATTTTCAGTATTCCCCACAATACCCACCATAAATGGGGAACTCTGGGGATTCCCTCTTACCACAAATATCCCCCAAATATTTATAGCCATGCGGGTACCTATAGACCCCCATGGCACCTAAAATTTGAATTCCTTAAAAATAACCCCCCACGATGGGGGTCCCTAACAGCATCTAAAGTTGACCCCTTTGCTAGGGAGATACTGTAAGGACCTCTATGTTACCTAAAGTTAACCCATTGCCACAGAGGTCCTGGAGGACCTGTGGCACCAAAAATTAACCATTGTTAACCCAATACAATGGGAGTCCTCAACAGACCTCCATGGTAAATTAATCCTAATTATGGGGGTCCTCATGGATCCCCATGGCACCAAACGTCAACCTCTATGTGCTATGGGTGTCCTCAAGAACTCCCTGGGCACTCTACCTAAGTTGATTTGTAACCCCTACCTACAACCACAGGGGTCCATATTGCACCCCCATGTAAACTACCCCCCACAGACCCTCAATAGTCCCATTGTGCAGCATTGCTATGTAGACTATTGAGCTTCAGTCTCCTGCAAGTAGGCTACATGAAAACATTAGTGGTAGAGAGCAACGGGAGAACAGCCTAGATGTGTGTCACCTATGTAATGTCATGTAATGGCTCTGTAATTTCTCGTTACTACAACTATTTACACTGCTTCTTATTAACTGTGTGGTTTTGTAGAGGTCTGCAGGATTTAACTGCTCCAACTTGCTATGACCTTGCTCAACACACTGTTCTAATCATGGATATGGAATAAAGATAGGAATTAAACACTGGGATCATGGGTAACTGTGCAGATCCCTTGCCCCTAGCTGATGTCTAACACGCCCATCTAGTCTGCCTATTTTATATACTTAAATGATTAAGCCATAGGCATTTCCACGCATTTAACAAAAACACCACTTACTCCTATGTATAAAAGAGACAAAGGTCTTTCAAAAACAGCTGCATTTCATCCATACTTTGCACTCACATTTCTAGTTTATTCATACATAGTCCAATATTTAAATAGTAACCAATCAGTGGCAACCTTCTGTAACATGCTACTTGAGAAAGGTAAGTTAAAGCACTGCACTGCACAGTCAGTGTATTTATGAGCTGCAGAGAGCAGGTACAAATTGTAGGATTTTAGGAAGAAAAAAACAGAGCTTTAAGCACCTCTTAATGAAATAAAGTACATTAAAGCAAATAGACACACATGTATATTATATTCCTAGCAAAATTCATGTCCCTTTAATGTATACAACACAAGTGTAATAACATTTGGATACACAAATTCCTTTTGTTCTCTTACATGTCTCGGTCATTAGGTCTCTTTGTAGATAGATATGCCCTTTAACTCTTTAAATGCGTCACCCCGTAATTCTACCCCACATCCTCTTTATTGGCTTATCCAGTAAATGTAGGGTTAAGCTCATTAATACTTCACATGAATGGAAGCTCTGAGTGGGGTAGCATTGTGCAGGAGTAATGGGATATAGAGGATATTTCAGGAGAGTTACGTGGGCAAAACTCTCATTGAAGAGATGCTGATTATAGCACATTTTTTTCACTGTAGCTATTTATAACATTCATTTAAGGATATTTTTTCTTGTTTTCAGCGAAATCTCTGAGCCACACTGCTGAAAATTAATCTGCATTTCCGCTGCATACATTTACATCACCTGTCACTGTGTGTAATTGTACATGTTGCAGCACACATTTACACTGAGTATGACTTCAAGGTCCAGTAAAATAAAGGAAAACACAGTGTTATCATTGTTGTGTTGTGTCCTAATATGTCATATAACTCTTCCATATAACTAAATAAGTCTTTTAATATAACTACTCACTATTACTTCCTTCTACTCCATATAATTACATTTAATATGCCTCTATGCTGCCAAATCAACATAAAATCTAAGCATATAACTCCTCGTGTTGCCCATATAAGAGAGCCATATAAACCCTATTATTGTTCCATATAACCGATCCCCATAGCTCTTCTTTTGCTCAATATAACCTTTACTTATATCTTCTCTTCTTGCCCCATATCAAATAACTGCTTATATTCTTTCATGTTACTGCTTCCTATAACTTATCCCATTCCTCCATATAAACTCTCCATTAACTATTCTTGTTAATCCTTGTATACTATCATTTTAAATACACCTATTTTTCCATTAACCTATCATTTTAAACCCATCCTATAACTCATCAACTATTAACTCTTGATCTCTACCATGTCATGGTAAAGAAACGTGTGTACCTCAATGAAGCTGTGAGCTATACCATCTAGGGTCACCCAAGATGAGCAGAACATAGCAGAGAGGTCGGACAAATTGCGGTCCACTGGAGCAGGAACTGGCAACCCAATTCAGTATTCTTGCCAAGAAAACCTTATGGACAAGCACAACCAGAGACATAACGATAGATGTGCCTGGTATGCTGTGGTCCATAGGGCCACGGAGAGTAAGACACAACTGAACACCTGAACACACAATAACTCATTATAATATGTACCTATAACTCCTCAAAATAACTACTACCAATAATCCTGAATAATATTCCACCCCCTATAACTCCTCCTATTGTGAGATATAAAATTTCTTAAGAAGTCCTCTATAATCTCTTACCATAACTCCTAAATCCGTTTAACTTACCATATACTGTTTTGTAACTCCATATATTACTCCACAATTCCTATAATTCATAATATTGCTCCATATAGGCTCTCCTTGGACCTAACCCGAACAGTCCAGACAACCGCTCCATATAACACATATTGCTCCAAATAATCGTTTTTTTTCACTCCTGTCAATCAGTATATACTCTCACTAGAATTCCTTCTAACTGGTAATATAAAACGACTCGTTATAACTCATGAGACAACAGCTGTCCCTATATCTCCTACCACCACTCTGCATAAGATTTCTATAGGTCAATATATGGTCCTATATATTCTCCATATAACCTCTCTCAATCATTCCTCTTATTGTCATATATCACTTATCCCTATTATTTATATTTCTCAATAACTCTATATCACCCAATAACTCTCCATATTGATCACATAACGTGAATAATGTCTCCTATTGCTCAATTAACCCTTCCCGTTCACTCCCAATAAGTTATCTAATTGATAAATAATAACTTCTCTTTTTTTACTCCTATTGCTCCATAAGCCCACTACCAATAACTCCTCCTATGCTGCATATATACAATCTTCCTATAACTTATAATGTTCCATATAAGTTCTCCCTATGACTCCTCCTGTTGCTTCCTATAACATATCCCTATAACGCATTATATTGCTCCATGTAAAATTTCATAACCCCTCCTATTTTCAATATTACTTCTTCCTATAACTCAAACAGTTAAATATAGCCTCTTGCTATAACTATTCCTATTACTCCCTATAACCTCCCCCTCCAACTCCTCCTATTGCTCCCTATAACCTCTCCCTATACCTCCTCATATTGCTCTTTGTTCCTCCTCCTATTGCTGTATGTATATAATATCACATTATATACTCTCTCACAGTATATAATTTCCCCGACCCCAGTGTACCCATTCCAGACCCACTCCAGTTCCCGGTTATCCCTCTCACCTCTAATCGCACAAACAGCCAGTAAATGGTTACAGGAGACTTCACATGGGTGACAGATAACTCAGTTTTCTCTTTTCAGAGCCTTGGTCTATTTGCTGGGAAGTAATGCTACCTTTTATTTTTTATTGGGTCTATTTATAGTGCTAAATTTAGACAGTAAATCATTTTTAACCATGTTTCATCTGGGCAAAAAAATGAATTTCCTTCCTCGCATGGGGAACACTTATGAGGGATGCTCTACAAAAATAGCTGGGCTAAGTTGTCATGTTCACAGGACTGGAGATTTAAAAAGAACGTGTGATATATTATAAAGAAAATGAATGTAATATGATATCCAGATGTAAATATTTTATAAGATGGAACCACAGAATCCCTATATTTACAATATGCTAGTTTGATCTTTCCTTAATAGACATAATCTGGACCTTTACTATTTGTCCCTGCCAGCAGTGGCGTACATCTGCCACAAGGTGGCACAACCGTGGTTCGCCAAGACTGTGTTCATATTGTTGTTAGGGTTAGACTTAGGGTATAGGGTTAGGGGTTTGGATTCACGGCTAGGATTGTGGCTGTGCACACCACTTTTGTACTATGTAAAGCTTATCATCTGGCACTACCCTAACCCTGAACCCTAACCCCTAAGTCTAACCATAACCCCTAACACTAAACCCACATCCTAACCCCTAACACTAACACCTTACCGTAACCCCTAACACTAAACCTTCATCCTAACCCCTAACAATAACCGCTTACCGTAACCCCTAACACTAAATCATTACCCTAACACTATTCCCTTACCCTAGCCCCTAACACTAAACCCTTACCCTAACCCCTAACACTAGCCCCTTACCCTAACACTAAACCCTTACTCTAACCACCTAACATTAATGCCTTACCCTATCCCTAACACTAACCCTAAGTCAAGCCCTCACTCTATGACCCTAAGTCAAGCCCTCACTCTAACCCCTTAAACTAAACCCTTACCCTAACCCATAACACTAACCCTAATTTAAGCCATCGCTCTAATAACAAATTGAACAAAATCATGGGGCAACATCATCGTGGCACCTAGTGACCACTGCCAATAAGTACATTGTTTAATTTGTAACTTATTAAATGCAGTACAGACAAGAGCAGTACAGCTAGATTACTGTCTGTTAGTGTGTCTATTTAGTTGTCTTGTAAATAGGGAGGGGGCTTTTCAAACTGAAAATATACCGCCTACCTGTGTTGTAAAATCTCCAATCTTATAACACAGTTAATTGATTTAATTTAACTTCCTAGGACATTGAGAGTGATAACGGAGCCACTGTGAGATAAAAAAAAGAAGTTTACCAGCATATATGAAGTGAATGGTTGAAGCTCTAACCATAGTAATAACAGCTCTGTGTAATTAGACTGGGTGAGGTTGCAGCTCTGGCCATTATTCACTAAGATTCACATCAAATACAGTGTTCATGTTACCACAGACTATAGTAATCGCTGTCAGCTACAAATAAGAAGTGGATTTCTACCTCAACTTGTATCAAAAGTACTATCAAGTTACTTTCTGAGATGCTCAACAAGAATTAGAGACCGACACACTAAAGACTGGATTAAAACACGAGTAAGAATCTGTATAAAACCATCTGTAGCATCATTACATCCAGGGAAACAACATGTAGTTGGTACTATGCATTGTGGGATCTCTTCAATCTACTTGCTAGTGCTGGAAGGGCTCTAGGCATTCAGGCTCCTTCTTACATTATTAGTGGTAGTACCAGTTGTTCCATCCATTTGGGACGTAGCTCACAACATCCTCAAGCAATGCACCATCATCTAATTTCCAAAGATTCCCTGGTTTTTCACCTTATCAGACTGCTGGACTCACTGAGCAGATTGTAGGATGGTCCTGGAGTCTCCACAATACCTTATCTCTTCAACTGCTAATCATTATTAGGGAATTAACAACTTAAATAACCCCTGTAGTTCACAAAAAAATGACACTTGTTTGTGAAGTATGTAAGAAACTAACAACATTAGCAGATATGTAAATATTTTGGACATATCCTAGAGAAGACTCTGATGCTGGGTAAGAGTGAAGGCACGCAAAGAAGAAGGGGTCGGCAGAGGCAGAGATGAATAGATGAAGTCATTGAAGCAATGACCATGAGCTTGAGAGAGCTCAGAGGGTCTGTGGCTGACAGATGTGCCTCACGTCCATAGGATCTTGGAGAGTTGGAAGCAACTGAATGACTGAACAAAAACAAAAAGCCATAAAAAATGTTTTTTTATAAATACTGAATTTGTGTGTTTATGAGTAGTAGAGTCAATGTTGTGCTCGTTACATCACTTCCTCCTGAGAGCTAGATCAGAAAGGTGTGTTACCTTATCTACTGCTGGAGGGAGGGGTGGGGGAGGAACGAATAGGGAGACGATAAAACAATTTGTTACATAATTTGATGCAACTGAAATTGACACCACAACCTTCCTCCTTACAGGCACATAAGCAAGCTGCTTGTATCAGGAAACACAAGCATTACTGTCTAGAAATGCAAATGCCTCGATCACACACATAACTTCAACCAGCATTTCATGGATCCATCTAGGGTTCAACAGAAACAACATACCTTATATACTCGAGTATACGCTGAGTTTTTCAGTCCTTTTTTTAAGGCTAAAAAGGCCCCCCTCGGCTTATACTCGAGTCACTCTCCCCCCAGTGTCTCTCATCCCCCCCCCGTGTCTCTCTATCCCCCCCGTGTCTCTCTAACCCCCCAGTGTCTCTCTACCCCCCGTGTCTCGTTCCCTCACCCCTCCTCATCCTCAACCCCCCTCCTCATCCTCAACCCCCTCCTCACTTTACCCCTCTAAATACCTCCCCCTCTCCCCTCACTTACCTTCATCTGCAGCTTCTCCTCCGGCCTCCGCTCCTTCCTGAGTCGGCACCCTGTATATGCTAATGACGTGGCACATGTGACGTCACGTCATTAGCATATACCGGGTGCCGACGCAGGAAGGAGCGGAGGCTGGAGGAGAAGCTGCAGATGAAGGTAAGTGAGGGAAAGGGAGAGGGGGAGGTATTTAGAGGGGTAAAGTGAGGAGGGGGGTTTAGAATGAGGAGGGAGGATGAGGAGGGAGGTTGAGGATGAGGAGGGGGTTGAGGTTGAGGGGGGGTTTAGGATGGGGGGTTGAGGATGGGGGGTTGAGGATGAGGATGGGGAAGGGGTTGAGGATGAGGATGGGGGAGTTGAGGATGGGGGGTTAAGGAGGGGGGTTGAGGTTTAAGGAGGGGGGCTGAGGAGAGAGGTTGAGGAGGGGGTTTAGAATGAGGAGGGAGGTTGAGGATGAGGAGGGGGTTGAGGTTGAGGAGGGAGGTTGAGGATGAGGAGGGGGGTTAAGGAGGGGTTGAGGATGGGGGGTTGAGGTTGAGGAGGGGGTTTAGAATGAGGAGGGGGGTTTAGGAGGGAGGTTGAGGAGGAGGGAGGTGGAGGATGAGGAGGGAGGTTGAGGATGAGGAGGGGGGTTGAGGTTGAGGAGGGGGTAAAATCTCCAATCTTATAACACAGTTGATTTAATTTAACTTCCTAGGACATTGAGAGTGATAACGGAGCCACAGTGAGATAAAAAAAAAGAAGTTTACCAGCATATATGAAGTGAATGGTTGAAGCTCTAACCATAGAAATAACAGCTCTGTGTAATTAGACTGGGTGAGGTTGCAGCTCTGGCCATTATTCACTAAGATTCACATCAATTACAGTGTTCATGTTACCACAGACTATAGTAATCGCTGTCAGCTACAAATAAGAAGTGGATTTCTACCTCAACTTGTATCAAAAGTACTATCAAGTTACTTTCTGAGATGCTCAACAAGAATTAGAGACCGACACACTAAAGACTGGATTAAAACACGAGTAAGAATCTGTAGAAAACCATCTGTAGCATCATTACATCCAGGGAAACAACATGTAGTTGGTACTATGCATTGGGGGATCTCTTCAATCTACTTGCTAGTGCTGGAAGGGCTCTAGGCATTCAGGCTCCTTCTTACATTATTAGTGGTAGTACCAGTTGTTCCATCCATTTAGGACATGGCTCACAACCATCCACTTGGGACCTAGTTGAGAATGAGGAGGGGGGCTGAGAAGGGGGTTGAGGTTGAGGAGGGTGGTTGAGGAGGGAGGTTGAGAATGAGGAGGGAGGTTGACAGGGAGGTTGAGAATGAGGAGGGGGGTTGAGGAGGGTGATTAAGTCTTTTCCAGGAAGTAACAATAATATTAGAGATGAAAGCACAAGAGTTTTGATTTTATTTCTCTCTCTTTCTTCAAGTCACAAGAACCATACTGTCTATGACTTTTATTTTTATCTTTTTTCATTGAATTTGTATTTATTATTTCTTCTCTCTTGTTTGTAAAATTAAAAAACAACAACTTTTAAAATGTAAAGAAAACAAGCTATGAAATATGTAGCATACCAGATATTGTGTAGAAAATGGATACTCCACAATCAGTCCTGCAGAGTATTTTATGACTGGATGTTAACTGGTATCAGTGTGGACATGGGTGTAGGAGCTTATGGTATTCTTTACACATACATATATTGTTGTTCAGTCTTGTTCGGCTCTCCATGACCCTAAGAACTGGAGCACGCCAGACATATGCTGTGTCTGATTGTGCTAATCCATAAGGTTATCATGGCAGAGATACAGGAGTGGGTTGCTTCTACAATGAACCGCAATTTGTCTGACCTCTCTCCTATGACCTGCCCATCTTGGGTGACCCTACATGGTATAGCTCACAGCTTAATTGAAGTACACAAGCCCCTGCACCACAACAAGGCAGCGATTCTGGAAGAAGACACATAGATATACACACAAGTGTGGCTGATACAAAAACTTTCTGTTACCTGATATATTTATTTTATATTTAATGATCTGTTTGTGGCAGCCAATGAAAGTAATGTTGTTAGGGATGTCCAGATGAAACTCTTCAGGAGCATAGTAACAAGGTCAAGGGCACAGGCAAAGAAATGGTCAGACAAGCCAAAGGGGCCGGCAGAAATCCAATGAGGTCTGTAACATTTCGGGTCAACAGCAAACAATCAGTCCCTATAAGGAGCCATAACTGTAGCAAACAGAGCAGGAAGACATAGGCGCAAGCAGAAGTATTCCCAGTCACAGGAACCTACAGTAAGCACTGAGAGAAGGCCGGTGCAGCAATAAATACTCCAAGAGGAGGTGTGATTGGCTGGTAGAAAGACCGGGGCTTAGCATCAACCAATCAGGAGAAACAGCATCAAAAACTGGGAGAGGTACTTCTGACGGATCTGTCTCTAACACACATGGCTGTAACCTACTGTGCCACCAGACTGTAGTACATGCCATGAGATTAAACCTGGCTATGGACCCTGACAAAGGTGATTTCCTGTAAATGAAATGCTGGTAAACATCACACAGAGATACAGGAGTGGGTTGCTTCTACAATGAACTGCAATTTGTCTGACCTCTCTCCTATGACCTGCCCATCTTGGGTGACCCTACATGGTATAGCTCAGGGTCCATAGCCAGGTTTAATCTCATGGCATGTACTACAGTCTGGTGGCACAGTAGGTTACACGTCACCTTTTCCGAAATCTGTGAGTTTAAAAAAAATAAATAAATAATCTGTCCTTTGATAAGCTGTTGACAACTCCTAATTTCATCACATTAGGAATAAAGGTCTCGGAGGCAGAGCTACTACTGGTGCAGCAGGTGCACCCACAACAGGGTAGGGGCTCTCTGCTACTGACAGCAAATGAGCAATCTTAATTTATTAGATGTAGATGGCAGAAAATTACTTTATAGATCTGATCCCATCAGAGTGATCTAATCATCTACTTCTATTTTTTACCCCAAGGAGTAGAAAGAGAAGTTGCAAGGGGATCCAAATTAAATTGCCTCAGGGCCCTCCAATACCTAGCTGAGCCACTGAAAGTAAAATCTTCACATGCTTGTAAAGTATGTAACAAAATTGCAAGACTTGCAGTTATACAAGACAGGAACATAAAACATTTTAGAGAAATGATTATATATATATATATATATATATATATATATATATATATATATATATATTTATATTTAAATGACACTGATAGTGTCATGAGGGATTCCATTTCAGACATGTAGTTGGTCTGTAGCTTGAGGGGGGTAGGTTTTAGTATTGATGCTCAATCTTCCATCACATAGATAGTTGTCAGCATGCAGGTTGTTGCTAACGACTGCGGGCTCGTGAGGGCCGCAGTTGCTGGCAAGGAGCGCCAAAAGCGCCATAGGCGCTCATCCCTACGACCCCATACAACTTTCCGACCGAAAATGAAAGACCCTTGCAAAGCGAGGGGCCGCATTTGCGGAGGTGGAGGCTCTACGGCGCCTCACAATCGGTTACAAGCGACCACACAATCGGGACTTGGAAAAAATATATAAACACGCAATGAATAACTACGGACTTACACAAAAAAATACGACCTTAACGGACAACCCGCACACAGCGCCAAACATTAAAAAACACAAAAAATAAGTAAAAACCTTACCCACAGCAAAGGGGGACACCCAGGACCTCTGTAACACAGCTTAAACATTGAATTCGGTCAAATTTACAAAGTTTAGACACTCGAAAATCCCATAAGCAAGAGAAAAAATGGCTGCCGAAAAAACAAAAACGAGGCTACACGACCCCTTAAGACGATAAATTTCACAAGGAAATACAGCTTTTACAAAAACCCGTACGACCTACAACATACACCATTAGCAAGGATGATAAATCATACAAACACACTGACCACATACACATTCGCCGCCATTTTACAACACTAACTTACACAATGCGGAAGTAAACAGCTACACTAACGGCTTCCCCTCGCGCACACAGCTTATTTACACTACACACATTGCTGAGACTTACACCTCAGCTCCACAACAGTGCAAACCTACATTGTATGCTGCAGGAACATCAAAACAGAATGTCAGCTCTTCAGCACAATGCTTCCTGCATGTATTACTTACAAATAGGTACATTTATTAATTTATTATTTATTTAATTAGCATCACAAAATACATATACACATAAAATAAAAACAGTATCGAAATAAACGAAAAATACACTCACTGTACGCCTCACAATGAGCGCCAACGCTGCTCATACCATATAAACTACACCAGGGGACAGCCTTGCAATAAGCGCAAAAAGCAGATCAGCGCCGACCTTACAATGACAGCAAAAGCGCCTCCGATAAAAAAAAATACAACAAGCAAGAGGCTCGCAATGAGCGCCGAGATCTCAGACCACCACAAAAAATAATGTCTGTGCCAAACACCATTCCTTGACTTACAATTCTATTGCCGTAAATTTTTGACGAGCAATTCGCAAGTTGAGTTATATTCTTAAGTATGCTATTTAGAGATGGCAGTGTTCAACAGAAGTGTTTCAATTCTTATTTGAGTCCACAGTTCCACCAATGTATCTAATCCTTTAAGGAGAAATAACACATGAAAATTAACTTTATTTCCTGCCGATTTGCGGGCTTGAGACTGTTGTGCAATTAATTCTAATGTCCATCATCGCTTTCCCCATAATTTACAGTGCAGTATTGATTTTTTATTTGCATTTACAGTGCTACGAATAGGTGTTTAACGCCCTTGCGGATCCTCTCTAGCACTTGTAGGATTTTCTCCTTCATTTGCCATTTACGGGTGTGAAAACATTTGCAGGCTTGGGGAAATTGAGCAATTGAATAGCGACGAAAGTGACAGTTTCTGGAGGCTGTAAGTTGCGAGTTTAACCATTGCCATTTTTTCAAGCCCGTAACTCGGAAGCCAATCAGAACCTGCAAAAAGACGCCAATTGAATAGCAAATTAGCTTGCAACGTCACTTACGGGTTCCCAGATCAATTGAATGGGGCTCATAATGTATGTCATCATAAAAGACAAAATGCATAACAGAGAATGATTGTGTGTCAGTGATACAAAACAAGTATAAAATAATCAAGAAAATGTTATCAGCAATAGTTAAACTCACTTCAATATTTTTAAGTGCATTCAACATAGTGTTTTTCAATCAGATGCAGCAGTAAGGTTTCTGCTGCATCAGCTGTGACTTAAGGCTCTAGGCAGAGAGAGCGCTGCAAAGGCTAAGAAAAATGACAACCACCCATTAAAATAAACATGGAGGACTGACATTTCTTCAACATACTGATAGATCACTTTTTGAAATTAAAGTATTTAAAATGTCATATAATGTATACTGTTTTATTATGATTTTACATTGTAAAACTACTCATTCCAGTTCACAAAAAGGTTTAACCAATGTAAGCCAGATAGTATACATAAAGTGATAGGTGCACGTTTTGATAAGTGAGAAACCTAGAAATATCTTTTTTTTTTTTTTTTACTTATGTGGAAATGTTAAATTCTTAAGAATTCTAAGAAAATATTTAGATTTTCGAAATTTCCCTTTTTATCCTAATCATAAAACCCCTGCAGTGATTTTCAATTTTTAAAAAGCATTGCTGTTAAATAATTTATTTTAAATATTTTAAGCAGCTTGAAGTAGATTTAAAACAAAATCTCACACTGAGAATGAAGGAAAGAAAAAAGATTTTGGTGTTTGAAAAAAAATGTGTGCACTGGAAATGAGAATGTAGCACTGTATAATGATGCTGAGTATCTATATACTGGTAATGGCCACACTGCACTGTATAATGATGCTGTATATCAGAGAGAGAGTGGGGGAAAGGAGGCACAGGAGAGGAAGAGTGGGAAAGGAGACACAGGGGAGGGAGAGAGGGTAGAGTCACAGGGGAAGGGAGAGGGGGTAGAGTCACAGGGGAAGGGAGAGGGGGGAAAGAGACACAGGGAAGGGAGAGGGGGGAAGCAGACATGGGAGGGAGAGGGGAAAATGAGGCCCAGGAGAGGGAGAGGGGGAAGGAGACACAGGGGAGGGAGAGGGGGAAGGAGACCCAAGGGAGGGGGAAGGAGATACAGGGGAGGGAGAGGGGGGAAACACAAAGGATGGAGAGAAACAGGGGAGGGAGGGGTAAGAGACACAGGGGAGGGGGAAGCAATACAAGGGAGGGAGAGGGGGAAGATATAGAGGTGAAGAAAGAGGGGGAAGATATACAGGTGAAGGGAAAGGGGGAAACGGACAGGGGAGGGAGAGGGTGGAAAAGTAGAGGGGGAAAGGAGGCACAGGAGAGGGGGAAAGGAGACACAGGGGAGGGAGGGGGGAAGGAGAGACATGGGAGGGGGAAGGAGACACAGGGGAGGGAGAGGGGGACACAGGGAAGGGAGAGGCGGGGAGAAAAAGGGGAGGGAGGGGAGAAGAGAGACAGGAGAGGGGGAAGAGTCACAGGGGAAGGGAGAGGGGGAAAGAGACACAGTGGAGGGAGTCGGGGGAAGAGACACAGGGGAGGGGGATGGGGGAAACACAGGGGAGGGAGAAGAGACACAGGGAGGGAGAGGGGGGAAGAGACACAGGGGAAGGGAGATTGGGAAGAGACACAGGGGAGGGAGTTGGGGGAAGAGACACAGGGGAGGGGGATGGGGGAAACACAGGGGAGGGAGAAGAGACACAGGGAGGGAGAGGGGGGAAGACACACAGGGGAAGGGAGATTGGGAAGAGACACAGGGGAGGGAGAGGGTGAAGGAGACCCAAGGGAGGGGGAAGGAGACACAGGGGAGGGAGAGGGGGGAAACACAAAGGATGGAGAGAAACAGGGGAGGGAGGGGGAAAAGAGACACTGGGGAGGGGGAAGCGATACAAGGTAGGGAGAGGGGGAAGATATACAGGTGAAGAAAGAGGGGGAAGATATACAGGTGAAGGGAGAGGGGGAAACAGACAGGGGAGGGAGAGGGTGGAAAAGTAGAGGGGGAAAGTAGGCACAGGAGAGGGGGAAAGGAGACACAGGGGAGGGAGGGGGAAGGAGACACAGGGGAGGGAGAGAAGGGACACAGGGAAGGGAGAGGCGGGGAGAAAAAGGGGAGGGAGGGGAGAATAGAGACAGGAGAGGGGGAAGAGTCACAGGGGAAGGGAGAGATGGAAAGAGACACAGGGGAGGGAGTCGGGGGAAGAGACACAGGGGAGGGGGATGGGGGAAACACAGGAGAGGGAGAAGAGACACGGGGAGGGAGAGGGGGGAAGAGACACAGGGGAAGGGAGATTGGGAAGAGACACAGGGGAGGGAGAGGGGGTAAGACACACAGGAGAGGGGGAGAGTCACAGGGGAAGGGAGAGGGGGGGGAAGAGACAGAGGGGAGGGAGACGGGGAAGAGACACAGGGGAGGGAAAAGAGACACAGGAGAGGGAGAGGGGGGAAGAGACACTGGGGAAGGGAGAGGGGGGAAGAGACACAGGGGAGGGAGAGGGGGGAAAGAGACACAGGGGAGGGAGGGGGAAGGAGGCACAGGAGAGGGAGAGGGGAGAAGGAGTTACATGGAAGTGGGGGAAGAAGACACAGGGGAGAGAGAGGGGGGAAGACACAAGGGAGGGAGAGGGGGATGGGAGGGTGGAGAAACACAGGGAAGGAAAGGTAGGGCAGAGACACAGGGGAGGGAGGGGGTAAAGAGACACAGGGGGGGTAGAGGGGGAAAGAGACACAGGGGAGGGAGAGGGGGAAAAGGAGAGGGAGAGGTGGAAATGAGGCACAGGAGAGGTGGAGTGAGAAAGTAGACACAGGGAAGGAAGAGGGGGGGAAGGAGACATAGGGGAGGGGGGAAGACACAGGGGAAGGAGAGGGGGAAAGAGATGGGGGGGACAAACACAGGGGAGGGTGAGAGGGAAGAGACACAGGGGAGGGAGAGGGGGAGGAAGAGACACATGGGGGGGGAGAGAGGGAAGAGACACAGGGGAGGGGGCGGAGAAAAACAATTTATAAAACTCTATCATGCCGTTTTGATGGACAAGTAGCTAGTACACTTATAACAGTTCATTTAGTTTCTTCACTGTAACCTTCATCCATTATTTGATTATTAACTGTCATAACACAGCCAGAAACCTTATCACATCTGATAACACAAATGATAAATAATACAGAATAATGTGCCAACAATCAATATACTGACTGTATAGCGTTGCCGTCAATGAACAGGTTTATCCTTGATAATAAGCACCAGATCATATGATCCTTATCTAACGCTAGCAATAAATCCTTCCTCTCCCATGAACTGCTTACACTCACATACACACATTGCTATGCTCTAATATTGTCACACTGTCACATATGCTCTCATGTAGAGAAAAAGGGTAGTAAGAATAAAACGCTGCCAATAGTAAAACACATAAGAATGTACATATAGAAACCTGAATAATGGCTCATTTTAGGACCACGGCACAATAAAAAAAATATATGTTTAAAATTTCAAGTTTGACTAGGATCAAAATTAATCAGGAAAAAAATCAATTTGTAACATTTTTCCTAGCCGCTGGTCTCTAATTATGGCTATGTCGACCAAAATTTTGTTATGTGCTACACTGCACAATATTAAAATAAACTGATAAACTATATACTTCTTCTGTTCTCATTATATATTTTGCTTCATATGTATAACAAAAGATAAAGTAGATTTAAATGTATAATCTTATACATATATACAATGATTATGAGTCAGAATTACTCAAGAAGAATAATTTCTTTAATAATACCTTCTTAAAATGAATTAATTCAAGAAAAACAATTTATATCAAATGTATACACTTTATTTTGTAATATAATATAATTATTTCAACATAAGTAATAGAGCCCCTATGACACTTTAAGTGCTTTATGTAGATCTGTATATTTACAATATTTATAATATTCTTTAATATTACTATATAAAACTGCTTCTATTATTAAACAAAATGTTTATGAATATATATTCTCATGTTTCTTAGCTGTATTTCTTCATATATATTCCTGTACTATAGGGTTAAATATATATTTATATGGTTACTCATGCCGTTAAGACCTCTGATCCAATTACTTCCCACAATGCTTATCATATGTCCCTCTGGATCTTTCTCTCCAGGTCCCTGGAGGGTTCCAGTTATCTATCACATATATATTTGTCAGTGTTTGTAATGTTTGCGCTGTTGGTGGAGCCTCGAGAAGCGAGGCGAGCCGTTGATTCAGAACTTAGTCTGCAACACAGGACGGCGTCTTTGGCGCTCATTGCACTGCAAAGCGAGCAGTTGAAGCACGCGGGACTTAGCAAGGCGAGCAGTTGAGGCAGGCAGGACTTACGACCCGTACGACTAAGGACTGAATCACGTACATGCACTGTGCATCTCGCAAAATTCTCACGGCAAGTAGCTAGTAACTAATAATGAACATGCAGAACTGTGTAATAATGTTGAGTATCTACACATTGATAACTGACACACAAGATTGTGCAATGATACTAAGGGCCCTATTAAATTAGTCGATTTGGAGTTCCAGAAGCTCGTAAAGGAGCCCGCAATGGTTACGGCTATTAAATTGGCCTCTTTTAGCTACCCGCAAATGATCTGTGGGTTACAAGACAAAAACCCCTATGGGCTGTCAAAATCTGAACTCCGACCCAGCTAAGCCTTTGATCTTTCAATCCCATAAATGTTACAATCGCAAATCACCATTAAATTGCTACTAGTCCTGAAGCCCGCAGCTGTTTTCACACTGTAAATGGCAAATGTAGCCAAAAATCCTACGGGTACTAGAGAGTACCCGGAAGGGGGTTACACTGAAAAAGCAAATATAACCACACTAATGTATTTAAAATAATAGGGAAAGAGATAAAAGGTATTCAAATTAATAGCACAACATTCTCAAGCTCGCAAATCTGCAATAAAAAATAATTGTTTTCATGCTTAATTTCCCTGTTATATTGATCCCGGCAATCAATGTGTTAATACATATAATAGAACTCACATGGACTAGAATATCATATTTATTGATTTTTGCATTATTTCTGGAACTACTCAGACTTAAAACACATAGGTGATTGAAATTTAGCCTCCATGTCTTAGTGACGTAATGATGACAATCTCTTTTACTATTGGCTCCGTCTAAACCCGTGACTACGGGATTGAATAATTTATTATGTTCATGCCCGAAAATGCTACATGCCAAAGCATGGTATAATTTGGATTTCAGCCATGTCCTTGCAGGCTTTTCTAATTTAATCGCTCTATAACTCCTGCAAATTTCAAGCCTGCAGACATACGGGCTGTACGACGGCAACTATGGGCTTGGAATTTAATAGGGCCCTAAGTATCTATATACTAATTATGACCACACTGCACTGTATAATGATGCTGAGTATCTATACACTTATAATGAACATGCTGCACTGTATAAGGATGCTGAGTATCTATATACTGATAGTAAACACAATGCAATATATAACAATACTATGCTGATGATGCTGAGCATATACACATAGGTAATGGATATGACAAAGTAGTCAGTAGGTGGATCTGAATCCTAAGCAGTACCAGGACCTGTCTTCTGTATCAATCTTAATTTCGGAAGTTGTTCTTAAATATACTGTTGGTTAAAAGATCACTGAAGTTCAAGAAAAAATACTTGTTTGTCAGATATGTACCAAACTAATAATTATTAGCTGTGTAAGCCATAGGCATAAACATATTCTTTGGGAAAATCTGAATTTTGGAAACCTCTATTTATGAGCAGTGTAATCCATTTTGGGTTTGTTATATCACATGAAAGCTGGATCATGAGGGTGTGTGTTTGTACTTACAGGAGGAGGGGTGGTGGAGGAGGGAAGAGCCTTTGTTTGATAATAAGATAAGATTTAAATTGACATCACATTCCTTCCCCATCACTGACCCAGAAGCAGACCCTTGAATCATTTAATGCAACCACAACTTTCCAGAAATGTAAACACTCCTCTTACATGCAAAACTTCCACCAATGTTTTATAGATTCCTCCAGGGTCTGCAGACGCATCACATTTCTCGTTTTTCTAATTAAAAACTAGATGTGTGACTTTCCTGTCAACTATACTCTTAAAGTTTTCAAACACATATTTTTGTTTTTCATTGTGCAGTGGTGCTTTAAAAAGACCACTTTCTCTTAACAGCCTTAAACAAAAGTAGTCATTTTAGTTCTGGAATGCCAGACACAGTCTTGGATTTCAGTATTTCCCTGTAGTGCACAAGTGAGCTAATCACGGTGTCAAACATTCTGATTTGTCTTTCCTGTGCACAGCAGGGTAATACTGAAATCCAGGACTATGCTCTGCGCTCCAGGACTGATATTACCTACCTCTGGTCTGTACCATATAAACAGCATTCCTCTGCACTTTTCAATGCCATTACATAAAAAAATGTAATTTGGTAAATTTTGTAAAAGAAATCCTATGGATACAGTCTTACAGGACTGGCACAAGCCCATACATAGATAGAGAAGAACCACTGCTCTAAACTAATTATAAGTAGATATATATAGACATATGAATGTATAAATATATTCACTCACTGACAAAATCAGTCTCACAAATACTTTTTTGGCACAGTGTTAGAGAGACAGCTGGATTTAAACACCCTGTGGTTTTAATCGCAGCTTCAGTATAAATCCTGACACAGAGACTCTCATTACAGAAGAGTGTATTGTTTGCCAGAGAGATAGATACTATTGTCCAGCATGGAACAAGGATGCAGAGATTTTTTTTTTGTCTTCCCTCCAAACAAAAGCCCTCCCGCAGCACTCCCAGAGTACAAAGGAGACATGTTAATTTCAGAGTCTTTCTTCTCTAGATCAGCAGCCCTGCTCCCCATGTCAGGTAACACGCAGCGGTGAGCCGGGCGCAGTCTAATTTAGGCTTGTATGAGTCACCGCTGTGCAAGACACGATTCTAAATCTCTGCAGGACGCGTGTCTCATTGCATCTCCCTGCATTCAGTTTGTGCAGGATATGATATTAACTCTCTGGGAGTTTCAGATGTTTTTATGCATTGATGGATACCACAGGATGGGGGGGGGGGGGGCATATTTAGCTGAGCCATATTTAGTTTCTGTGTCATCCTAAATCCATTCATATATGTGCACTCCCCTAATAGCCATCAAGTCTGCTCATATATCTCATACCTCTAAACTGTCCACTTCACCAAGCCCTTGTTATAAAGGGGCAGCTCCTCCTTTAACTAATCATTGTTCAAAAAACATATAATCATAGTGGTTTTTATAATTGATATTCGAACTGTCCTTATATATTGTGTCTTTTGCCCCATGCACCGTTTTAGTTGTCCTGCTTGGAATTGTTTCTAATTTGTTAATATCCTTTTGAAGATATCATCTACAGCAGGGGTGAGCAAGTTCGGTCCTGGAGAGCTCCACACAGGCCGGGATTTGAGGATATCCTTTCTGTGCACGGGTTAGTCAATCAGGATGACTGAAGAAGCGACTCGCCTGTACGCAGCAGGGATATCATCAAATCCTGGCCTGTGTGGGGTTCTCTAGGACCGAACTTGACCACCCCTGATCTACAGGAGTAGACCCAATGTATTGGTTTTGAGGTAAGATTTTCCATTCTGTGAGGCTGGTCATTAGAAAGGCTTGCCTAATTTGAAATCGGCTAGACAATTTCCAGAAGTAGTTTTCATTAAGTTACTGGTGGAGGTCTCGTATGCCAGGATGTTGGGTCCATTCCAGAATGCTATAATTCCCCATTTACTGATATCAACTTTGTATTTCATTTCTAAAAAGGAGCAGGGAAAATGTTGTATAATACACCACCTATCTTGCCATAGGGGATCCACAATCCATTACAGTATAGGTAAAGACCTTTCCTGTGTAACTTATATCTCATTTGTACATGCAGAGAACTTGAGTAAGCAAGTGGGTAGAGTTGGATATTCAATCAAATTTTCATTTATTTTTTACCAGTTCACAATCATTTGCTAGGTTGCCTATGGGATGTTCTATCTATTGTTCCTATTTTGAAAATGTAGTTCCTTTTTCCATTGGGTCATGGCATACAAATCTGGATTATCCTCCCTTGTCCACTACCTGGATGACTTTGTATTCATAAGACTGGGGGAGGGATATGGCTAATGATTTTGGAGTTACTTTGGTGGAAAATAAATCTGACGGTCACATTCATTCATTACGTTTTCTGGGTATTTACATAGACACCATTTCCTTTCAATACAGTTTACCATTTGTATTCAGGGACCACGTTAATGTAATTTTTGCATCCAAAAAAAGTCTCATTGTGGATCATGCAATCGTTACTTGGCAAACAAAATTTTATGCCGTATTTTCTGTAGTTGGTTATCATCAACTGCAAAGGTGAAACTTCTTCATTATCACATTATGGTTAGAGCAGACCATAAATCAGACCTCCGTATATGGCAGCCTTTCCTGTTGCATTTCAACATCCAATCGTTAATTATGAATGACTCAGTCTTCATTTCTGATTTAAACCTTTATACTGATGTGGCAGGATCAGTAGGTTTTGAAGCATTGTTTTCAGGATCGCTGTTGTGCTGAGCCATGGCCGCATTCTTAGAATTATTCCTCATGGAGGTATCTGTTTTTATGTGGTTAAAAATCATGTAATGTTCCACTGCTATTAATACAACATTTGCTTCCTCTCCTCTGGTGGTTAGGTTAGTTTGTCAGAGGGTGTTAAATGTTTACAGCATAATATCTTTTGTAGGGAATCCCATATACCAGTTCAAGTAACATTATTGTTGATCCTCTTTTCCAATTCCAGAGGCAAAGATTTCGGGAAGCTGCTCCTACAGCAGATCAGCAAGGCACTCCTTTACCAACCCACCTTTGGGACTTAGGATATCAGCTTTAGATATCCTCATAAAGAATTTCCATCAACAGATTATCAAAAGATAATGAATAAATGGAGTGTCTTTTGCAAATACAACAAGGCTTCAGGGGATCTCTTGAGACTCTGCTGTATTATATGCTGCACCACCATGCACAACGTGCTTCTCCTACTGCCTTAGTATGCATGCTTTTTGCTCTAGCATTCTTTTTTAAGTTTTATGGAGCGGAAGATATTACTAAATCCTTCATAGTTCATCAAGATCTTACGGGAATAAAGAAGGGTTGGCACATCCAGATAAGATGAGGACAGTTTCATTTTCATTGTTATCTTGTTTGTTAGTACCATTACAATTATTATTTTTGTATTATTATTATCCTTTATTTGTAACGTGCAAACATATTCTGTAGCTCTAAACAGGGGTTAAGTGCAAGTCAAAGACAATTTGAGGATGCAAAGGATGGAGGGCCCTGTTATTGAAGTTTCAATCAAACACACACACAGTGTTTTCCCTAAAGCACCTAACAAGATTGAAAACTTGCAAACTTACATTCTAAATGGTGTGGGTGAGGTACAGGAGAGTGATAGTTGCATTGTGCATATAGAGGCTAAAGATGATAGGTTTCTTTGAATAGATGAGTTTTCAATGATGTTATAAACGATTTGAGGCAGGAGGATAGCCTAGTTGAGCTAGGCAAGGAGTTCCAAAGAATAGGTGCAGCACGAGAGAAGTCCTGAAGGCGGGAGTGAGAGGAGGTGATAAGAGAGGAGGAAAGAAGAAGGTCACAAGCAGAGTGAAGGGGGTGTGTGGGAATGTATTTTGAGACCAGGGCAGAGATATAGCAGGGTGCAATATTGTGGAGGGCTTTAGATTAGGATAATAATTTTTAATTTTATTCTAAAGGCTATGGGAAGCCAGTGGAGTGACTGACAGAGTGGTGCTGCGGACACTGTGTGCTGATTGTGGTATATGAGTCTAGCAGATGCGTTCAATATGGATGGGAGTGGAGACAGCTGGGTGATGGGAAGACCAGCAAAGAGAGAGTTGCAGTAGTCAAGGCAAGATATAATGAGGGAGTGATTTAGAATTTTAGTTTTGTCTTGTGTAAGGTAGGGACGTATTTTGGAGATATTTTTAGGTGAAAATGACAAGATTTAGTGATTGATTGTGAGGAATAAAAGAGAGGGCAGGGTCCAAAATAATTCCAAAACAGCGGGCCTGGGAGGTCGGAGTGATTATGGAGTTGTCGACAGTGAGAGATATGAGAATAAGTGGAAACTGAGGAAGAGGGTGGGAAGATAAGGAGCTCAGTCTTAGACATGTTACGTTTTAGTTGAAAGGCAGACATTCAGGAGGATATGCTAGAGAGACAGTTGACAACTTGAGCTAGCAGAGGGGGGGATAGTTCATGTGGCGAGAGCTAGATTTGGGTGCCATCTGAAATACAAAAGATTTTATTAGGGCACTAAGAGAGGATGTATAGATGGAGAAAAGGAGTGGGCCTAGGACTCAGCCTTGGGGTACGCCGACAGTAAGAGGGCAAGGCGAAGAAGAGGTGCCAGAGAAGGCGACACTAAATGTTTGATTTTTAGGATAAGATGTGAACCAAGAGATAGCAGTATCATGGATGCCAAAAGAGCGGAGAGTATGGATAAGAAGAGGGTGATTAACTGTGTCAAAGGCAGTGGAGAGCTCAAGGAGAATTAGGGTAGAGAAATTACCTTTTGACTTGGTGGACAGCGAGTCATTACAATCCATTTCTCACTCATTCTTTGAGTTTCTCATTTTTAAAACAGCTTTTTTCCCTCACCTTTTTTGGAGCTTTTTGCATTTCTAAACGTATAGCTCCTAATAGAATCAGTTCATGTAGCCTTTTGTTTTCCGAAGTTAGAGTTTTCCCATCATATTACTCTATTCTTTTGAGAAAGTCCATATCCATTCAATCATGGAAGGGCCAGGATATAATCATATATTCTACTTCCAGCCCCAACAACACTGTTACTGAATATTTGAGGCTGCAGACAGCAGGGGGATCTTTATTTTAATTCAAAATAATGCTAATAATTTATCTTGTTTTTAATTAATTTCAGTTTTTAGGTCATGTATTGCTGCTTTTAAGTTTGGGATGCACTCTTTTATAATCCGAGCTGCTATGAAAGCTGCTGGATTAGGCCTGGGAGATACAGTGATAAACATATTACAAATTGGAAGGTGGGAATTGGTTAGGTTTAACATACATTCATCCACATCTATTACTGTGAGTTATTTTAGGTTCTACTTTTCGTTTGTGGATCATATTTCAAGCATACATTTATTGGGCTAGGAGAGCGACAGCAGTGCAAGGTGATGGCATCCAATTTGGTTTCCCACACAATGTTGTTCAGTTACAATGGTTTGGGCTTAGGGATATAAAATGGGAACATGTTTTGCAAAAAGTTGTGGGATATGCCAGGTTCTTTCAGCCTCCTGACATTATTCTATATGTGAGGGGTAATGATCTGGGAGCTTTGTCTATGTGGGACCTTATTAGTAAGATGAAGTTGCTAATGATCCGATAAAATTGGTTAAAGATGAATAAAATTATGGCATCATTCATCAGGATCTTTAGTGGTTTAGTCATCAGACACAGTGACTTAAAAAAACAGAGCCTTTGTATTTCTTTTTAATAGACAGTGTCCACCTTAATTAACTTGACCTTCATTTATTTCATCGTGCATTCTAAGAACTAATTATGTACCAACTAAAATATAACTTTTATTAAAATACAACGTTATAAAAAAAAAAGAGGAAGGAATAGTCCCTTGGAAAAAAAAATATTCCACCATATAAAATAACCAATACTGCCTAGTTGGCAAAAATACAAATACAGTATGTGGCTTCCTTAGAAGCATAAAGAAATCATGATGCTTAATGTAATCCTGTAAGTTCAAGTAAATTGCCCCTGAATATATATGTAATTGTCTTATGGGGAATAACTTATATCTATACAACTCCTATAATATACAGGTGATTATTGAACTTTCTTTAAGATCTATATACAGGGCTCACAATAAAATTGCATTTATTTGATCAGATTGTATAAGTGGGCACAGGCAGAAGATATAGACAGCAACCATATATAAGTGATGGAGAAAAAAGAATGAGCGCGGAAGGCGCTCATTGCAAGGCTCACGATGAGCACCGGAGGCGCTCATTGCGAGGCCCCCAGGGCTCACATTACCCCCAGCTGCAGGCCCACTGTGTCTCATCCCTCCTTCCCCCTTATCCTCCTCCTCTCCCTCTCCAATTACCCCCCTCCCTCCAATGACCTTCCTACCCCCTTTCCCCTCTTTTACTGTAAGCAGATGAGCTCCTGCTGCTCTCTCCCCTGAAGTACATATTCTTGTTGCGTCCGTAACCGGCATATGCTAATGACGTGACGTCACATGCGCGTCGCGTCATTAGCCAGAATACGCACTTTAAGGGAGAGGGCAGCAGGAGCTCATCTGCTTACAGTAAAAGAGGGGAAATGGGATAGGGAGGTCATTGGAGGGATAGGGGGGTCATTGGAGAAGTGGAAAGGGAGGCGGAAGTTAAGGGGGGAGGGAGGCAGAGGATGAGGGGAAGCAGGGAGGAGGATAAGGGGAAAGGGAGGAAGAGGAGGATAAAAGGGGAAAAGGAGGAAGAGGAGGATAAGGGGGGGAAAGGGAGGAAGAGGAGGATAAGGGGGAGAATTACAGGGGAGGGAGAGGGGGAAGAGATACAGGGGAGGGAGAGGGGATGAAGAGACACAGGAGAGGGAGAGCAGGGCAAAGAGACATATGGGAGGGAGTAGAGGGGAAAAAAGACAGGGGAGGTAGGGAAATAGACACAAGGGAGGGAGAGGTGGGGGGAAATGAGACACATGGGAGGGAGATGAGGGGGGAAATGAGACACAAAGAAGGGAGAGGAGGGGGAATGAGACACAAGGGAGGGAGAGGGGGGAAATGAGACACAAGGGAGGGGATGAGACACAAGGGAGGGAGAGGAGGGGGAAAGGAGACACGAGGGAGGGGGAAAGGAGACACAAGGGAGGGAGAGGAGGGGGGAAAGGAGACACAAGGGAGGGAGAGGAGGGGGGAAAGGAGACACAAGGGAGGGAGAGGAGGGAGAAAGGGACACAAGGGAGGGAGAGGAGGGGGAGAGAAGACACAAGGTAGGGAGAGGAAGAGGAAAGGAGACAAGGGAGGGAGAGGAGGGGGGAAAGGAGTCACAAGAGAGGCAGAGGATGGGGGAAAAAGAGACACAAGGGAGGAAGTAGACAGGGGGAGAGACTCGCAATGAGCCCTGAAGGTGCCCATTGCGAGCCATGCGAGGAGCGCCGAAGGTACTCACATTGGGTGGCAAACATCATTGACAGGGTTAAAATGTTATTACCATTATTGTTGACGGGCAAGTAGCTAGTATACATTATAAAAGCAAGGGAGACATTTTCAATGTTTTTCTTGCAAGCACTCAGTGTGCAGTGTAGGGGTTAATCTCCATGTTGTCTTTGGATAATATAAGTATCTCCAGATATATGAGAATTTAAACTGTGTCTGGAAGGTGAGTCTTAATATAGATTCAGAGAGGTAATATAGGCAGCCCCAGGGTATAAAGGCCAGGCTCTTCTTAATATAGCATCTATAAACTGGTAATATTGTCCATTGAGACTAGCTTCTAATAACCATGACTGACTGGTAAACACTGAAAGTGACTGAGACTGAAAATAACTGGCTCTTTAAAATGAGACTGATATTTAATGACTGATATTGTTGAAAATGACTGCGTCTTTAGAAATTAGACTATTTTCTCAATGAGACTAAAGTAGCTACTAAAGACCGTCATTTAATGATGGGTCTGCCTTATAATACCTGCTTCTTATAAATAAGATAGCTATTATAGGCTGACTTTTAACAGCTGAAACTGCTTGATAACAAGTGCTTTTATGAATGAGACAGTCTGCAGAGGCTATGTTTTAATGGGTTTCAGTGAGTGCTTAACATCAACAGCCTTAATAAATTGCGATTCGGCCAGTTGTATAGGGCTTTATATAAGCACAGAGCATATTTTTTTTACAGAAGTTTTTAGTTAGTGAACTTCTATCCAAAAGCAAGGTTTTCACAAACTAAAAAGTTTTGTAAAAAAAATATGCTATGTGCTTAAATAGAGCCTTATTCAATTGACTGAATTGCAATTTAATAAGGCTGCAAATTCTTATAACAGAGAGATGCATTTTAGAACTGGGGATTATGGGATATATTAACTAAACTGTGCAGGAGCTGCAATGGGGTGCCAAGGGATACAATGGCAATTTTCCACATTGGAAATTGAGCACACCATGCATAGTAAAGCACATCACACCATCTGTGATGCTTAGTGAATCTGCCCCTATATTTCAATCAGCAGGCCTGCCTGTTAAAGACTTGCTTCTAATTAGGGACATTATCTGCTGGAAACGCTCTGTTAGTACAAGATGCAGCTTCAAGTGCATGACACTAGATCCAGAGGGATGATATGACTTTCTGGAGTGATACAGTCAGTTTCATATCTCTTTATTAGTGAGACACCCTGTTTATTAGTGTGAATATATTACAGAAATGAGCAAGACTATTTCTCAGTTAGTGAGGCTGTCTGTCAATAAGGGAGACTGCTTCATGACTAAGACTATTTTCAGTGACCGAGCTTCACAATGAATTAGACTGCACCATGAGTGGGGCTGCCTTAGTGATTTTATCTTAATTTGCAAAACTGCCTAATAACGAGTGATAGTGATTTCCAGAGATCAGTAAGACAATGAAAATTCTTCATGAAACTATTTTCTAGTGAGTGAGACTGCTTCATAACTTATTAGAAAGTGATGAGTGAGACTGCTTTACAAAGATTCATAAGACTGCTTCATAATACTGAGACAGCCTTCTATAGAATAATTAGGCTGACCTCCAAACATAGAGAATGCATAGAGTAAGACTTCTTTCCATAAATTAATGAGACGACTTGCAATGAGTGAAACAATAAGTGAGACTGCTGAACGAGACTTCCAATTAGTGAGATTGCTTCAGAATTACTAGCTTCCAATGGGTGAGACCACTTTGTATGAATGAGACTGTTTCATAATGACTTAGGCTGACTTCCATTGAGTGAAACTGCTACAGAATTCTTGAGACTGGCTTTCAATGAGTGAGGCATTTTCTCACGAATGAGACTGCTTCACAATGACTAAGACTGACTTCCACTTAGAGATACTGTTTTAAAATGAGTCAGACTGCATTGCACTAAATTAGACTGCCTAACAACAAGGGAAAACATTTGCCAGCGATGAGAGAGAGTGCTTCTCAATTGCATTCCAAGGAGTGCAACTGAACATTTTTTGAGGGAGAATGTCTGTAGTTCGGTACATCAAACTGCATCCAGAAGGAGAGATTGTTTTCAATGAGTTAGACTGTTTCCGTAAAAATAACTTTTCCAGTGAATTTACTGGCTTGTAGTGGCCTTTAGTGAATTACATTTTTTACTATAAATTAGACTGTTTCCAGTTAGTGTCTCCAGTTAGCAAGGTTTCAAAGAGTGAGACTGGCTCCAATGAGTGAGACTGCTTTGAGTCACTGAGACTGTTTCTAGGAAATGAGACTGAGCACACTAAATAACAGTGCTTCCAGCAAGAGACTGCACCAGTACATGTGGTTGCTTTTCATCAGTTAGAGTGCTTCAATCAAGTGAGGGCTCATTGGGGCATGTACCATAAAGAGTTAAGGGAGTCCACGGGTGCCGTTAGAGCAGAGTCATTTCCAGCGCTGTTATCCATTATTTAAACACTAATTAGTATTCCTGTTACCTAATTACAGTTCAGCAGCTACAGACACAGAAAGTTAAACGGCAACATGGCCCACAGGACTCGGAGAGGGAGCTGATAGAAATCATTTAACCCACTCGCCCGGGGATCGGCTGTAAATTGGTCCTAACATTTTCTGTATAACCAAACCACAAGGAGTCAATCCATGTACTCAGCAAACCAGCCCTGTCTGAGCCTAGTCCTGTACATTATATACACAAGAGACAAGATGAGAGAGACAGGGATCACATATATGTAATATGGTACAGATCCACTTAGAAATACATACAAAAAGACACACTGATTTACATACAGACTCAATGTACATAAACATATACACTATGAACAAACATACACAATCAGACATATTGATTCACAGACACAACAAGTGTATATATAAATATATACACTCAGTTTCAATATACAAATAGACCTACACACATACAATGCACACGAAATGCCACTCCCAAAAACATACAAAATCACACTCAAACTCACAAATCTACATTCACACAATCAGACTCAGACAGACCCACTCACACAAACATACACAATCAGACTTATTGATTCACAGACTCAACATGTGTATGTATAATGATTTACACTCAGATCCAAGATACACATAGACATACACACATACATGTACACGCAATCCAGCATAAACATACAACATCAAACACATTTTCCCACTTGTAATCAGAAACTCACACATTTATATACTTACCTCCACACATTATCACACTAAGAAACTTACACACATGCCCACTCAAACACATAGACCCACATACACAAATATACACAGTCAGACCTGATTCCATCAGAGCCACACATAAACAAATACACAGTCTGACTCCTGATTCACACAATTGTCTCTCACAACTGTAAATAATATATAGTTCATAATTGTTTATAAAACTTACTTATAATTAACACAAGCACACACACACAGACAGATTGATTCACACATATTACATCTCACAAAATCATCCACACTTTCTGATTTACACAAAACCCCACTTAAATACACAAATTTGACCCATATAAGATTAATTTATACAAACTCACAGAAAGATCTACAACCAGTCCTGATATACACACAATCCAAGCGTGTGCACACGGACCAACTCACACAAAACTAAACAATCCTAAAACACAAGAATAAATACACAACCTCAGTTATAAACACACAGTTACACACGCTTATACACAATACCACTAATACAAACAGAAACTTATTAACACACACACACATATATAATATGTGTGTGTGTGTATTTATATACATACTAAAGTCATAAACACAAACAGAACGTAGAATACATACTGACTCAGAGCATATAACAAATACAGAGCAGTCTGTATCAGTGGTGTATTTCTGCATATGCCAACAAGGCCTAGGCCTAGGGCAGCATATTTTTAAGCTGATTCTGCTTGTTGGTGTAGGACCATGATGTAGTGCAGTGTTTCTCAGGCCTCTCATCATGTTATAACCAGGTAGACTATACATTTTGTTTAACACTACGTGAACACAGGTTAGGCCATTCATATTCAACAGACAATGGAGCTTCGAATTGCCTCACCCATTTTCACACAGTGTTAAACCTAAATCATGGCCTGGTGGGTCATGAAGAGAGGGCTGTGACCCAATAGTAAAGTGCGTGCATAAATATATAAATGTCTAAATACAAATATATTCTCTACCAAATTATTTCTCTCATACAATGTAAGAGGGGCCTCTCTATCAACCATAACATTCTGCAATCTACCCTTCACATGGTTTCAGATAATACACATGTACTTACTAGAACATACATGTCTAAATCCAATATAATCATCCAGATTTATCCATGTCATGGCCTTCTCTATGCAATGCTCCGAGTTGTCCTTTTTCCTGCTGTCCAGCTGGCACAAGCTATGATGTCATTTCTGGCACTGCCTATGACAGAGACCATTTGGTGGCAGCAGGAAGAAGACATCTGAAGAGTGGGATTTTCTTCAGCGCTGATTTCTTTCTAGAGTTAGATGGTTCATTTCATCCTGCTGCCACAGTTAAGAAAATTAAACATGAATGGGATAAACATAAGGCTATCCTGAGGATTAATTAAGCCAAACTTATAGGTAGATAAAATGAGCAGACCAGAGCCTTTCTTTTTTTTTGGGGGGGGGGGGGGGGGGTTCTGCTGTCAGATCTATGTTTCTACAGTGGGGGAAAAAGTATTTGATACCCTGCTGATTTTGAACGTTTGTCCACTGACAAAGAAATGATTAGTCTACTATTTTAATGATAGGTGTATTTTAACAGTGAGAAAAAAAACAAAAACAAGAAAAACGCATGTCAAAAAAGTTATAAATTGATTTGCAGGTCAGTGAGGGAAATAAGTATTTGATCCCCTATCAATCAGCAAGATTTCTGGCTCCCAGGTGTCTTTTATACAGGTAACGAGCTGAGATTAGGAGCATTCTCTTAAAGGGAGTGCTCCTAATCTCAGCTCTTACCTGTATAAAAGACACCTGTCCACAAAATCAATCAATCAGATTCCAAACTCTCTACCATGGCCAAGACCAAACTGCTGTCCAAGTATGTCAGGGACAAGATTGTAGACCTACACAAGGCTGGAATGGGCTACAAGACCATCCCCAAGCAGCTTGGTGAGAAGGTGACAACAGTTGGTGCGATTATTTGCAAATGGAAGAAACACAAAATAACTGCCAGTCTCCCTCGGTCTGATGATGCTCCATGCAAGATCTCACCTGGTGGAATTTCAGTGATCATGAGAATGGTGAGAATCAGCCCAGAACTACACGGGATGATCTTGTTAATGATCTGAAGTCAGCTGGGATCATAGTCACCAAGAAAACAATTGGTAACACACTACGCCGTGAAGGACTGAAATCCTGCAGCGCCCGCAAGGTCCCCCCTGCTCAAGAAAGCACATGTACAGGCCCGTCTGAAGTTTGCCAATGAACATGTGGATGATTCAGAGGAGAACTGGGTGAAAGTGTTGTGGTCAGATGAGACTAAAATCAAGCTCTTTGGCATCAACTCAACTCGCCATGTTTGGAGGGGGAGGAATGCTGCCTATAACCCCAAGAATACCATCCCCACCGTCAAACATGGAGGTGGAAACATTATGCTTTGGGGGTGTTTTTCTGCTAAGGGGACAGGACAACTGCACCACATCAAAGGGATGATGGATGGGGCCTTGTACCGTCAAATCTTGGGTGAGAACCTACTTCCCTCAGCCAGGGCACTGGAAATGGGCCGTGAATAGGTATTCCAGTCTGACAGTGACTCAAACACACAGATAAAGGCAACAAAGGAGTGGCTCAAGAATAAGCACAATAAGGTGCTGGAGTGGCCTAGCCAGTGTCCAGACCTGAAACCCATAGAAAATCTGTGGAAAGAGCCGAAGGTTCGAGTTGCCAAACATCAGCCTCAAAACCTTAATGACTTGGAGAGGATCTACAAAGAGAAGTGGGGACAAAAACCCTCCTGAGATGTGCGCAAACCTGGTGGCCAACTACAAGAAACGTCTGACCTCTGTGATTGCCAACAAGGGTTTTGCCACCAAGTACTAAGTCAAAGGGGTCAAATACTTATTTTCCTCATTGACCTGCAAATCATTTTTTGACATGCATTTTTCTTATTTTTTTATTCTGTCTCTCACTGTCAAAATACACCTACCATTGAAATTCTAGACTGATCATTTCTTTGTCAGTGGACAAACGTTCAAAATCATCAGGGGATCAAATACTCCCCCCCCCCCCCCTCCCCCCGCATTGTCCAAAAACTAATGTTACCTTAAGGGGTCTGTGGAGCAAGAAATACAAATATAATCAAAATGCATGTTTCTCTAGAATAGCCCTATGACGCCAGACACTTCCTGTTCAGTGAATGACATTATTAAAATGGCCACGTAACCATTTCCTGTTCATATGCCATTCATCTTTTGGTAGATCAACATAATGATTTGTATGGTGTAGTGTGAAGTCTTGACCAGGTATTTTTATAGGATATGGAAAAAACTCAGGAAATCTCCATTTCCACTTAAATAATAAACACTTTTTTTTGTTTCCTGGCCATATAACTTGTACAAGAATTTATTAAGGATTTCAAACATCCTGTTTTTCTTACATTATTAAGAGTCATTTCCTAAACATACAAAAAACAGTAAAACATGCATGAACTCTACTTTTAAATCCAAACTACTAAGAAAAATAATTACATTGCAAATGTTATGAACGTGTGTGGCTAGGGATATTTTTAACACTACATTTTTAAGAAATCTTAAAACTCTAATTCCATTGTATGATGTATTTTGGTCTGTTCCACAAGTTATTTGGACACAATCTTTCTTGTGTGATTGGTACACAAATGTTCCCAAACTTATTACCCCAAGAACCACTTGAACTAGGGTTTGGTGGACCACTTGGAAGAAGATGAATATCTTTATTGACTGCAATGATTTTTCAGTCTGTGCTTTAAAAGGTGTAAATCTAAAAATGCCTTTTATATTGGAATATAGCATGTACACTATATAATAATAAAATATTATATTCTTATTGTTACATAACTGGGAACTTGTCTCTGTTCCTATCATATAAGACTCATATTTTTACACCAAATATAACATATCTAGACCATTGAAAATATGGGTGAAATGGTGGAGAACTCTTAGAAAAGTAAAATCTTAAATGTAATTATCTATGACCAAGTAGTTTAAAAACGACTCCATCCTCTATTTAGACCCACGCCATTGATACCTTTCTACATGGTGTTAGATATGGATTGGAGAGGTTTATCATAAATGTAATATTCATTACATATCCACCTAATAACTTTTGGAATGGACCTGCTATAGCAATATAGACAACCAAGCTATCTGCTGACCCATTTGTATTTTATTGTATTGTACCTGTACTTGTATAGCAACTTGCATTATAATTGGATTATAACTTTGTAATTGGTAACTGTATCCAGTGTGATATGGAAAATGCTTTTTAAATGAAAAGTAATAATAAATACATATAGAAAAATAGCTTTGATGGCAGATATCGAAAAAGGCTCATCTAGTCTGTCCATTCTAGCTACCAAAACGCTTGGCTTAAGGTATTCCTCTCTGTTCTCTTCTCTAAACCAAAATGGCTTGACATTGTACTAGCCACCATCCATCAAACTGAACCAGAATATGTTATATATTAGATTGCAATGGCCCGCTCAGTCTTTTCCAGACGTATTTCTAGAAAATAATGCACTGATTGTATTAAAAGGTTTAAATATTGTCCGATGATTTATTCCACTCAATACTGACATGTTTCCCGACTCCTCAAAAAAATGTCAATTGACAGTCATTTTAACATTATTTTGTTAGTCGATTTGGGCAGAAATGTCTATTCAAATGTTTTCATCGGAGTCATTTTCTCAACAGCAGGACACTGGTGTCATTTTATTATCTGTTATAGTATTTCAATCAAAACATTCTGTTGGCCTCATGTATGTGTATGAGTTATATATTACAATTAAAACCCGAATGACATTCAAAGAGTAACCCTATATGTTTTAGGTTGCCAGCATATAAGATAAAAAATCAACAGACTACAGTGCTCATATTTTAAAAATTTACTATTTTGAAGAACCACACTTGAAAATAAGCAACATGTTTTAAACCGTAAGAAAAAAAATAAGCCTCTAATTTATTTTTATACGCAATTATACTGCCATGGGATTAACCATTTTGTCTTTAGCAGATAAACTTCCTGAGGTGCAAGGAGACTTATATAAAAGAATTGTCTGTCTCTTCAATGAGACTGTGGCTTCTACATCCGTCTGTGCCCTCAGCAGGACTAAACGGAAGCTCAATAGATTACCAATACACACCCAAAGGAGGAAGTAACATGCAAGCAAGAAAACGAAAGTGAATACTACAGTAAAGAATAATTAAAAGAAGACCATACATTCCTGGACGGTTGGCATGTTCTTTTTTTTTTTAGTACAGCTGATTGTTCCACTTATCTGTCACACCTTTTGTAAAGAGTAGAACTTCATAATCTATTGTCTGCCTTTTCTGAAAGATACTTCTCTTCAAAACTATATTTGTTAATTTTGTTCATTAATAGATTTGAACTAGTCGACTGCCCGTCAAAAATTACAGTATAATATATGATCTGCTCTGCCTCTCTCTCTCTCCCTGAGTGCTCTCTCTCTCTGTGCACCACCTCTCTATCTCTGTGCGCCCTCTCCCTCTCTCTGTGCGCTCTATCCCTCTCCTATGCGGCGTCTCTCTTTATACCCTCTCTATCTCTGTGCCTTATCTCTCTCTCTCTTTCTCTCTCCCATCCTCATTCTCTCTCTCTCCCTCTTTCTGTCTATCCCTCTCTCTTTCTCTCTCGTTCTTCTGTCTCTCCCTCCCTCCTTCTTCTTTCTCCCCCTTCCCCTTCTTCTTCTCTTTCCCCCTCCCCTCCTTCTCTCACCCACCTCCCCTCCTTCTCTCTTCCCCCTCCCTCTCTCTCCCCCCATGTTTCTCTCCCACCCTCTCCCCTGTCTCTCTACCCCCCTGTGTCTCTCTCCCCACCGTGTCTCTCTTCCCCTGTGTCTCTCTTCCCCCGTGTCATTCTGTACCCTGTGTGTCTCTCTCTCCCACCCTCTGTGTGTGTCTCTCTCTCACCCTCTCCGTCCCATGTCTCTCTTTCCCTCCCCTGTCTCTCTCCCATTCTTTCCCACCCCATGTTGCAACGCCAACTGCCAATATTGTTTCCATTGTGTGCATGCGCTGGCCAGCGTTACACACAACGGAAACTATATTAATGACTACTAAATTGCCCGTCAAAAATGACATATAATTTTTAATTTTTCTCTCCCTCCCCCCTCTCCCTTCCTTGTGTCTCTTCCCCCTTTCATGTGTCTTTCCTCCCCTTCCCTCCCATGTGTCTCTTCTCCCCTTCCCTCCCCTGTGTCTTTTCTCTCCTTTTCTCCCCTGTGTCTCTTTCTCGCTCTCCTGCGCCTTTCCCCCACCCTTCCCTGTGTCTCTTCAACCCTCTCTCCCCTGCCTTGTGTCTCTTCCCCTCTCTCCCCTTACCTGTGTCTCTTCCCCTCTCTCCCCTTACCTGTGTCTCTCCCCCCCATCTCCCCTCCCCTGTGTCTTTCCCCACTCCCCCCTCCCGTGTCTTCCTCCTCCTCTCCCCTGTGTCTTCCTCCCACCTCCTCTGTGTATTCCTCCCCCTCCCCCTGTATCTTCCTCCCCCCTTTCCTGTCTCTTCCTACCCCTCTCCAATGTCTTCCTCTCCCCTCCCCTGTGTCTTCCTCTGCTGTTCGCAGATGTTGCTCGCGGCTGTAGCTCGCAGTATCCGTACAGAGCTGTGCATGTGCGCAGCTCTGTACGGACTTACAGCCTTATTAAATTGCAATTCGGTAAATTTAAAAGGGCTCTATTTAAGCACACAGCATATTTTTTTACAGAAGTTTTTAGTTAGTGAAGACCTTGCTTTTGGATAGAAGTTCACTAACTAAAAACTTCTGTAAAAAAATATGCTGTGTGCTTAATTAGAGCCCTTTTAAATTTACTGAATCGCAATTTAATAAGGCTGTTAGGAAGTAGTGGTAAGTGTGTAATACAACAAGCTGGCTCTAAACTATGGATGAAGTGGGCAGCTGCCCTGGAAGCCAACTTAAGAGGAGTGCACTTAAGGTCAAAACTAAGTGCCCTGTTCATATCACAACCATGCATGCTTTGAAAAAGGTTCTATTTTTAATTATTTTGGTGTGCTTTGTTTTCCTTATATTACTGATTTATAGTACTGATATCTTGATCTCTAGATTTTGGCTTGCAAAAATAAAACTTGGTGTTGACCAATCAAACTTAAATTCTAGGCATTTTTTCCAAGCAACTCAATCAGGTGTTCTACTTTCTTGTATTGTAACTTAATATCTAAGGCCTCACCCAGGGTACTGAATCGGCTAGAGCCAATCCTCATAATAAGTGACACATGTGCATCCATATATAGCATTACCTACCTCAGAGACCTCAAGATATAGGTACCTAGGGCCCCATTAAATTCGAAGCCTGCAGCGGCGTGGTTCAGCCGCTTGCAATTTGGAGGTGTAAGAAAGGGAAAAAATTAGACAAGCCCGCGTGGTTACGGGTTTAGACTGAGCCAATAGTAAAAGAGATCGTCATCATTATGTCACTAAAATATTGGAGGTTAGATTTCAATCACTTATGGGGTGAAGCCCGAGTTGTGATCGGGCCCGCATTCCAGAAGTAATGCAATATGAAATAATCAATAAATATGATTTACCCGGTATATGCTAATGACGCGGCACGCATGTGACGTCACATGCCGGCCGGCGCAGGGTCAAGGAGCGGAGGCCGGAGCACAAGCAGGTAAGTGAGGTGAGAGGGGGGAGGTATTTAGGGGGGTTTAGGTGGAGGAGGGGAGTTGAGGGGGGGGGGTTGGGGTTGAGGGAGGTTGAGGGAGGGTGAGGAGGTGGGTTGGGGTTGAGGGGGGTTGAGGTTGAGGAGGGGGGTTGAGGGGGGTTGAGGTTGAGGAGGGAGGTTGAGGATGGGGGGTTGAGGATGAGGATGGGGGGGTTGAGGAGGAAGGTTGAGGATTGGGGGGTTGATGAGGGGGTTGAGGATGAGGAGGGAGGATGAGGAGGGAGGTTGAGGATGAGGAGTGGGGATGAGGAGGGAGGTTGAGAATGAGGAGGGGGTTGAGGAGGGTAATAAGGGAGGGGGGAAGAGACACAGGAAAGGGAGAGGGGAGAAGAGACACGGGAGAGAGAGGGGGACACAGAGGGCACAAGAGGGACACAGGGGACAACACATTTCCCACCCTCGGCTTATACTCGAGTCACTCATTTTACCCAGTATTTTATGGTAAAATGGGTGCCTCGGCTTATACTCGGGTCGGCTTATACTCGAGTGTATACGGTAATCGTTAGTGTACTCCTTCTATGTTGAAAAATATAATTGGCCATACAATGAATAATTATATAGAAGTCCTGCATTCTACTGGGACCTACAGATACTGTAGGTCTTAGGTTGTGTGTGAAGGTTCAATCAAATCTCCCTGCAGAGGAGAGATATGGGAGGAGACTTTGAATACAGGTAAGCTTTCATATTCTACAATAGCATTTATATTCTACAATAGATTTCATATTGTATAGATCCATGGGGTAATCGAAGACCATGTAACAGAATCAGTGCATTCAATGAGCAATCTTTTTCTTCTTTCTTTTTGCAGTAAGCAGGGAGCGGGGAGCTTGAAGGTTTTGGTCCTTTCAGAACCTGCAAAGTAAAAGATGCTCCAGATATCAGTGAGAGAGGGCAGATGGAGAATTAACTCAGTTATATATTTACAGACTTTTTCTAGCAGCTCTGATCCTTAGTCCCCTGATGACAGATATCAAAATATTTAAATGCTTGCCCGCATGCCCCCCCCCCCCAATCCAGTGTTCCCCCTCAAAAAAAGTACCCCCTTGTCCTCTTGGTGAATAATCTGCAGCACATATGTCTATAGATTAGGGCTGGAGCATGTCTGTTCTGCAATGTTGCTTACAGTGTAGAGAGACTGAATACAATTTATACATGCAGCATATTCAGGCATTTGTAGCTGTGGCTTATGGCAAGCTGCTACTTAGCTGTACTGCCACCTCAGACTCAGTCTCAGGCAGTCAAAGGGCCCCCATTCAAGTGAGCTTTCGGGCGATCCGGGAGACTGTAAGTGAGGTTGCAAGCTAATTTGCTATTCAATTGGTGTCTTTTTGTGGGCTCTGATCGGCTTCCGAGTTATGGCCTTGAGAAAATGGTGATGGTAATTACAGCCTCCAGAAACCTTTGATCTTTCACTTTCGCAAGAGTTACGATGGCTAAAACCGCAAATCGATTTTCAATTGCTCAATTTTCCCAAGCCCGCAAATGTTTTCACACCCATAAACGGCAAATGAAAGATAAAGTCCTACGAGTGCTAGAGAGGACCCGCAATGGGGTTGAACACCTATTCGTAGCACTGTAAATGCAAATAACAAATCAATAATGCACTGTATATAACGGGGAAAGTGATGATAGACATTAGATTTAATTACACAACAGTCTCACGCTCGCAAATTGGCAAGATCTTTCGGGGTTAAATCGATCTCGGGTATCAATGAGTTAATACATATCAGGCCACCCATATGGACTAGAACTGTATTGGCATTCATTTTCATATTTCTTTATTTTGAGGGTTTGCGAGTCTGATCGCATATCGCACTCCCGAACCTAATTGATTGACATGCAACCTCCATGTTTTACCGTAATAATGTCTCATTTTCTATTGGCTGATTCGAAATAGGAGGTTACAGGCTTGCTGAATTGATCATGTTCCCGCCCTGAACTGATACGAACCAGTGCATAGTTTGGGCCAGTAACTTGCGGGCTTGAGCAATTGAAAAGCATCGCAATTGGAGGCGAACGGGAGCCTGTAATACACTTGCAGACATTCAGCTGTCTGCGATCGAGTTATGGGCTTCTAATTGAATATGGCCCAAAGTCTATGGGGGATTTGTCTTCCTCATCCCAGTGGCTCTCCTCTCTGCTATAGAAAACTGTGACAGACACTGAAGGGCAAACATAGTTCAGGCAGCAGTGTGATCCAGCAGTGTGAAAGTTTCACTCTGGTCAATATTTTCTATATGTTTTTTTGAATAACTAAACATAATAACGAGCGAAATGTATTTTGAAAGCAAAAAATTAAAATACAACATGACCTTTACATTTTGCCACTTTGGTTTTCTTGCCTGCTGCTATTACTTTCTCAGAAGGCTGTACCCTTGTGTCATGAATCAGCCAGTGGCCATATTGGATTTGGGTGTGAACTATGCTGGGGCCATTTTGTGACTGGCAGCGGTGGCCATTTTGGCCTGGGTGGTCTTCCACATGCCGTTGCCATGGGGAGGAACAAAAGGTTTGGGGCTCCCAGACACCCTGTTATACTGTTATACGGTTATACTGTTATATTATTATGATTATTGTCTAAGGAAATGAGCAGGGTTCCCATCACCATCAATAAAAGTCATCATAATGCATGAGATGGATTGATGTGGAAACCCTGCCCCAATCCCATATACTATGAGGACATTAGGTGGTTTTATGTGGGGTGCGCTTTTACGCTTGTACTTAAATAGACTGACAGTGTGTGGAATATGTACACATATGTATAGGATAGTATGGGGTAGTCATGCTGGATACATTGCCACATACATCTTGCAACAGGAGAAGGACCCCCAGCTGGCCACCAAGGTTAATCCTTTAAGTACACATACTTAAGTCAGGAACAATGGGGTCTATACAGAGATTGAGGCACCATAACCCCAGGGGGTCTACCAGTATTCTCACTCAGAGAGTCAGGGCAAAGTCCAGAGGACAGGTAGATGTTTCTCCCTTGAGAGCCAGGCAGCAAATGACTCTGTTAGCCACACCTAGTGGGCGGCCCAGGGGAGGGGTCTGGAAGTTCCCAGAGCTTACCTCTAGTCCATTGGCTAGAGGTAATAAAGTTACTGTGGAGATTACCCCATTGGCCAAGAGGAAGATAAGGGTTGGACAAAGGGGTAGCCACTCCCTGTACTGTTGTTGTGAGTTGTTTAAATACTTGTGTAAAAATAAAGAAGTTGTTCATAATTTTCATCAAGACTTTGTGTGCAGGTGTATTATTGACCCAAGGGCATATGCTGGTAGAGGAGATCGTTTCTGGCTCCATGCCAGGTTCTTCCCAGGCACACTACCAAAAGCTGGGACTTATGCTCTTGCATCCACAAGGACTGTCCAGAGGTCTAGAGTCAGCCCAAACTTAGGTCTAAAACCTACAGGAGATAAGAGAACTAGGATCCTCTATACTCCATCATCATTGTAGGTTGTGACAATTGGTGACAGAGGTGGGAGACTCTACAGAAAGACCAAGAATGGAGCAGCAATATGAGGAAGATATTGCCAAAGAAGCAAAAAGACGGTTTAAAGAAGTCAGACACCTTTTTCCAAAAAAGTTAACAGCACAAGATGTGGGCTACGTGCTTGACCAGATGTTCCAGAGAATATGGAAAGAGCGCATGTGGGTAAGCAAAATGGAGGCGACCACATATACAAGGCCGTGCCCTGAGCTGTCTGAGGCCCAGAAAGCAGAACTGGCTCAGAGTTGCCTAGAGGAGCTCTCTGAGTGGGATGTGTCAGAGGATCAGGAGGAGGAGGAAGGGGTAAACCCTGCTCCTGTACCACCTTCGGGGAATGGAGACTGTTTTCCCCTAAAAAATGCAGAGACTGTGTCAGAGCCTAGAAGGGATGGTAAAGTCAGCTTGGGACCAACTCACCAGCTACAAGAGCCAGAGACCCAGGGGAATGTTCCCTGGGTGGGGTCAGATAACCCATGTTTGTCCCCTGATACCCCAAGAGACTTAATCCCAGAAGAAACGCTAGCCGAGCACAGTTTCTCCAAACGGGTCACGCCTGAGTTACCAGATGTGGAAAAGGTCTCACCTGAGGACTACCTTCCAGCACAAATCCTGGCAGAAACCCCAGTAACTGCTCAACAGGTAGGGCCAGATGAACTAAGTCTGCCCTCAGAAGTTCTAGGCAATGTGTATGGGCCAGAACTGCTAATGGAGCCAGGGGCTCAGGATAGCCACCCAAGAGACTGTGGGGAGGGCTATGTAATGGACTGTGGGGAGGGAAAGGAACTGGTTCTTAGCTACAGGGAACCAGGCCTCACACAGCAAGAGTGCCAGGGGCACCAAGAGAGTGCCAGGGGCACCAAGAGCCCGACAGGGGCAGCAAGCTTGCCAGCCTTGGCAAAGGAACCATGGGTGCATTGCGGCACCCCAAAGGATTGTGGATGTAGTGAGGACTTGCCTGAGATGACCAGTGCCCAGGAGTCCACAAAGGATGAGGCCCAAGTTGCCAAGGAAAAGGCCATAGAAGAAGAGGGTCAGCTGAGGGCCCCAAAGCACAGCCTGGGTGGGAACAGCGTAGTTCTCCAGGCTGCAACACAGACAGACCCAGGGGAAGAAAACCAGGAGGGTCTGTCCAAAGATACAGATCTCCAGGAGCCAGAGCAAAGGGAGCATCCAAGTCCGGACTCCATCAGGGACGCTGGAGTCAAGCGCAGACCGGTATGTACTTTACTGCAGTTATGGTGTTATTGGGCTCCCAACAATAATAATTTTGCTGAGGGAAGTACTGGACTGCCCCCTTGCAATCCCATAGGCCCAGAGACTTTTTTAGAGACCCCAGCCCAGCTGTGGGGACTGGCTGGAGGGAAAGGGGTTGCTATGGGACAGGGGTTGTTTTATGGGGCTCCCAAAAATACGGTTTTGCCTCAGAAGAATGTATGGGTGCAACCCACTGTGTCCCCAGAGACTTCCATGCAGCTGCCAAAAACAGAGAGCTGGGATCCTGGACTGTTTTGGGTGGGGGTGCAGGGCAAGAGCAATTTGCTCTATACAGTGGGAGCAAGGCCAAGGGCTGGGGGAGGTCTTTACTCTGCACCTTGGGACTTTGTGCGCACCGACATGAATTTGCCTAGCATGCAGCAGGCCGGGCCAAACCAGCAGATTCATGACTATCAGCGTAGCTGAGAAAATCTTGGATGTTCTCCGCCCGCTTGGGGAAGGATTGTCATGAATCAGCCAGTGGCCATATTGGATTTGGGTGTGAACTATGCTGGGGCCATTTTGTGACTGGCAGCGGTGGCCATTTTGGCCTTGGTGGTCTTCCACATGCCGTTGCCATGGGGAGGAACAAAAGGTTTGGGGCTCCCAGACACCCTGTTATACTGTTATACGGTTATACTGTTATATTATTATGATTATTGTCTAAGGAAATGAGCAGGGTTCCCATCACCATCAATAAAAGTCATCATAATGCATGAGATGGATTGATGTGGAAACCCTGCCCCAATCCCATATACTATGAGGACATTAGGTGGTTTTATGTGGGGTGCGCTTTTACGCTTGTACTTAAATAGACTGACAGTGTGTGGAATATGTACACATATGTATATGATAGTATGGGGTAGTCATGCTGGATACATTGCCACATACATCTTGCAACAGGAGAAGGACCCCCAGCTGGCCACCAAGGTTAATCCTTTAAGTACACATACTTAAGTCAGGAACAATGGGGTCTATACAGACATTGAGGCACCATAACCCCAGGGGGTCTACCGGTATTCTCACTCAGAGAGTCAGGGCAAAGTCCAGAGGACAGGTAGATGTTTCTCCCTTGAGAGCCAGGCAGCAAATGACTCTGTTAGCCACACCTAGTGGGCGGCCCAGGGGAGGGGTCTGGAAGTTCCCAGAGCTTACCTCTAGTCCATTGGCTAGAGGTAATAAAGTTACTGTGGAGATTACCCCATTGGCCAAGAGGAAGATAAGGGTTGGACAAAGGGGTAGCCACTCCCTGTACTGTTGTTGTGAGTTGTTTAAATACTTGTGTAAAAATAAAGAAGTTGTTCATAATTTTCATCAAGACTTTGTGTGCAGGTGTATTATTGACCCAAGGGCATATGCTGGTAGAGGAGATCGTTTCTGACTCCATGCCAGGTTCTTCCCAGGCACACTACCAAAAGCTGGGACTTATGCTCTTGCATCCACAAGGACTGTCCAGAGGTCTAGAGTCAGCCCAAACTTAGGTCTAAAACCTACAGGAGATAAGAGAACTAGGATCCTCTATACTCCATCATCATTGTAGGTTGTGACACCTTGTAAGCTAATTAGCACACTAATCCTAAATGGATCCCGTGATGAACTGGGCTAGAGCAAAAAGGAAGCACAGTTTGAACCTCATTGGTGTGTCATTACCCAGAATCATTTGCAGCAGTGGAAATACTGTTCTCTGAAAAAAAAAGTATTTTTGGTCTGTTTGAGACATGTATGTATTCTCAAAATGTGTTTTTTCTTTATTTAAATAATTAGGAAAATGGAGTTGAGGAAGAGTGATGGGGAGAAAAAATAGAGGAGGAGTGTGTTAGTAAAAGAATAGATGATGAAAGGAAGAAACGTCAGAGGGAAGATTGAGATTGGATATGATGTTTGATGCATAATATCTGATAGTAACACAGGACTGATTTCCAGTTGCCACTCCCCTTCTGTACCCTCCACTCTCTCTGTAATGGAGAGCATTTCCAAGCTGCTCAGTCTGTATCTGGGGATTTTAGTTCTGGCTCCCATCTCCCACCCACACAGAGTTTTATTTATGAATTGAATCCTGTGGGCCTGTGATATTGTAATTACAGCACATAAAGCGAGAAGGCAAATGCTGCGTGATGCAACTCATACTTTTACCTAAAGGAGATAGCAGTGTATATATATATTATATATCATTAGTGACATACACACGTCGTGTGAAAGCTAAATCATCATACATTCATTTTGCATGCGTGTCAATCACAGGCACTGACTTGAAAAAAGAGAGCTACTTACATTTATAGATATTTATATTTATATATATAACACGAACACACACCCATATATAGTAACAAATAGTACATTTATATATATGTATGTATATATACACGCACACATACATTTATTGTGATTATATAAAATGCTACAGGACATTTTTGGGACTTCAAATAAAAAAATATGTAGCATATGTAAAGTCTATTAGTTCAACACAAACCAATACATAAAAATATGATATATATATGGACCACCTAATCATACTATCAATGACATACAAAGAAAATGAATGTATGATGGTTTTAGATTTATCATATATGAGTAATGATTGGTGCAGTAGTGAATGTTATGAGTGTTTTAATGTAAAATGAGTCTAAGTGTGTGTGTCTGTGTTTAGAAACACATCATCAACTAGTCTGTTACATTTCATGCAACTATTCAGTATTTCTAGGCCAGTTGTTGATGCAATGTAAATACATGTATATTGGTTTAGGGCCATAACACCCTTCCCAAATCTTTTACCATTAGCCATTCAGTTCCCATACAGAGCTTGACATTTTTCCAAATGATTTCTCCCCAAATAAATATAGACCCATAAGACCTATAAGGTCAAGGAAGTTGGTGAGTGAGGACTCTCTGCACACGCATATCACCAGCAACCACTCATCTGCAGTAATCTGTGGATAGCAAAGAGGTTTCCTTTCTTGTTTCTTGTCTGTTTTTTTGCTTTTTAACTGAAGGGAAAAAAAGAGTTGGATTGAACAATTTGTTTGAAATACTTTATTTAGGAAATAATTTTTGTTTCCAATTTTCATCAACATTAACTACTAACATTAACATTAACAATACTTTAAAGCATTGTTTGCCAATAAATAAATATATAATCCATGTTAATTCTGATAACACTATTGTAATATAATCAATACAACAGAGTATGGTGTGAGTAGAGACATTTTGAGGGGGGGGGGGGGGGCACACCTCTACATAAAAGCTTCAAACACTCATATTCTCTTCAAGCAATTCTTCTAAATACAGAAAAATTATCAGCCTTATTAAATTGCGATTCGGTAAATTTAAAAGGGCTCTATTTAAGCACATAGCATATTTTATTTACAGAAGTTTTGAGTTAGTGAAGACCTTGCTTTTGGATAGAAGTTCACTAACGAAAAACTTCTGTAAAAAAATATGCTGTGTGCTTAAATAGAACCATTTTAAATTTACTGAATCGCAATTTAATAGGGTTGTAAGTATTGATTCCGACTATGATAAACCTGCTATATTAGCTGCTATATGTAATGTGAAACACAACTTATGTAAATTGTATTTTATAAACATGTAGGTAAAAATGGTGTACATTGTAACATATGACTTTCTATCTATGTGACATTAATATATACTGAACCATGTCACATTTTTTGCATACAGTATATTTTTAAGAATAAAATATTCAAATTGTGCATAATTAAGAATATTATAAATCATCTCAAGGTTCTGTGACCTTATATATAGGGCATTTGGCCTCAGTGGCAGCCACATACCTCTTCATACAGTAGTGGTTTTGGATTATTATTTAATGAATGACTGTTTTATTACATTTTCAAATTAAAAAAAAACAAAAGAAAAACAGAAGAAACAAATCAAAAGAAAACATAAAACGAATACATACAGCTGATGACCATGATGGAGGTTTATTTTGTATAGATATGGCTATGACAGGAACATTATTATTACAATATTTATGTAATAACAATTAATGCACAGTTATCTTTGCAATATATATCTACGAACGAGTATTACATTCGGGCAGTTGACTATAATTCTAGTTGCCCCTTTCCTTAGAGGTTTTCCAACCGGTCTTATTATTGTCCTAGATCTGTTTCAAATTCTACATTAAAGCTTCTATATATTTGGTGCATAAACTGTTTTTATTACAAAATCTGTCCTTTATCATTAGTAAGATTCCCTTTTTATATTTTTTTCTTCTCCATTTTTGTTTCCCCCTCTAATCTGACTCCTCCACTTGACAGAACATTAACAAGCAGACAGCATCATACTGTAATTAGCAACTTACTTTCTGCTGGCCGCCTCTGACTGGTAGGCCTTCTGATCTCTCTCCCCTTTTACAATTCAGTAGGGCATTTTGTGATAATTTGTTGTTTAAAGCAATCTAAGATACTTTTAAAACATACTGCAGTCCAGCATATGCCGTAGAAGTCCACCTGAATGCAGTTTAAAGCAATCTAAGGTAATTTCAGAACAGCTTCTCACCAGACCCGTATCTACCTTTACAACAGACTATTTAATATTATTAATATCTGTGTTATGATAATTGCTGAGATAGACTTTTTACTGTTAGATTGTTCTGCTATTGTCATGATATACATGATATTCTGTTGCTTATTTGTAAACCAGAAATGCTCCATTTTACTGCCCCAATATCTCCACCCACTCAAATATCTCCTTGCTTTGTCTTATAGATACTTTTAAAACATACTTCAGTCCCGCATATGCCATAGAAGTCCACCTGAATGCAGTCCCCTCCCACCCTTGTTTACACTTAATATATTGAGGCATACTAATTACCTGCACATGTTCAATCAGTGACATCTACTTATTACCTCTAACCACCCCCTTCAAGAATACTTGCTTACACAGTGCCATTATGTTTTCTCACACCACCTTCCTTATTATAACCTCCTGCCTCTTTCTCAGACTCTCTTATACTGTTTCTACACATCATGTCTCCAATAATATAACTATCCCACCTTCCTCTTCTCTGCTCCCATGAGCTCCTCTCCTTTCTCCAGTCACTATCTCATCCCTCCCCTAAAGGTGAAAAGCAGAAATGCTCCTGTAAGTCCTATTCCCATCTCCTTTTACTCTCTCTCCTTCTTCTGATGGCTTGTGGGGATATATCCCCTAACCCAGGCCCCTCACTCATTCTCACCTGCTGTCAGCCACGGAGATTACCTAGGGCAGCAAATGCCCAAAACACCCATAATCTAAGACCCATCACTTGTCACAAACCATCTACTTTGCCCTTCTTGTGTGCCCTCTGGAATGCAAGGTCTGTTTGCAATAAACTTACCTTCATTCATGACCTCTTCATCTCGAACTCCCTCAATTTACTGGCTATCACGGAAACCTGGCTCTCATCATCTGACTCTGCCTCCCCTGCCGCACTCTCTTATGGTGGTCTACACTTCAGCCACACTCCTAGACCTGGGAACAAACAAGGTGGATGTGTGTTCATACTACTATCCTCTCACTGCACTTTTTTTTACTGAATACCCCCTGTTCCCTCCCTCCAATTCTCATCTTTTGAAATCCACACTATCCGCATCTTCTCTCCCACCCCTCTGCGAGTAGCTGTGATCTATCGCCCGCCTGAATCACCCTCTCAATTTCTGGACAACTTTGCCGCCTGGCTCCCTCACTTTCTGTCCTCCAATATACCTTCACTCATTCTTTGCGATTTCAACATAGCCACTGACACCCCCACTTCCCCAACAACTGCAAAATTACTTGCACTTACCTCTTCCCTTGGCCTCTCACAATGGACAGATTCTGCAACTCACTGTGGTGGACACTCCATTGACCTTATTTTTACTAATCTCTGCACTATCTCCAACCTTGACATCTCCTCACTTCCCCTATCTGCTAACTTGCAACCTCACCTCATCTTCCGCTCACCACCCTTCTTCAAATCCTGCCACCAGAACACACAGAAACCTGCAAGCACTAAACCCACAACAATTTTCAAATGTACTAACACCCCTTCTCAGTCCCCTCACCACCCTTGCCTGCACTGACATCGCCACTTCACAGTACAACGCTACTCTAACCTCCACCCTTGACTCTCTTGCCCCCATAATCACAAGCAAACGACCTCGCTCTCACCCACAACCATGGAACACTAAACAAACACGCTATCTACAGAGATGCTCACGCACTCAGACCAACTATGGAGGAAATCTCGCACTTCAGCAAACTTTCTGCACTACAAGTTTACCTTGCACTCCTACTTCTCTGCCGTCAATCTTGCCAAACAACACTACTTCTCATCACTAATATCAAACCTTTCCTCCAACCCTAAACGTTTATTTGCTACATTCAACACCCTCCTCCGCCCACCCCCACCTCCTGCCCCTTCCTCTCTCACTGCTGATGACTTTGCCAGCCACTTTAAAAATAAAATTGAAACCACCCAAAATGAGCTCTCCTCCCAGCTTGGCCCTATCCCACCATCCTCTCCACAAACCGACAACACCCAACCCTTCCCCAATCCCTCCTCCACTATGGATTCCTTTGACCCTGTAACCGAGGATGAAGTATCTACATTAATATTAACCTCTCACCTTACAACATGTCCACATGATCCTATTCCTTCACAGCTAATATCTCCCCTATCCACCACACTTATCCCAGCTCTCACACATCTATTCAACCTCTCCCTAAACACTTGCAGATTTCCATCCACCTTAAAACACGCCATAATTACACCCATTCTCAAGAAGCCCTCATCTGACCCAGCTTCTGCCTCCAACTATCACCCTATCTCACTACTTCCCCTGGCTTCTAAACTGCTTGAGCGGCTTGTTTACAATCACCTCACTCAATTTATTTCCTCCAATTCCCTTCTTGACCCCTTCCAATCTGGTTTCCCAACACTCAACAGAAACAGCCCTCTCCATCCTAATTCTCCTGGATCTATCTGCTGCCTTCGACACAGTTGACCACCCTCTTCTAATCCAAACTCTCCGCTCATTTGGCATCCAGGGCACAGCTCTTTCATGGTTCACATCCTATCTAAAAGATCGTACATTTAGCGTCTCCTTCTCTAGCACCTCTTCTTCACCTCTCCATCTGTCTGTTGGCGTTCCCCAAGGTTCTGTCCTAGGCCCCTCCTCTTCTCCATCTACACCTCATCCCTTGGACCCTCATAAAATCCTTTGGATTTCAGTATCATCTCTATGCAGATGATACTCAAATCTACCTCTCTGCACCCGATCTATCCCCCTCTCTTTTAGCTCAAGATTCCAACTGCCTCTCTAGCTTATCCTCCTGGATGTCTAACCGTCAACTCAAACTCAACATGTCTAAGACTGAACTTCTAATCTTTCCATCCTCTACTACAGCGTCCACTCCTCAAATATCTCTCACTGTTGACAACACCATCATCACTCCCACCTCCCAGGAAACAAGCACTATGTACATTTGATTATAAGCTCAAAAACAGGGCCCTCTATTCTTTATAAGGTGTTAAGTTTGTTTTTTTGCCATGCACTAAGCTCCTATACAGCGATACGGAATATGTTGGTGCAATATAAATAAAGATAATAATAATAATAATAATAATAAGAAGAAGAATTTCCTTCTTTGTCTATTTTTTCCTCTTTTTTATTTTCCTTTTGTTTTGTTTTTATAATGTTTTAAGCAACACTAATGCTGTATATTTAAAACAGGTTGCATTTGTTTATTGTCTTGGAATGTGTCTATAAAGGGTGCCCATATTGTATAGAATTTACTCCCCAATAATTATTTGTCCCTACAGGGGGGGCATCCATTCTAAATACATAACATGTTTCATTTTGTCTATCCACATTTTAAGGTAGTTTGGCCTTTTGTTCAACCAGTTTGTAAGGATACATTTTGCTCCCACAAGGATGGACACATCTAGCAGTTTAAGAAGAAATTTAGGGATCATTTCTCTATTATCCATGTCATTAGCAATAACATTTTTGCGCTATTTTCTCTCAGGTACACCATTGTAAAGTGAAATATATATAGTAATATTTTTTGCCAAAATGTTTATTTTTATTTTTGGACACAACTAAAAATTATGTTGGATGTTTACCCTTTCTTCTTTATGTTTTAGACATTGTACAGTCTTTAATAATCATGCTAGCTGTGAGACTTGGTGTTATATAAATTCTATTTGTTATTCTATACAGCGGTACCTTGGTTCTCAGCGTTAATCCATTCCGGATGGCAGGTTGAGAACCAAAAAGATTGAGTGCCAAACTCCCATAAGGAGTAATGTAAATTGGTTTTAGCAAACACGATGAGAAAAGGTAGCACAATAAGTACCAAGGTTTTTTGCTCATCCAGACAGGTTGAGTATAAAAAAAATTGAGTTTTGAGGAGAACCAAGGTACTGTGTATATGGTTTCTTGAAATTATATTGATGGTGTGTTGTTCAATCATCTCAGAAAAGCTGTTTCTATATGTATATCTTGCAATTCTAATATCCTTTTGCTAATACCTGATGGTGTATTTTGGTTATCTATATTGGGAGTCACTATATTGTATATATTAGCTGTGGAAAATTTGAGCTTTTAATGTGTTTTTACTGTTTTGTATATGGATTATCCTTTTTATATGTATACTTTTGGCTATATTTTACATATATGTTGAATAAATACATTTTCTATAGGTATTTTTAATGCTTTCTTACCATAGTACAAAGTATCCACTAAATCCTTTTAAACTGCAACTGAAAATGTTAGAATTTTAAATATAAAGGATAATAATATATACATGATGATGTTGATGTGGGATTTGTCCCTTTTTCACAAGGGATAAACAGGCCAGTAGTTGGACAGGGATAAATAGAACCATTCATATATCAAGATGCCACTTTGTGCGTCATAGGACCCATGAATAATTTGCACGTGTTTCTTTTTAAGATCTTGGGATTTGGTCAGTTCCTACAAATGAAGTGCTGATTCAGATTTTACTGAAAGGAATCTTGATCTAGACCTTTCTTAATGTTATACCTTCCATATTTGGTCTGATACTTGCAATGACCTAGAGTAAATGGACATTTTTAATTTATTAGTAGATGTGGGCAGATATTTTTTTTTTTATGGAAAGGTTATCTGATCTCTCTTTCATGCTCTCTATCAACATATATTTTGGTGGTATTATTGGCTCCTGGGTGTATACAAAAGTTGCAAGCAGAGCCCCCAAATTAATTTGCTCCCCCACTACCGGAAACGGTTACAATGAAACATTATTTAGTACAAAAAGTCGTAACAGCTTTTACATTTAAAATATTTTGAAAAACATATTAGTGTCAGTTTAGCAGCATTTATCAGTTAAGCGTATCCTCATTTCAAAGTTTAAAGGCTCCTTAAGGGGTCTGATAAATTTGGTGTAACATGGAGGCGGTCAATAACCCCCCACTCTGCTATCAACATGATCATAACCTGTAAAGAGTATAATGTTTTAGAAGCAAATTACCTAATTTATCTCCTCTTGCTTCATATAACCTCAATATAACTACTCCTTGTGCTTTACATTTCTTTATTATTCCTCCCATTGATCCATAAAAAACTTTCCTATAAGGCATCTTATAACTCCTTCTCATTACCTCTCTGATTAAATGTACTCCCTTTATCCATCTTTAGCCATCACTCAGTCACTACCTTAAAGGGACATGGAAGGTGTCTGGATTTCACTAGAAATATAATATACTACTGTATATACTCGAGTATAAGCCAACCCGAGTATAAGCCGAGGCACCTATTTTACCACAAAATACTGGGTAAAATGAGTGACTCGAGTATAAGCCGAGGGTGGGAAATGTGTTGCCCCCTGTGTCCCTCCCTTTTGTGCCTTCTGTGGCCCCCTCTCTCTCCCGTGTCTCTTCTCCCCTCTCCCTTGCTTGTGTCTCTTCTCCCCTCTCCCTTCCCTGTGTCTCTTCCCCCTCTCCCTTCCCTGTGTCTCTTCCCCCCTCTCCCTTCCCTGTGTCTCTTCCCCCCCTCCTCATTCTCAACCTCCCTCCTCAACCCCACTCCTAATCCTCAACCTCCCTCCTCATCATCCCTCCTCATCCTCAACCCCCTCCTCCTCAACGCCCCATCCTCAACCCCCTCCTCAACCCCCCTCCTCATCCTCAACCCCCCTCCTCATCCTCAACCTCCCTCCTCAACCTCAACCCCCTCCTCATCCTCAACCCCCTTCTCAACCTCAACCCCCCCATCTTCAACCCCCTCCTCAACCTCAACCCCCCCATCCTCAACCCCCCTCCTCAACCTCCCTCCTCAACCCCCTCCTCCTCAACCCCCTTCTCAATGTCAACCCCCCTCCTCAACCTCCCTCCTCAACCCCCCATTGTCAACACCCTCCTCAACCTCAACCCCCCTCATCATCCTCAACCCCCTCCTCATCCTTAACCCCCTCCTCAATCTCAACCCCCTCAACATCCTCAACCCCCTCCTCAAACTCCCTCCTCATCCTCAACCTCCCTCCTCATCCTCAACCTCCCTCCTCATCCTCAACCTCCCTCCTCATCCTCAACCCCCCATCCTACGGCTCAACCCCCCCCCCCCCCCTCCCCTCACTTACCTGCTCCAGCCTCCGCTCCTTCCGGGTCTTGATGTGGCGCGCATGTGACGTCACATGCGTGCCACGTCATTAGCATATACCGGGTGCCGGCACCCGGTATATGCTAATGACGTGGCGCGTGTGTGACGTCACGGCATTAGCGTATACCAGGTGCCGGCACCCGGTATATGCTAATGACGTGGCGCGCATGTGACGTCACATGCGCGCCACATCAAGACCCGGAAGGAGCGGAGGCCGGAGCAGGTAAGTGAGAAGAGAGGAGGGGGTTTTAGTATGGGGGGGGTTGAGGATGAGGAGGGGGAGGGAAAGAGACACGGGGGGTAGAGAGACACGTGGGGTAGAGAGACACGGGGGGGTAGAGAGACACAAAGGGGGTTTAGAGAGACACAAGGGTGGGTAGAGAGACACGGGGGGTAGAGAGACACGAGGGGGGGTAAAGAGACACAAGGTGGGGTTAGAGAGACACGGGGGGGGGGGAGAGTGACTCGAGTATAAGCCGAGGGGGCCGTTTTTAGCCTTAAAAAAAGGGCTGAAAAACTTGGCTTATACTCGAGTAAATACGGTAAGTATTTACTCACTGTTCTGTATTTCAGTCCTTAAAAGATCATTCAATTTGTGTCTGTGTCTGCCCTCTGTTGCTCATGAATACACAGAAGTGCAGTGCTTCAAATTAGCCAATCAGTGGCCTCTCTCAAGTAGCATGTGGCCACTGATTGGTTACTATGAGGTAGTACCACCCTTGTTCTACATTCATGAGCGGAAGAAAAGAGAACTAATTAGGCAGAAATAAATAGAACTTTTAAGCACTTCTTAAAGCCTCATTAAATTGCTGCGTTTTTTTTTAAACGGAACTCGTAGCATAGCTCGCATGACTTCAAGCTATTAAATTAGGCTCTTAAATCTCCCCGCAGACGACTTGCAGAAGTCCAGAAATATTGTTTAACAACTGCATAACATTGAAACTTACATCACACTACTACCCAATAACGGGCCAGAAGCAGACACCTTGCATCATTGAATGCAACCATAGCTTTTCAGAAACACTCCTCTCACACAAAATTACCACAAGTGTATTATCCTTCCAAGGTATCAGAGAAGTGTGTGTCCTGATGTCTGTGTCTACATGTCAGAGAGGTGTGTGTCCTGATGTCTGTGTCTACATATCAGAGAAGTGTGTGTCCTGATGTCAGTGTCTACATATCAGAGAAGTGTGGGTCCTGATGTCTGTGTCTACATGTCAGAGAAGTGTTGTTCTACATTCATGAGCGGAAGAAGAGAGAACTAATTAGGCAGAAATAAATAGAACTTTTAAGCTCTTCTTACAGCCTCATTAAATTGCTGCGTTTTTTTTTTAATCGGAACTCGTAGCATAGCTCGCATGACTTCAAGCTATTAAATTAGCCTCTTAAATCTCCCCGCATGACGACTTGCAGAAGTCCAGAAATATTGTTTAACAACTGCATAACATTGAAACTTACATCACACTACTACCCAATAACTGGCCCAGAAGCAGACACCTTGCATCATTCAATGCAACCATAGCTTTTCAGAAACACTCCTCTCACACAAAATTACCACAAGTGTATTATCCTTCCAAGGTACTGCAGAGGACCTGATTTATACATATAATAACTCCTTACAACTCCTACTATTACTTCATATAACCTCTCTCTATAAATCCTCCTATTGTTTCCTTTAACCTCCCTTACAACTCCTTCGGCTCCATAGAACACTTTCCTTTGCTCTTTTGGTCTATGTAAGGACCTTTTATACTCTCAATTTGAAGATGTACACAAACTATTTTCTTTTTATAGTTTTGGCATTTCAGGCTGGATAGAGCAAGTCTATGATTTAGAAACTGCTTTAAAAGTCTTTATTACCCTCGTAAAAATACTCAACACATTGTCCTTTTTATTAACTCCTCCATTTTACAATATTAGAACAGAACATAGGTCTCTTTTAGTATGGCGATTAAAAATAGAAAGTATGTAGGGAAATAACTCTTCTATGTATTTGTTCCAGTCATAAAAAAAACTTGATGGAGTCGTCTGGATATTAGGAGGGTTATATGTATTTGTTCTAAGGTCTGTGTATGAGAGAGGGTTGAGTGGCATAGATCTACATGTCAGAGAAGTGTGTGTCCTGATGTCAGTGACTACATATCAGAGAAGTGTGTGTCCTGATGTCTGTGTCTACATATCAGAGAAGTGTGTGTCCTGATGTCTGTGTCTACATGTCAGAGAAGTGTGTGTCCTGATGTCAGTGTCTACATATCAGAGAAGTGTGTGTCCTGATGTCTGTGTCTACATATCAGAGAAGTGTGTGTCCTGATGTCTGTGTCTACATGTCAGAGAAGTGTGTGTCCTGATGTCAGTGTCTACATATCAGAGAAGTGTGTGTCCTGATGTCTGTGTCTACATATCAGAGAAGTGTGTGTCCTGATGTCAGTGTCTATATATCAGAGAAGTGTGTGTCCTGATGGCTGTGTCTACATATCAGAGAAGTGTGTGTCCTGATGTCTGTGTCTACATATCAGAGAAGTGTGTGTCCTGATGTCAGTGTCTATATATCAGAGAAGTGTGTGTCCTGATGGCTGTGTCTACATATCAGAGAAGTGTGTGTCCTGATGTCTGTGTCTACATATCAGAGAAGTGTGTGTCATGATGTCTGTGTCTACATATCAGAGAAGTGTGTGTCCTGATGTCAGTGTCTATATATCAGAGAAGTGTGTGTCCTGATGTCTGTGTCTACATTACAGAGAAGTGTGTGTCCTGATGTCTGTGTATTAGGAGAAGGTGAGAGGTGTATGCCCTGATATATGTGTATTAGGAGGAGGTGAGAGGTACTTGTCCTGATGTCTCTATATAAGGAGCAGGTGAAAGGTACATGTCCTTATGTCTGCTTATTAGGAGGAGGTGAGAGGTGCATGTCCTGATGTCTGTGTATTAGGAGGAGGTGAGAGGTGTGTGTCCTATTGTCTGTGTATTAGGAGAAGGTGAGAGGTCTGTGTCCTGATGTCTATGTATTAGGAGGTGAGAGGTCTGTGTCCTGATGTCTGTGTATTAGAAGGAGGTGAGAGGTACGTGACCTGATGTCTGTGTATTATGAGGAGGTGAAAGATGTGTGTCCTGATGTCTGTATATAAGGACGAGGTGAGAAATATGTGTCCTGATTTCTGTGTATTAGGAGGAAGTGAGAGGTGCGTGTCCTGATTTACTGTGTATTAGGAGAAGGTAAGAGGTCTGTGCCCTGATGTCTCTGTATTAGAAGGAGGTGAGAGATATGTGTCCTGATGTCTGTGTATTAGGAGGAGGTGAGAGATATGTTTCCTGATTTCTGTGTATTAAGAGGAAGTGAGAGGTGTGTGTCCTGATGTCTGTGTATTAGAAGGAGGTGAGAGGTCTGTGTCCTGATGTCTGTATATAAGGACGAGGTGAGAGGTACATGTCCTGATGTCTGTGTATTAGGTGTTAAGAGGGACATGTCCTGAAAATAGAAAGTATGTAGGTAAATAACTTTTCTATGTATTTGTACCTGTCACAAAAAACATGATGGAGTTTTCTGGATATTAGGAGGGTTATATGTATTTGTTCTAAGGTCTGTGTATGAGAAAGGGCTGAGTGGTATAGATCTACATGTCAGAGAAGTGTGTGTCCTGATGTCTGTGTCTACATGTCAAAGAAGTGTGTGTCCTGATTCCTGTGTCTACATATCAGCGAAGTGTGTGTCCTGATGTCTGTGTCTACATATCAGAGAAGTGTGTGTCCTGATGTCTGTGTCTACATATCAGAGAAGTGTGTGTCCTGATGTCTGTGTCTACATGTCAGAGAAGTGTGTGTCCTGATGTCTGTGTCTACATATCAGAGAAGTGTGTGTCCTGATGTCTGTGTCTACATGTCAGAGAAGTGTGTGTCCTGATGTCTGTGTCTACATATCAGAGAAGTGTGTGTCCTGATGTCTGTGTCTACATGTCAGAGAAGTGTGTGTCCTGATGTCTGTGTCTACATATCAGAGAAGTGTGTGTCCTGATGTCTGTGTCGACATGTCAGAGAAGTGTGTGTCCTGATGTCTGTGTATTAGGAGGAGGTGAGAGGTCTGTGTCCTGATGTCTGTGTATTAGGGACAGGTGAGAGGTGCGTGTCCTGATGTCTGTGTATTTGGAGGAGGTGAGATGTACATGTCCTGATGTCTGTGTATTAGGAGGAGGCGAAAGATACGTGTCCTTATTTCTGTGTATTAGGAGGAGGTGAGAGGGCTGTGTCCTGATGTCTGTGTATTAGGAGAAGGTGAGAGGTACGTGTCCTGATGTCTGTGTATTAGGAGAAGGTTAGAGGTACGTGTCCTGATGTCTGTGTATTAGGAGGAGGAAAGAGATACGTGTCCTGATGTCTGTGTATTATGAGGAGGTGAGAGATATGTGTCCTGATGTCTGTGTATTATGAGGAGGTGAGAGATATGTGTCCTGATGTCTGTGTATTATGAGGAGGAGAGAGATACGTGTCCTGATGTCTGTGTATCAAGAGGAGGTGAGAGATACTGTACGTGTCCTGATGTCTGTGTATTATGAGGAGGTGAGAGATACGTGTCCTGATATATGTGTAGTGAGAGGAGGTGAGAGGTCTTTGTCCTGATGTCTGTGTATTAGGAGGAGGTGAGAGTTACGTGTCCTGATGTCTATGTATTAGGAGGTGAGAGGTGCGTGTCCTGATGTCTGTGTATTAGGAGGAGGTGAGAGTTACGTGTCCTGATGTCTGTGTATTAGGAGGTGAGAGGTGCGTGTCCTGATGTCTATGTATTAGGAGGTGAGAGGTGCGTGTCCTGATGTCTGTGTATTAGGAGGAGGTGAGAGGTATGTTTCCTGATGTCTGTGTAATAGGAGGAGGTGAGAGTTACGTGTCCTGATGTCTGTGTATGAGGAGGTGAGAGGTGCGTGTCCTGATGTCTGTGTATTAGGAGGAGGTGAGAGGTACATGTCCTGATATCTGTGTGTTAGGAGAAGGTGAGAGGTCTGTGTCCTGATATCAGTGTATTAGGGGGTGGTGAGAGGTGTGTATCCTAATGCCTGTGTATTAGGAAAAGGTGAGAGGTCTGTGTCCTGATGTCAGTGTATTAGGGTGAGGTGAGATGTATGTACCCTAATGTGACTCATTGTACAATACAAATTTTTATCTAATTACCCACATTTATAGCTTTCTTGAAAAATTACATATAACAACAGGTAACATGTATAGCTTTTTTTCAGTTTAATGTTGTATATGGTGGTGGTGGGGAATACATTCAGATAAGGATGGAGCTGCTGCTACTGAATTCCTTAGTGTCATTGCTCGCAATAGGGTTAATAGAAATCTTGTACGTTTACAAGACGCCCTTCCTGGTGAGAGAGCAGTTAAAACAAAGCAATAGTGGCCCCAATACATGCTAAAGAGCAGTAGCCATGTAATTTATATGTATAAGGATCATACTGTCCACATGGTCTTTTTAATAAAAAAAACTGACACTAGGCAAAATGTTTTTTTAGAAAGAAAGAAATTAAGCACCCTTTATATTTTTACATTGTGTATGCAATTATACTTTACAATGTTTATTCACCGGTTCTATGAAAGAGCTGTCAGTTATAGCTGCCACAATCCTACTGTGGGGATAGAAGATTCCACTCTGCATTCATAATCTCCTGCTACCTAAGGAAGTTGATCAGTAAAGAACACAATGCTAGATTGCATGGCAGCATTATTACATAGAAAAGGTAATAAATCAGAGACTGCTATTTTGCATTCTAAAAACATATTCTCTATATGATTACAGTGATTCTTCAATAGTTTTATATATATATTTGTGTGTCCCAGCTCATCTTCCCAGAATGCAGTGTAATAACTGTTTTTCTCGGAACTCTGAGCTGGAAGCAGGTTTTTTAACTTGCTTTAAACATTCAAATGTGAACACAGATGTACTTTTTATTTACTGTACTACTGTACGGTGGAGGGCTTCTATCGCTCTTTTGCCCACCATATTATAAATGATTGTTGTGGTGAACTACCTACTCATAATTTCCACAACACAGGCTGGGATCCCGCTCCATGCTGATGATAGCCAGTAAGCTTGAAACAGCTGTACATGGATTGGATACTCAGCCTGTGTTTATTCCAACCTTGGCTTTGTATTAAAGCTGTGTAATACAGCATGCATAAGCTTAAAGGAAGCCATGTTTGATGATGGCTATGGAATGAAGAGCGAGTCATTTGTGGCCACATTTGTGTGTCCCAGCTCAACTTCCCAGAATGCAGTGTAATAACTGTTTTTCTCTGAACCCTGAGCTGGAAGCAGGTTTTTTAACTTGTTTTAAACATTCAAATGTGAACACAGATGTACTTTTTATTTATTATATATATATATATATATATATATATATATATATATATATATATATATATATATATATAATAAATTAGAGGCTGTATTTGTTTATTTTCTAAACGTTTTGCCATTATCAAGGATACAGAACTCCTTGTACCAAAATACTTGCATTGGAATGAAGTTTCCGCTTTCCTTGGAACAATACAGCGAAGGCTGATGTTTCTGAGCATTAGCAGTTAGTCCCTTGTCAAAAGTTTCTTGAACAAAATCAAGAATGTGAGGGATTAAAGTGGATGCCCGAGTAACGTCATCCTGTACAGAATGTTCTCAAGACACTAGGAAAAATTGTTGATGTCAAAGTCTTTCTATCTTGTCCAAATGTTGAAATCACATCTTTTGAAGATTATGGTTTCAAGTTCCATTTTGTGAAAAGCAATTATTGTCTGTAATGCAGTAATAGCCTATAAGAAAGGTATATATGTTTTAATTCATTTTGTAATCATCCCAGATGCTACATGATAGTCTCTAGTAGCGGAGCTACTGATGGTGTGGTAGGTATAAAGCACCAGGACCCTCTAGAGAGATTGGGCCCGCTGGTAGTCTGAGGTAAATGGCAGCACATTTCCAGGGGGCAGCAGTCTGAATAAAAATGCTGGTGCATCATCATGGAATAATGTGTGCACATACATGTCTACAGGAAATACTATCTGGGGTAGCCAACCAGGGCTCCCATATGTGTAAAAAGAGGGGGACTGTGTCTTTTAAAACATGTGTCAATCTTTTGTTGATAAGTATATAATTAATCTTATTAATAAGATCCCTAAAATGGAGTACGGGATATTTCCAATTCCTGGCTATGGAATTTTTAGTCGCTAACATGATCAGTTGGAACAGTTTGTTTTGAGGAGCGCTTAAGTTAATGTTGTTAATGCCTAGAAGACAAGATTCGATTGAGAGGTGTAACGTGGTATTGAATAGTCTAGATATTAGTTGAATTGTTTTTGTCCACACCTCCTGGACAATCGGGCATGTCCACCATGTATGCAAAAAACTGCCCTCTGAATGGCATCCTCTAAAGCAAGCCTTACTTCCCAGGTCCGTAATTTTGGATTTTTTTATCGGGGTGTAATATGCTCTATGCAAAATATTTATTGAAGTTTCAAGAAGACTGTAACTCATAGATCTTTTTGTAAGGTTAGAGCATGCTTCAGTCCCTTTAGTCAGAGGGAGGTTCTGACAGAGAGTAGATAACCAGAACGATTTCAGGGGACCATACGTTTTGGTTATTGTAGTTACTCAATGTCTGAATTTAAGATAGTTGAATGATTCTTTTGCAGGAATGTTAAAATCTCTCTTCATCTGTGCTATAGGTATGAGCTGATTATTTCTAAACCAGGTGCCAGTTCTGTCTAATTTGGATGAGATCCACCAATGGCGTAATGCATCTGAGCATGCATTTTGTAAGCTGGGGGAAGAAAATATTGAAGAGGTGAGGTGGGATGGACCAGTTGCCCCCTGGAGTTAGCCCCCACCCAGGTTTTCAATGTTAGATTGGTCATTGGATTGGAGAAGTTAGGTTTGCAAGAGTTTAAATATGGAGACCAAATTATCGTACCCCAGATATTAGGGCCCATTTGTGCGTTTTCCATAAATGTCCAAATTGGTTGATGTTTTACTGAATGGGACAACGATAAGAATGCTAATTGAGCTGCCCTGTAATAAAGCATCAAGTTGGGACATGATAGACCTCCCTTGGTTCTATGCCTGTACATAACTTTCCTAGAAATTCTAGGTGTTCTATTCCCCCATTGATTGCCAGGATTTCCAGGGTTCTAAAGAAATATAAAATACATGGGAGGATGTTCATTCTGACCGAAACAATATGGCCAGTGCATTAAATATTCAGTTTGAGTTCTGTGACAGTTCTGGTAATATTCACACCTAGGTATTTTATAGATGTTTTAAGCCAAGTAAAGCTAAAAGTGGATTTCAATTTCTCCAAAATTTCCTGGGATAAACCAATGTCCAACACCTCAGTTTTTTTTTCTAGGTTGAGTTTAAGACCTGAAAGGTGTTTGAAAGTGAACATTAGGGCATCTATGGAAGATTCCGGATCTGTTAATTTCTTCATATTTTTAAAGGTGTTAGTGAGATTGCTCAGAATATATATTTTTTAAATTAAAGATGTCTGCTTCAAGTTGGTCTAATCCAGTACTGTCCAATGGGGCATCAGCCCACCAGATGAATTATGGGGCCTGCTGATTGCCAGGGAGAATCTCCTCCATACACCTAATATTATTAAACTAAAACACTTGGGTTATCATATATAAATCCCTAAATCTTTAGTTATTCATACCAAATATCTTGATTTAATAAGTGATGTATTTAAGTGTACATATTGATTAAACTATCACTAACGGATATACATAGAGTGATCCAGCTCAGTTGGCAATACAATTCTGGCTCCTATACTAAAGAAGTTGTATAGCAACCATTGAATGAACAAAGCAAAACTCCTAAGAAATGTGTCTTTTCCAGTAGTATAAACCCTTCCACTCCTTTAATGTCTGATATACTAATTGGTGAGCTTTACATGGACTCTAGAGGCAATTTTTTTTTTTATATAAATGTGTTAATCAGACAGATTTATTTATTTTATGTCTTTATGTAGCTGTCATATAAAGCTTACACTTTACTTCACTACACTTCTAAGAAGTCCCCAGAGTAAACGTCTTTATTTCTGGAGCTTCCCCATTTATTCCTGTTTTCTCTCACATAGGGTGCTATGTTTTACAGCTGTGATCTAAGGCCATACTCACACGGGAGGGACTTCATGAGAGAGAACAGGAAGAACAGGGGAGAGTCCAGAGGGTAAAAATCTATTACTCTAGAGACCTCTAAGTGAAGTGTAAATTTTATATGGTAGTTGAATTAAGAAGGATAAAGTCCCCTAGTTACAAAAGTGTCCAGAATAATAAAGTGGCCAGAATATAATTGTTTTATATAACAGAGCTGTGCCATTATTCGGATAAAATCATACACACTGATCTATGAGAATTGCTGATATTTAATAAGAAGGCACTGGACATTACAGAATATCTAAGGATAATGACATCTAAATAGCATATCAATCTCTCTGTATTCATTTATCTACATTCACTGCTATTAGCCTGCCAGACTGACATCTGTAGTTGTCACTTGCCAATCTGGGAATGCTTAGTGCCATTTCCTTGTCAGTTTTGTTTTGGTTTTACACCGGTTAAGTGATCTTTTTGCTGTTAATGGCAGAGACATCATTTTTTTATATACTTAAATGGTATCTGTTCTGATAATATTAAAACTTGTTTTATTTTTACTTTCCATATGCCAAAAGGTATTGCTTGTAGTACAATAACAATTAGTCTCAATGTTATCCAACAGAAGCTAATAACGTCCATATAATTGTTCAATGCACACAAATGTCATATATTTGTATAGCATGTATTCTAACTAGCAGGTTTTAGACATTATTAGTAAAAAAAAAAAATCACTTGAAATGCAGCCTTGCATTATTGTCAGAACTTCCCTTGGACATAATATGATTAGGAACTCTCACCTGCAGTCACTCAGTCTATAGGGAAGATATTTCTTCATAGAGCTCAATATCTCAGCCTAATTAGAGTTTCAGAAGTGTTAACATTGTTGAAAAATGGATAAAAAGTAGAATTATTTATCCTTTACAGGGATCACTTTTCATTCAAAAACACATCTGTAATGATTAAAACCTGCTCAATTAAATGCATACTTAAGACATTTAATGGAATTTCATGAACCTTTAGTTTCTTCATAACGTTGAGGTCATTTGAAAAACAAATATTTCTGTTAAAAAAGTTGCTACTGTATATACTGGATAAACAAAGTGGTATTAACTATCTAACGTGGTCAAAAAGTTAAGTTAATAATGACACTTTTAATATTAATATCCATTGCCAAATGATCAAAGTGTCTAGTGTTATACTATTTGCTTCATAGGTCTCATAGACTAACATCAGAGGTGATGTTTAGTCCACAAAATTCCCGTTGGTGAAGTAAGCTAATAAAACAGCTATTTAAGCCTACAGTATAAACTCATTTCCAGGTGGCGCGACTTTGACGCGCACTAGAAATGCGCGCCGTCGTATGTGAGAACCAACGAGAACGTGGCCGAAAATAGCGCGCTTGACATCTTTGCTGAACTCTCCTTTTCCCTGTCACTCTCCTCACCACCTATACTGGTCAGCCCTCTCCCCTGCACCTAAGTTTAATGCCCTATGCCCTTTCTCCTGTACCTCAGCACTCTGCTCTCTCCTGTGTACCCCTGGCCCTGTACCCCAGCCTTCTCCCCTGTACCCCATGCCCTCTCTAGACCCTGAGCTTTTGTTTGGAAAGTATAGTAAAGTCAGTCAGACAGGAGCCGCAAGGTAAGTGCCTAGTCATTACTCCCAACCTCAAGGATCACTGGGCATGGGGTAAAGGGGAGAAGGCAGGAGGCTGGCTCGTAATTTTCGCCCGCGCTATCATCGGATCGTGCATATGTCATCACGCATGCGCCACTGCGCATTTCACGTGCGCGAGAAACTTGGGGTGCCCTCATTTCCAGATAAAATTTCTATTTTAGCAGACTTTGCTATGGCAATGAAGCTGCCATGATAGTAATACTTCCCTTTCCAGGCCTGAGGGGTTGGGTAAATCACAGGGCAAGCAAAGTTGTCTACTACTGGATACGTGTGTGGAAAGGGCAGGTGTACCATAATGAGATCTAGAACCCACTGATGACTCGAAAAATCCATTTCAATGCCCATCCTTTCACTACAGAATAATAATAACAATAAGCAGGACACAATTACCCAGACTCAAATCCAGCAGGAATTGTGGTATATTAAATATGGGGCCTCAAGCACAATCAGTGTCTCCTATTATAAGATTTCACCGAGAACACTTTTATGTCTACTGCTTACACACCTGCTAATTTTGACAATTTGTTAAAATCTTCACAAACATATGATTTTTTTTACAATTTACAGTGTTCCTTTGAATCCACTTGACAAATAACTGTGAATGCCACTTACTGTAGTCTCACCGTTCTGTTATGCTCCTCAATGTAATAAGCAACTTGAAATCACTAACATTGTTTTCACAACCTATTTTTCCAGTAAGATAACATTTTACGGTTTATATTCCCAGAATCAAAATCTGTTGACTGTGTATCCAACGTCTATTTCTGTATTTTATTATCCACCAATGTATAATTTTTAATGGCTTGTTTGTGTAAATTAAGTTTGTTTATTTTATGTCAATCCTTTAACAGTGGATTGTGGAGATAAATGTTAATGGATATGCCCTTAAGTGGAATGTACATAGTCACTGCCAATATTCTTGTGAGAACCCTTGCTGTTTCAAATGGGAATGTCTGGAATTGATAATACTGATCTGCAAACATTAATATTTGACTTTTTTTCAGGTTCTAGGTGACTTGGAACACTTTCTTCAGAGCTATGGATGTCCTTGTTTGCTACATAATTATACGCCATTCGTGTTCCATTTTGAATAGTGGCAAACTTTTTATGTTTATTCTAGACAATAGCTTTACAATAGTATGCACAGAAGAACATTAATCTTGTGGAAGAAAAAGGTATATACTGCCTCAACATTTACTGGAATTGCTTTGTAGAGAAATGACAACAGGATGTTAATGATGTTTTTCTTTGGCTCTTTTACAGATGATGATACAATATTAGAGTGGACAACCATATTGAGAAGGCTTGAATAACATTTTTGGGTGCTTTCTTGGTAGCTTCATAATCTCACAAAAGGAAAATCAGCTTTTAGAGGATCAGATGAGAAAATTATTTGTAATGGGTTATCAGGCCTTTGAAACCTAACATTTTTCTCCTTCAAGTGTTAAGGATAAAGCAATGGAGTTTCAAATGCACCTTGTCTTCTATTTCATGAGATGTATGGTAATGTTCATCTGCAAAGAATGTTTTCTAGTTAGTTCTCTTAGCAGTTATGATCTTGAAAGAACTTGAGCGATTTAATCCTCTCATCACCAGTTGCCATCCTCTGTTCCCACTCTATGGCCCTCATTCAATTTGGCCAATTTGATAGGGGTCTAAATAAGCACATAACATATTTTTTTAAAGAAGTTTTTAGTTAGTAAACATCTATCCAAAAGCAAGGTTTTCACTAACTAAAAACTTATTTAAAAAAATATATGTTATGTGCTTATTTAGAGCACTATTGAATTGGCCAAATCGCAATTGAATGAGGGCCTGTATCTGCCTCTACAAAGATTGCTGCTTAAAAAGATCCAAAAAGATGGAATCCAAGCAGAAAGTGAGGCTTTATTTGATTCCCCACGACATATATTGAATCACTTCTTGACCTATCTGATTTCTCAAATGACTAGTCTTTGGTGTTCTTGTTTATGATTTTTACCTTTTTCCTATATTAGCTTGATATTCCTCATATGAGACCCTGACCATTTTTCTGTCTGCCCTCAGCATCCAAACTATTTATTGTTACCTCAACCATTCTGTCTGCCACCCACCTCGACCTCTAGCCTGCGATCCAGATTACCTGCCCCAATATCATACCTGCTTATAGCAGTTCTATTGCTGGTTTGAGAGATAACTTATTAGCTCCACCACAGTCCTGTTGGACTGTCACTTAACGTTAACAATTAGCTTTACAATTCTATAAGTAGCACGCCTTTGTTTGTGATTTATAGAACGATCTGTACTTTTCTGCTGAAAATCAGAAAGAAAAGAAATGCTAAAACACTGAAAGTGCTTGGCTGTATTGTGCCTTTTTTAATAAACAATCTTGTAGAATTATTTTTAGAAGCTGTATATCTACAACTGACTTAATGAATATCTTCTGAGAACAAAACTATTTGCTGTGCTTTACCTCTTCTGGCATGAAACTAACTGACGATCTGGGAATCCTTGAACTGAACATCTACCTAGTTTGCCCAACTGATGTTTCTAACATGTACATCTGGATGAATAATTAGCTGTTTGGGAATATGAACCTTCCACCTCTAAAACACCTTGAGAAATACAAAAACCTTATTAGTTTTGAAACCTTCAAATCCCATCTTATCATTCTGTAAGTAGTAACATTCTCTCCCTGTTATCTTCCCAATTATAGAACAGATTCCCAGGAAGAGGTGAAGAAAATAATTGGTTCTTAGATAAAATATCCTCTAGAGAGCGGAAGCATGTATTGGAAGCATAATTTAATTGAAGAGATAATCAATAATCTAATGCATTAGATCTTTCACCAGCCTAATCTAAGACAGTGAAACTATTTGCATCTTATCAAACACATATTCATGGCATGATGACCCACACATACATATTTAGTTGTTGGAATTACATTCTACTTAAATGTATAATTGTCAGGAAGTATGTATCTGTCACCCAGTGAGTAGCTTCATAGATTGACAATGCACTACATCAAATCTTTGATGTACTAACTCCGATAAATATTTATTTTCGTTTTACATCTTAATGAAAGATTCTGTCAAAAGTGTGCATGTCACAGGAGTTCTGGATTAGTAACCAGGTTTTCCAGTCCTCCTGCACACTCTGCTCTCAGAGCTCCACCCTAGTGTGCTCTACATTTTTCAAGCTTTGCTGTCTTTCTTTTGTGAGATTGCCACTGATACTTGAAGCCTTTTGTGTCTGTGTCACTGTCTAGTTCCTGTTTTATGTTTCCTTCACCTATCAGTCTCTAGCCAGTCTGATTTATGCACCTGGATAGAGCCATGTTACAGAACTTTAGCATGTCCCTTGCGAGCTGGGCAACAGAGCGCCATCTGATGACTGCATGCCACCCTGCATCCCATCACCTCTACTGCACCGCATCAACTCTCCTCTTCTGCATCCCATCTCCACACTCTGTCCCCTGCATCCATCCTCTCTCTCTGTCTCTTGCACCCCAACCCCTCACTATGTCTCCTCACCCCATCCCCTCTCTCCCCTCCACCCATCCTCTCTCTCTCTTCTGCACCCATCCTCTACCTCTCTCCTCACCCCATCCCATCATCGTTCCTGCACCCATCCCCACTCTCTTTCTGCTCTCTGCACCCCATTCCCACTCTCTGTCCCCTGCACCTATCATCTACCTTTATCCCTCCCCCCAACCCCTGTCTCCTCATTCCATCTCCCCTCTCTCTCTCCCCTACACTCCACTTCCGATCTTCTGCCTTCTATCCTGCAGTCTCTCTGGCAGATGCGATGCAGGGTGGCGCGCAGTTGTCCGGATGCCAGATGGCACAATGTTCTCTGGCGTGCAATCGTCGGTGCGCACATTTGTCAATGCGCTGATGACGGCACGGTGTTGCCCAGAGCACAGAGGTTGGGGGGACTTACAGAAAAGTGGGGAATGGCCTCCATTCCATTAGTGCAACATCCAAGATAACTTGTTTGCGCCATTCCATATCTCCTAGAAAGCAGAAGCCTGTAAAACTAACTCACACCCAGGAGGGAGGGTTTGGCCAGTGCTCTCTAGACCCTAACATGTGCTCGCCACCTGCACGCTGAAGACTCGAGTCTGAAGCTCTGTGGTCTCCATACCAATGTGGCAGAATGGTACCCATTACATGAACACACTTCACTGTCCCTAACATTCTGCCATATTCCTACCTAAGTAAACCCCTTCCCATAGCAGGGAAGGAGTTAAATAAAAACACAGATGAATGCAGGGTTTATAACCCCTCCACCCATGACTCACCACCACTATGCGCTTGGGGGATACCCTGAGATTGACTCTTCCTTCCCACTATGAGACCAGGGATTCCCAGGATTGTCCCATCCTACTCTCTAGCCCCTATTAACCAGGGGATCACTCAACTTAATTATAGCCATGGAAGTCTCTATGAACCTCCATACCACCCAACATTAACCCCTAAATCCATAGGCTAATAAATCCATTGGTTCTGACTGGTTATACATTTAACCAATCAGATATGGGAGTCAATCAATACTCAATTCTGACTGACAACTGAAACCTTACAATTAGAATATAAGGGTAATATGCACTTCAAAAAACGTAAGTAAGGGCAGGAGCTCCTCACAGGACGAGCTCTATTAGAAGTAGACTAGTGGGGTTTTCAGGCAGAAGTCCATTTCAAGAGGCTAAAAGATGGATGTGCATGCTTATCCAAGGCTGAAGAGTAAGGATGAGGACACTGCTGGAGTGTATCATAGAACAGGTAATGCATGTTTTTACATGCTACAGGTGTAATATATATTTTTATTTTTGGTATTTTTTTTATATGTAGTGTTAGGAACTATGGGGTCCCTATAGACCCCCATGGGGAGTTGGGGTCAATGGGGGTCCAATATGGACTTCTGTGGTGGTAGGAAAAGTGCCATGGGGGTCTGATGAGGATCCCCATAGTACAGGGGTTAGTGTTAGGTGCCACGGGTGTCCATATGATCCCCATGGCACAGGCATTGATGTTAGGTACCATGGGAGTCAATGAGGGCCTCCATGGTACAAGGGTTAGTGTTAGGTGCCATGGGTGTCCATATGATTCCCATGGCACAGGGACTAATGTTAGGTTTAATGGAAATCCACAAGGATCCCCATAGTTATAGTTAAGTATTGGGTATACATTGGATACCCCTTGGGTATGTTGCAGACCCCCATGGTATTAGAGTTGATAATAGGCGCAATGGGTTTTTATAGGGACCCCCATGGTTATAGCTCAATATCCCTTGGGGGTTTGTGTAAACCATTATGGTATAGGGGTTAATGTTAGGTGCCATGGGAGTCCATAGTCACAGAGAATCCCTGGGCTCATAGCTGGTAGGAAGGGGGATCCCCGGGGTAATAATAGGTTAGCGGGTATTGAGGGGGGATCCCGGGGATACCCCTAGCTCTTTGGATAGTAGTTTTACCCCAAACCTCAAATCCGACACAGTTAGGGTGATAGCTTTTCCTTAGTGTCAGATTTGAAGCATCCATGTTAGCAGAGTAATTTCTTGTGCCTTCAGATGGATTAAAAGTACCTACAGGCCTTTTTTAATATTTTGGGGCTCTTTAAAGGATTTCTTAATTAACCTCAAAAATTGTTATTTGAGCACTTGTATGGTATTTCTAGGAGGTTAGATTTGATGTGTGATGTGATAGCTTGGTTATGAGTTACGGGTGAAGTTCACTCGGCTCAATTCTTACAGAAGCAATGGAATGAAGGCCTATATGTTCCCGTTTCCATTCTACTATGACAACATCTGAACGTACCCCACACTTAATAATTCTGATCCTGGAACAGTTACTTCATCATGTTTTTGAAGCTTGGTCCCAGACTGCATTGCACTGGTCAATCATACTATCTGTCTCTGCCCCGCAGGTTTGTTACCAACATAGTGCTTTGATATCAAACGAAACCCATCCAGACAACACTTTACAGATCTTTTGCCTTCAGAGAGAGGTTTTGTTTCCTGGTTTCAGTATTCTATGTGTTCATATCCTTTTGCAGGAGGCTGAGGAAAGCAGCAGTTAGCTGGGACATAAAATGTCAGTTTGAAATGGTATGGGAAGCAGGCTGCCCTGTCTCATGGGAATCCTCTGCTATAGATATCCACATCAATACAAGACAATGAGCATTCTCCATTCTTAAAATCTACATTTTACTGTGATCTTGTGAATCATCAAGACAATAAATCTACTCTAATCCCTGTTTTATCTCATCCTCCTGCATCTATTTATTTTCTTGGACTATCTTTTCTATTTCATTAACACCATCCTGTGATAAACTGCAGTTTTGTTTAATTATGCATCATGAGTTTGAATTGCTACTGTGGGTGTACATTTGACATAAGTAACAGTTGCATTCATTAAATAGTTATATCTAGAAAGTTGGACAACAAGCATGGTTTTGATTATGCACAGTCTTTTTTCACTAGTGGTCACTTCTGAGGTCAAAGATCCTATTTCTTTTCTTTATCTTCCTTCCAATCCCCAGTGTAAAGTTAGTTGGCAGTGCCAACTTCAAAAATCTTGGGGCCCTGTACATACCTAACAAAACTGGAATGAATATATATCTATAAATGAATCTATACAGAGAAGAATATATTATTTTACACAGTGGCCCTTGTTTCCTTGTTTTTAAAATAGTTATTTCTGGCAGACCGGGAACAATTTCTATAATATATATATATATGTATATGTTTAATAAAAATATTCTTGTATTTGATTTATAGTCAGGTTGTTCTTTTGAAAACCCATGAGACAATAACATTTCAGGATTAACTAATGATAACCAATGAATTACAACTAATTAATATATGGGAGAAACACTTTTTTGCATATATGTTTTACAATTCTGTAAGCAGGAAAAAAAAATGATATTAACTCACATTTGAGATCTATCTATCTATCTAATTTGTGATGTGATATGAAATGCATTCACCCTTCTCCAACATATCCAAAATGTCTCCTTCTGCATTGTAATCAGTTTTCTATACCTACAGTATACCTAGTTTCTAAAAGTCTGTATATGACTTTGCTTCCCTAATCTCCTGCTGTTTCCAGCATCAACTCTGCATTAAGAACCCATCCCATTTACCACTTGCTGGGGTGGGAGGAGGAGGGGAAAGTGGCACAGGGCATTGAGGTTTGTCACTATCAAGTTATGAAAAACTTACTACAGATGGAATGCTAAGAGGTTACATATCCCCCTCACCCTGTTTTCTGTGTGAAGAGAGAATTAAAATGATATAATGAGGAGGGACCTTTATCCCTTTTAAAATATGCAGAATTATTGGAACCATTCTTTGTATACTGTAATGTATGAACACCCAAAGATACTTCTCACAAAGAAACAGGCTTAAAAGGAAAATCTCTCAGTCAAACGAATAACTCTTCAAAACATGAGGGTTACCATTTTTTTTTTTTTTTTTTATCATGTTCCATTTTTATTTCCTGGAAATCCATCTGTTCCTAAAGTAATATGTAGGACTTTATTTAATTGTAATAGGAATTGTGACAGAATGACTCCTTTAGGCGATGTGTGGATTGGCCAGGACCTTAGAGGCAATGACCAATAGTAAAGCCGCCACCTAGCCGATGCTCAGATTGTTTGGAACTTTGGAGGAAAATTCAAAATACAGAACTTAGGAGATACTGCATTGGCTAGATGGTAACCAATAAGCCGGCCGCCAGAGTAGGCTAGACCTTGATTAGACCAAGACTATCAAGTAGAACTTTGAATTTATTATATGAATTCTATGTGCTGTTGCAGTCTACTCGGTTCCATGCCACATTACCTCTCTGGGAACTGAGGGGTGGCAATGTGAGAGGTCCGCTAGTGCTGAAACGAATGACTAAGCCTGTCGCCAATGATTGGCCTATGTTACTAAAAGTGGGACCCCCTGATGGAACAACACTGGGATGGACCTGCCAAACAACACCTGAAAGTTCTATAATGATTTGGTCTAATCCCAGCTCTATTGTCATATACAGTCCATCTGTATAATAATACAAGTTGTTTGCCCGTCATAAATGACAGTATAATATTTCAGTCTTTCCCCCCCTCTCCCTCTCCTGTGTCTCTTCCCCCTCCCTCCTGTCTAATACGCCTTTCCCCATCATCCCCTGTGTCTCTTTCCCCTCCTCCCTGACTCCTCTGTGTCTCTGTGCCCCGCCTCCCTCCCATGTCTCTTTCCCCCCTCCTCCTTCCCTCGCTCCCCTTTGTCTCTTTCCCCTCCCTCCCTCCCCTGTGTCTCTTTCCCCTCCTCCCTCCCCTGTTTCTCTTCCCCCCCAGTGTCTCTTCCCCCCCCTCCCCTGTGTCTATTTCGCCTCCCCTGTGTCTCTTTCCCCTCCTCCCTCCATCCTGTGTCTCTTTCCCCTCATCCTCCCACCCTACACACACAGAGCTAATGTCTTGTATGCCCACGCGCTGCGCATTGCTGGATATAGTTTCTGTAGTGCACATGCGCTAGCCGGCATTACACACTACGGAAACTATATTAGTGATTAGCACAGCGCCTTCCTCCCACCCACTGTCAGAATATTATTATTCTAGCTGAGTAGGTAAAATCTGGGTGGTACCTACGTTCTGATTGGTTCACTGCCAACCAATCACAGACATGGCATCACTTAAAAGATATTTTTTTTAATATTCGTATGTTTTTATTCAAATAAGTAGCCTATAGTGTAAAAAACATTACAAGTGAGATGGACAATATTGTTTTCTCTGTCTATATCCTGATAGTATACAAATAGTACATTTGGATTCACATTTGAATGTCTAAAACAAGTTAAAATACGTATTTCCTGCTCAGAATTCTGAGAAATACAGTTATTACATTGTATTCTGAGAGCCTGGGCAGGGACATGCAAATGTGCTCACAAAGGCTTCGTTCTTGCAATCCATAACCATTTTAATCATATGCCTGCTGTATTACACAGGTTTTTTGCAAAGCTCAGGACGGATGATACACAACCCAGGAATCCTTCCCACGTACAGTCTCTCCATGAGTATGTGATTATACTACTTCATAAGTTTCTTCAAATTCTCTAGTAAGACAAAAACAGACCAAACATTGTTTTCGTACATGTTTCTACATTGCTTTAGCATTAATTTAATTTTTTATGGATCATTTTTCATGCAAAAAACTTTTGTTGTGCATAAAACATGTTTTTTTTAATGAATATAAGAAGGCTTGGGAGTACAGTGGTTCTTTAGCCTTTCACTCAAACTTTATGCCGACACCGGTAGGGTCTACAGTACATCATTGACTGCCATCCCTACAACCCAGATTTTCCCTCTGGCTAAGCACTTCCAAACTTTGGGTTATAGTCTGTTATTATCCATTATGCTTATTCCGTCCTTTACCTTTAGAGCTAATATTATGTATTGCTTTAATGACTATATAAAGCACTTTGAATAATATAAACAGAAATATATCTATAAAATTGCTCGATATTGCTTAATGTGACTCAGTCATCAAAAATGTATCATAACTGGATGAATCATCCCATAAAATAAAATTCTATCTAAAAATTCAATCTAATCTGTTACTTATCTAATGTGTGATGTGATCCTTTCATATATATACCCCAACCCTCTAAACATGTTTTTCATGTTTCTCTAAAGAAACTCTATAAACTATTTTGCAATGTTTTTACTCCTACTCTGCTTAGCCAAAGGCATCCGCTGTTATTTCTGATAAACCTTTATAAATATATTTATAGATGAATATTTTGGAACGTCCTTAGCAGGAATTAGAGAGGTTCCAGCTATTCAGCTATATTCTGCTGCCAAATTACAAGATTATTTTCAAAGCACCATCCAAAACTGCAATAAAAACTCATTTCGAAATAGGCAGAAATTCCGGTCTGAGGGAAAGGCGACTATAAATGAACAGGTTGTAGGCTAATGAAAATCCCCATACATTTCAAGTACAAGTAGTTATAAGGGCTAGCTATACAGAGCTAAGAAATAATCACATTCTTCTCTTGGGAGTCATAGAGATTGGCCATCACATCCAAATCCCTGGCAGATAACGGGATTAGTCATTAATATATATCCATTAAATATATAAAAACCAAGGCCATCTGTTGGGGTTATAACTCATGAGTCTCAGCAGAGAAACAAAAGTGATTGACCAATTGGGCTTTTGCATAGAGGAAGGAGAAGAAACACATTGAAAACATATTTAATATAATCTGCAAGAGCATTTATACTAGTAAAGGGAGAAGTAAAAGCATGAGCAAAAGGAATAGTGGAATAGCATAAGCACATTAAAAGGAATATTTGTGGACAATTCTGAGGGACAGTAGTTATTGCATATATCCACATTCTGGAGCTAGAATATGTGCAAGTAAATATCTACTCCCCAAATGTAGATCATAAAACTTTCTACCAAAAATAATATAACCTACTCCTACCGCCCATCTTCTCCTCATACTATTCATCTTCTACACATAGATAAACTGAGAACTACTAAACAATTCAGAATCAAACTATAGATGTCTCAATCAAATGGTTTACAAATCATTTTAATTTATATGATCCTTGAAGGCACCTCCATCCGAAGGGCAGGTACTTTATGTGTCTCTCATAAGCCCACAGATCAATGTCAAGGATTGACTTCTTTTTGATGAACAGGCAAATTCTTCATATTATTCCTAAAGCCCTGATAAAATCTATCCAGATTTCTGACCAGGATTTAGTATAGATAATCTGAGAAATAGGACTGACAAACAATCAGTAAAAACCTGGCAATTCCCCACACAAGTTTCACATTAAAGATGTTTAGATCCCTCCTTAGAGTATCTTAGAAGGAATACAAGGACACCAACATGTGTCCTAAGTGCACCATCACCTCTATGTCCAATATTCATTCCTTGATGAAAAGATTCCTTAATAAAAAGAGGGCAAAATCATTCTAGATAGATGGAGATCTTTTATCCTGCAATTTCATAACAATACCTTCTGAACAAATTTCTAGTTCCAGAACTATTCTTGCTAGAATCGATAAATGGCCAATGGTCCAATATAAGTCTAACAACTAAAAATCAAAAACTGCTTGTGTGTGCTGTTACATAAATGATTAGTCATCTACATTACTCAACTAATCTCTTCTAACCCCCTTTTAGTAGATCGCAATATCTCTATAGTTCCAGGAAGATTATAGTTCTAAACTGCCTATCTAAGACTAATGTGGATATCTTTTTATTTCTGGATAAGGTATGCTACCTTAAATTAGCAAATACTATACACTCAACAGAAACACTCTCTTTCCTAAATCCCCCCCACCACCAAAAAAAAAAAAAACACCTGGATATGATTTTATCATGCCACAATCTTCCAAACTCCACAACCCCAAAAAAAATGCAGATACAGATTTTCACATATATATATTTTATATATGTTAGATAAAGAAAGAGACATCAGACTTTGTGTTACACTTTTATAAATGTATGTCTTCATGTAATGTTAAAGGTTCTATGTACAAGTGTAAATAAATAAAATAAAAAAGTCTAATTTTACATTTATGAAAAGTTCTATGGTTCAACCATATGTAATTTCCTCTGGTTTGATCCTATTTTCAGAAACTAATGACTGCCCATCCATGTCTGACAGATATTTTCTTCTCATCCCATCTGACGCCAGATTATCTGTCCAATATCACTGGTTTTCACTTAAGCGAAACCCAAGAAGGACCCTTCCAGGAACCTGCAGAAAGGAAATTCACCATTGATCTCCATTTGTGGTTTGTTTGCCCTGCTTTGACATACAGAGAGCGTGTGACATGGGGTGAAAGTCCTTTAATAATTAATGGCACCAGCAGAATAACTCACAGGAGACCGGTATAGAAATGACAAATGCTAACACAAGCAATATTTCTGTAGTACAAGGATTGTGGCCTTTCTACATGACTGCTTCTGTTAACCTATTGGCGCCAGGAGAAATAATATTATGCTAAAGGATCACTCACGTATCATATTTACACAGTGCTCTTTCAGAACTCTTGATATTCAACTAAATGTTTTTACAAATAAAAAAATAAATATAGCCCTTAATGTATTAATTGTTCTGATCAATCATTCTTTATAGTCTGTGGCATTGTTTTGTTTACCTACTGGGTCTGACCGATGTGAGTGCGATCCTATTGTAAGGAGCATTCCTTACTGGACCAGATGATCCTTTTGTAAGTTGTACTTTGTGGAAAAGATTTCACTAGAATTTAATGGATATCATCTTTGTCATACAAAGTTCTCTCCCATGGGATAACAAATCAGGGTTAAAGGGGCATAGAAGACAACTGTTTTTTTCAAGCATTTAAAAAATCATATAAACTAAATATTTCCTAGGGCAAATAGGAAAAAATTGTATACACACAGAAATGAAGAAGGTTTCTCAGTATCAAACTTAAAAAAACATTCTTTGAGGCTGCCCGACTCAACAAAATACAGTCATGGTATTCCTCAACAGATACTCCAGGCTGGGTATCAATCAAAAATCAAATACCTCCCTGGAAAATATCCAAGATATAGTGTGGCTGTCTAGGAAATACCTCCTTAAGAACCAAAATATCACCCTTTACCCATACAATCTCTGAAAATCTGGAATAGACTAAAATGTAAAAATAAGTTATCTACACCAAACTACCCAATGACACCACTGCTACATAACCTACACTTCCCACTGCGTAATAATACAAGACCACTTAAACCATGGATTGACAAAAGGAAAATGTGACAAAGATCTGCTGGGAAAACATTTCTATGTACCCTATTTGGTCTAACCGAACTTCATTTAGCTTCAAAATGGAAATCCCCAAGCCAAAAACCTAATAAAATTGAAGAAACTGCCTGGCTCTAAAAGCTGAATTGTTCAGACCATTACCTGAAAAAGCAGGCACCCTTTAACCTTTCCCTTTCTCTAGCTTTCTTTACCCCTCCCCACTACCTCCCCCATTTTTTTGTGAAATTTATCCTTTCTTTAAAAAAGGAAAACATATATGGAACTATTGTATATTACCTTTTTCATGACTACTAGCGACTTGCCCGTCAAAAATGACAGCAATAAAATGTGACCGTAACTCGGAAGCCATTCGGGGCGTCTCTTGCGCCGTTCGGCGCTCATTGTGAGCCTCCCCCCCATTCTAAGTTGCAGCCCTCACAATGAGCGCCTTCGTCGCTCATCGCAGGCCAACCAATGAGTGACTTTGACGCTCATTGCAAGCCTCTCTCCCCCCCCTCTACTTTACGGGCCTCGCAATGATTTAATATAGCGTTACCAACAAACTTACAACAACTATATATGTGATATAAAATCAACATGATTGTATGGCAACATACAGGATAACTGTTTTTGAATGACAACATATTAAAGGGATATGTAAGTTAGCTGAATTATGAGTGCATCTGATAGAGGAGAATAAGTAGTGTATGAAAAAAAAATGCATGAAAAATTACCAAAATAACCATTTAAACACTTACCTTGAAGTTAGCAAAATATCTTTTAATTTCTGTCAGTTGAAACTTAGGGTTAACACCCTCAAAACTCAGGCTAAATTGGTATACAATTTGAAAAATTGTTTTGGCCAATCAGGAGGAAGTAAAGGCTGAAATATTTGCATCACAATCTGACAGTTGCTCTCTGTTTTTTCTCTCTGCCTGTCTCCTTATGGGCAATTTCAGCTGTGACCCAGCAACCATCATTTCCTTTAGAGTTCACACACTGTACCCTCCAGGGTACACTTTATGTAAGCTTCCTAGGGGTGCGTACATCCAGATATCAGTATCTAGCATATATATTTGTAAGTACATTCAACTTTTCAATATAATACACATTTTTCTACTAATCAGTAGCTGTTTATTAGGAGACATTTGAAACCCAGCTCACTTACATATCCCTTTAAGTAAAATCTGTTTAAAATTCATTTAAACTAACATGAAGTAAAGAGAGTGTGCTGAAATCTGTAGATCTCTCTGGCTGAATAGGTTTTTGTGCTTGGAAACCTTTATTTGAAAAAAAAAAAAAAAACACACTGTGGCACATTTTCAAATACCCTCTTTTTTGAAGCAATAAATAAGTAAATATTTCCATATTCCTTCAATGGCTGCCCACTGCACAACTGAATATCATAAAGGTTAAACTGAAAGCTATATTTATATACTTACTTAAAAAAAAAAATGTGACTGTCATGAAGTCAAGTTCTTTAAAACAATAAACTGTACATGTGAGACTTCAGGGGTCTTTGGAACAAATGGAAAGGGTCTCTCAATATGGCAAATACCAGAAAACTGTAATAGACGATACATATCTCTCATCTGTAGATGCAACGAATATTTATTAATCAAACATTACTTACAGCCTCATTAAATTCGGGGACCGTAAGTCTAACGTGAAGCATGTAACGTCTGCGGGCTTGAAATTTGGCAGAGTTACGTTGCTATTAAAATAGAAAGGGCTGGAGACGCAAATCGTAGCTCGTTTTTAGAACGCCGTATTTGCGGCCTTGCGGACAATCAATTAGTGTATACAGTAGTTACGGGTTTACACGGAGCCAATGGAAGAAGAGATCGTCAGCGTTATGTCACTGAAAAGGGGGAGGTTATTTTTCAAAGTCCTATCACATGCGAGTTACAAGATATATATTAACACATTGATTGCAGGGATCGATATAAAACGAAATTAAATATGAAATAAAGTATTTTTTGCGCCGATTTGCGGGTTTGAGAATGTTATGCCATTAATTCTAAAACCTAACATGACTTTCTCTTATAATAAATGTACAGTAGTGTGTTTCTTTTTGCTTTAAAAGTGCTACATATTGGACTTTACCCCTCTTGCAGGTCCTCTCGAGCACTCATAGGGCTTTGGGGTCCATTTGCATGTTACGGGCTAGCTCGCGGGTGACTTTGTTGCAATTTAATAGATGAATTGAACAAGCAACGGATATAAGCTGCGAAATTCCACGTTCACGTCCCGTAAGCATTTTTTGCCCGTCCTGCGGCTTACCTTGCAAGTCGTCTGCAGGGAGGTTTAAGAGGCCAATTTAATAGCTTGAAGTCATGCGAGCTACGCTACGAGCTGTGATTTTCAAAAATGTAGCAATTTAATGAGACTGTTAGTCATTAATAGACAAGTACTGATAGTGCTTAACACTGAATTACATGTCTGCAATACTCTTAGGGCAATATTTACAAAATGAGTATACACTTTATTGTTAAAGAACAGCGATATTAAAAAACTTGTTAAAAGCAATATGCAGAAAAAAAATCTTTATATTGTTTTAATCAGATTTATTTTAACCAGATATCACAATCACGAAAACGATAGGTGTGGATTTCCACTAATATATTATCTTTTATTTAAATGGTAATTCCTGATTTATATTTTATGAGGAGCAGAACTAAATTGAATTAAATAAGTTTAACTGTTGAATTAATTTAAAGGTTGAATGTGGGCAGTCACTCTGTAAAGAATGTGTCCCTGGTAGTAGTGTGGTAGGGTTTGGAGAAAGAGACGTACTGGATATTGATTCTCCGGGATACAAGGAATCAAAATGTTTGTTCCACATACAATACAATAGAGTTCACCAAGTGGTCAAGTCGCTGGGCCAGACATATTAAAAGTTAGTATTGAGATTTAATGAAGGATCTTATGAGTCCTAAGGGGCATTTGTACTAACATTTTGCATCGTCACAAATTCTCTGACATTTCGTCACATTTATTTATAATAGTTTATTGAAGTGCTTCTTTAAGTCTAAAAAGATGAAATACTAAAATAAGTTATACATTACATATTTTAGCATATGCAGCCTTCATATGGTACAACAGGACCATCCACACATTTGAGCAAAAACTTGAGAGACTGCACCCTGGATAGTTGCCATCCCACTATTTAAGAACCACTGCGCAACTTAAACAAATATATGTTTGAAAACTTTGAATCTAAGCAAATAATTAAGCAGGAAAAAAGTGATACAGCTATTTTTTTATATCTATATCTATATTTGTTTATCTTGTCAGAGCCAAAAAAGGACCCATGATATTTTGGATGAAATTGTATATTAGAGGGGTATTTACATTTCTGGAGAACTATGCTTGCATTGGGACTATAGTTGCAAGGTGTCTGCTTCTGGGCCATTGAAGGGGAAGGGGTGTGGTGTGAATTTCAATCTTATCCAGTTATCAAACAAAAACTCTAGACTTCTGCCTGTTCCGATCTCCATCTCCCCCATCTCCCAGGCTTCAGGAGGTGATGTAACAAACACAAAGTAGATTCCTATACTCAGAAAGAGAGTCTTCATTTTATTTTATATCCATGGCTTAAACAACTGCTAATATTTTTTAGTTTAGTATATAAATGACAGACAAGTGTCTTGTTTTCTTCAACTGCAGTGGTCCTTTAAGTAGCGTCTGTTCAAAGGTATGCAGTTCTCACTTTGTTTTTATGCCGAATTGAAATCCCTAAGGGACAGAGGTTAACCCAGTCACTGGCCCCTTACTCAGTGTACCTTGGGACATAAGTAGCTTCCCAATGACAAAAAATAAAATAAATACAATTAGGGCTGAAACTTTAGGTTCAGGGTTGCTGCTTCTTCTTTGCAGGGGAGACTTGCCTAGCATTTGCCTAGACCCTTTCATATTATAGCTCCAATGTGTCAAAACAAGCGCAACACAGCAGTGCTTAAAGGCTTAACAGTCAGTGAAGGCGTTAATACTCAATTAGTATTGTGGCTAAAACAGAGGATTTTTAATCAGGGAAATATAGAATGAGTCCCCAAGGGCTGATAACAGGAGAAGATTCACAGGTCACTCAATCAAAGTGACTCGGAAAGTGATTAAGTCATTTGTGCTCATGAAGAGATATCCATAAAATCCTAGCATGTTTAATGTCCCTTGAGAACCATGTTGCCATGCTTTGGTTTAAAGGAACATGGAAGTCCCATCTTTATGGTATGCATTTTTAAATAACTATTATAGATATGTGAAAATACATCCTTTAATTAATTACACATTATATGCAATTACACTGTACTGTGAACTGCCATTTCTTTGCTTACCTGGTTTGGTATGTGGGATAGTAAATCAAGATAAAATTCCATTCTTGCGGTTTTCAGTTTTCATTCCAGTGTGGAAGTACTTTCACTATCACTGAAACTGAAATGTTATCTCTGTTTTGGAAGGTGGCATATGTATGGATAATATGCAAAAGTACTACTTTACTTTACAGAAATTGAGCCCTATTCTTTTAGAAGTCTGTAAATTACTTCAAAAATCAAATTTTGCTGTGGGTGTTTCTTTCTCTCAAAACTTTTTTTCTCTCAAAACTAGCTGTATTTTATTATCTCTAACCCTCAACTTAAGTCTCTCAGCCTCCATACATGGGACATGATTATATGAGCTCTCAATTATAAACCAAGCCTATAATTTACTTCTTAGACACAGCCAATAGAAAATGACACCCTCATCAGGACGCCAGTAAATAACAGAAGTTAGACATAATCTGCGATGGGAGACAAAGCATTATTATAGTCAATAAGTAACCTTTGTCCATAAGGCTTGCACTCTAGCACTCTAGCCAATGCCGTTTAAGTCCATGTGGGTTTCATTATGTGCATTAATCTCTTGAATACCGGGATCAATATTACACATAAATAACAGTTAAAAATAATATTTTTTAATTGGATATTTGTGAGCTTGAGGCTGTTATGCAGTTATTTATAATGCCTTTCTATGCCTCCCCATGCTTTTAAAGTACAGTAGTGTGTGTTTAATTGCTGCTACAACTATCAGAGCTGGCGTTAAAACCCTTGAGTCCTATTTACTACTCATAATATTTGTTTAAGAAATATGATACTTTTTTAGTTGCAGGTCTGACTTAATTTGCAACCTAGACATAAACTTCTAATAGAATATGGATTTTGTGTAACTTTAAATATGTTGCACACATAATGTTCAAGCTGTCCAAAAACCAATGGAGAGGCCAGCCCTAAGTTGCATCTTTGGCTTGTCAGTAGTGATTGTGGTCGGGTAACTCGCAATCAGGATGTGAGTAACTAATAGAATATCTGGTAACTTTACTTACAACTTTAAGTTTTGATTACATTACGATCTGGGCAATAGAATAGGGGCCTTAGTTATAGATAAATAGAACAGCTTTCCAAAAGAAGTTGTAGGGTCAAACACAAGCATCCTGAGGCGTAATTAAGTCAAGCTTCTCTCCCTTCTATACATATTCTGGCACTGTAATATTTTACCGTACAACACATTGTTTGTTGCAGGGTAGAAACCAGATTTGAATAATTTATTTTTATGATTATGGACCAATCAAGAGTGTCTTTTACTATCCCATAACCAAGCAAGATCTTATTTTATTATAATTGTTATTAAAGGCATATCTAAGTTTCTGGGATATATATATATATATATATATATATATATATATATATATATATTTTTTTTTTTTTATAATGCTATGTGCTTTTTAAATAACGGATAATAAAGATAATTATAATAAAACAAGATCCTGCTTTGTTATAGGATAATAAAAGACACCCTTGACTGGTTCATAAATAAATAGTTAATTATTAAAATCTGGTTTCTACCCTGCAATAAATGATGTATTGTACGGTAATATATTACAGTGCTTAAATTAATTCTAAAATAAGAAAAATGCCTTTAAATGTTTCGAAAAATTATATATATTAAATATTAAATAAATTGTGGGTTGAAATATATTAAAGTGCTCATTTTGAGACAGCAAAATTAAATAATGTCTGGTTAAGAGAAATAAATGAGGACTCGGGGAATAGAAGGAGGGAAAACACTGGGGGGTGTTTATGGAAATATCCCAGGGTTATTACTGCCCATTTATAACAATAAACTACAAGCAGTCACTAATGGTTTACTCTTATGGGAATATAAGTCACTGTGTGTAGCAGCTGTGTCTTTACACTATAATTTCACTGTTGTGGGGGCTTTTATATATCTGTGTAGCTTGCCGTTTTATTCATGTGAATATTAAATGTTTTTAAGTACAGCTTACACAGCAAGTATAGAATTTCTGTATCTATACGCGGTATAAAAAAAGGAAAAGCCCACGTGGGTTTTATATTCCTGACAAGTGCACACACCCTCCTCTGGTATTGGACCAATCAGAGTGAAGTATTGGTGGTAACAACAGTGTTGCTGAGGATGCGGTTGCTATGGGGCCTGGGATGTCATGGAGCTCAGACTCCTGCCAGGGCAGCCAACCATGAGTTCCTCTTCAATATGACACATTAACAGGCTTTTACACTGCAGGAGCTCTCTCAGTTAGAGTAGTACAGTGCCATTTAATGCTTATATATACTCTTCATGAATATACTAATATGTACCTCTTTTTAAGTACTTATTTGCCTACAGCAGATTTTCCAAATATTGCTTAACTTAAAACTTCAGTTATTAAAAAGAACTTTATCAATTGAAGCATGAGCTGATATTTCTTAGTGCCAATAATTGCTCATTTCTCCCTCGGTATTTAAATATATTGTTGTCAGTATAAAGTCATATGAAACTAAAAAGACTGAGCATGCTCAGACCCTTGTTTAGTAACTAGGCTGATTAGTTTTCATTGTAATACATACATTGTTCAATTTATAAAGGTCCTTTCAGACTAAACAGTTTGCAAGTTGAATGTTGTTTCTATTTCATCATTAGGGCTAAAATACATGTGAAAGCTGCAAAGAAAGGCTTTAGTAAGACAAAATAATTTACCATCAATCATAGTTGCTGTGGAACTCCTCCTCTGTCTTCGCCATTGTTATTTGCACAGTAGTATGCAGACAACCACCATCAATTCAGGTTGAATTATTTATGCAGGCCAGATAATGTGAATCATGCTCTACAGGAGAAGGCAGATTATGTGTGAAATTCCATAACTCTACCTCTCAAAAGTGATTATACTCCCACCTTCTTCTAAAGAGCATGCTCCCCGTTATCTGGCGTGCATAATCAATTCAATATGAGTTGATTGTGATTGTCTACATATTATTGAGCAGATGACAATGAAGGAGGCATTGGAGGAAGCAGCAGTAGATTTATTGGTAGTAACTACCGTAATATTTTACACTATATTTTCTTGCCAAAGTCTTTCTTTGCTGCCGTATTTTTAGTGTTAATTAATGGTGAACGGAAAAATACATTTAACTTGAATAGTGCTTTCACTGACCCTTTAAGGATGAGGAACCCTCCAGGAAAAAGCCTGTTTTGTCAGGATCTAAGACAATATACAGCATCGAAAGCCTGAGACACCAAAAACACAGTATAACTGTGAGACAATAGCAAACCTATGAAAATAGTTCCACTGGCGACATATACTATGCAATACAGCGGAGTACTCAAAAATGATTTAAGTCATGAATATAATAAAGTATGAATATGTGTGAAGACCATGTCAAACTAAGATAACTGGCCTTTTTTCATGATGTAAGTAAAGTGATAGACCAAGGTGGAGCATACACCTGGGCATACACCATCTTTATATTATTCTGTTGGTGATAATACATGCCAGTATAAAGTGGTATGTATGCCCCTAAGGAGAGAGGTAGAGGATCATAGAGATATTTGATATACTAAAGTGTAATGTTATGTATAGTAAGGAATTGGAGGTGATTAAATGTGATTAGTGGGGTTGTAATAGATTTAAGTATGGTATAGGCATTTGATACATCTAGCAACAAAAATATGTATTTACAGGATAGATATGAGCTAGGTGTATGGGTGGGACGCATGAGCATTAAATATATACTGATCTAAAAAAAAGGGCTAGATTTACATGTGCCTTTGGGTAAGATTTATAAGACGCTACCTGCAGCAAGAATACATATATGTTTTTATTAATTAGCCCTCAAAAAGTTAAAGAACCGGTTTAGACAAACTATGTAGATGCTACAGTATGAAATACTTTTATTGTGAGAGTAGGTATCAGTTATATACCCATGTTTATGTAGACACAAAGAAATCCTAGGGTGCGTTGGGAACATATTATTTATTAAGTGTCTGCTAACCATGGAAATGTAGAAATGTAAATGTAATAATAAATGTATTATTTGTTTCCCTTCAGTCTCCTATTCTCTCTCGCAGATTCTACAGTTTTACATATTATTCCACATCTGACCTTCACCTAGGTCCCACCAGGCTTTAACGGAAGATACATATATACTCCTGCAATAAATAACACAATTAAATTGTGTTTTACACCGTGCTGTGGGATATTAGCTGATTATGAGCACAGATCGTTTGAGAAATAATTTAGCAGAATATCCAAGCCTAATTCTCTACACATTATGATGCTAAATATAGAGGAAGTGAATATAATGGGCCTTAATCTTAACAAAAATAAAAGAAAATATATTTAAATTGGTAATAAGACAGTGAGAGAAAAAGCACAATTGATATTTGTATTTCATCATTAATTATTCAAACCCCATGGCAGCTAAAAGAGATTGTTGTCCAATTCAGATTTTTTTGTATAAGAAGTACTATGTTTATTCTTATGAAGATAATGCTAAATTGTAGTCCATAGTTTGTAAATACATTATGGATGACCTGATACATTCAAAAGCAAAGTTCTGGTATGCTGCTTGTCAGAATGTCACTGTCCCACATGAAGAAACATAATTATGTGACCCTCCCCAGATAACTGATGAGTGAATGACCTCAGAATCATCCCATGGGATTTTTGGGGTCCTTGTACTTTTGTCTATCACATATATAGTTGTCGTACTGCGAGTTGTCGTCACACTTTGCGAGCCTCGGAAAGCGAGGTGAGCAGTTGAGGCATGCAGGACTTCAGCTGCAATGAGCGCCAAAGGCGCTCATTGAACTGCGAGCCTCGTGAAGAGAGGAGAGCAGTTGAAGCATGTGGGACTTAGGCTGCATTGAGCTCCAAAGGGGCTCATTGAACTGCGAGCCTCGCAAAGCGAGGAGAGCAGTTGAAGCACGCAGGACTTAGGCTGCAATGAGCGCCGAAGTAGCGGGACTTAGCTGGCACTCATCCCGAGGCATGCGGGACTTAGCTGCAATGAGGCCTCATCGCGAGGGCCCCTGGACTTTGCAACAGATGCAAAATTAAGACCTGTATGATGGACTGCGGGGCTTGCAAAAATACGACTTTAACGGTCGAACCACCAAACTAGAAAAGACAGCAAAAACACACAAATATGCCTCAAATAAATTTAAACACTCACACATAGCACAGGGGGAGAGCCAGGGAGCCTGTGAGTGAGGTTGCAAGTTAATTTGAGGCATATTTTGTCTTTTTTAACGATCAAAAATCGCCAAAGCTGGGGAAAAAATGCAAAAGTTCTGAAACAGGATGAAAATGAGGCTCAGCAAGGCCAGGCACGCAGAACTTAGAAAATACACAACGGCAAAGACAGTAACACTTAGATGAACAACGCCAGGCACGCAGGACTTTGAAAATAAAACCAACGGCAGTCAGCGTTCCACGCAAAGATTCAGCAGACACACAGAGGAGAAAGACACGGGGAAGGTACAAGGGGGGAGATGGTGGAAATAGACACATAGCATTCCCAAGCACAAAAGTTGCAGGTTGCCGAGGCCTGTAATAAACCTTCGGCGCTCATTGCGAGGACCGTAAAGTAGATAGGAGGAGAGGTTTGCAATGAGCGCCAAAGGCGCTCATTGCAAGCCACGAGATGAGCACCACAGGCGCTCAGCGTGGGGCTCGCGATGAGCGCCAAAGAGGCTCAGAGGGTGCAGAACATTGCATTGTGTGGCAAACAGCATTGCCAGGCTTCAAATTTTATTGCCCTCATTTTTGACAGGCAATTTCCTAGTAACAGTCTGTGACAGTCACTCAGAATACAAAAAACTTGACAAGGTTTGCTGAGGGGATTGCCTGGACATACCAGCATACAAAATCACATGTGAATCAAATAAATTACATATATACATAAAGTATCATCCTTTAAAAATAACCGTTGATCTTCTGCCAGCTGTAGCAAATATACAGTAATGAAAAGTAGAGAAGAAGAGGTTTGTGGATGTGACAGTCTTTGTACATTAAGGTGTCTTTAGAGACAGAGCAGTCAAGTGTGAAAAATGAAGACCTTTTGGTAATAAAGGAATGTAATACAATAATATAATAATAATGCAGAGTATATCTATAGCGTAGATGGTTGCATTTGTCTTATGGGACTGAATACTTGACTGAATGATTCAAGTGAAATACAATATTTTTCATGTCACTGATCTGTATAAAGACGATGAGTATCTATTCACTGATATTGAACACACTGAACTGTATATTGGTAATTAGCATCTATACAGTGATAATGAACACACTATATGCATAATGATGCACTGATAAGTATCCATGCACTGATAGTGAACACTGTGTACTGAACCCAGGTGCAAAATACTGTATCTACACAATGTTAATGAACATGCTGCACTGTATAATTATGCAGAGAAACCATACACTGCAATGAACATGAGCTTGAGAGATCTTACAGGGGCAGTGGTTGACACATGTGCCTGGTGTGGTCGGGTCCATAGGGTCACAGAGAGTCAGAACACGACTAAACAACAACAGCAAAACAATAAACACTGATAATGAACATACCATACTGTATAACAATGCTCAATATCTATCCAGTGATAATGAACACACTGCACTGTATAATGCTGATGAGTATCTTGACACTACTACTGAACTTGCTGCACCGTATAATGATGCTGAGTATCTATACAATGTTACAGAACATACTTTATATTACGCTACGAACATCTACAAAATGAAAACATACACTGCAGTATATAATAATGATGACTTACAGCACACTTTGCTCATTCTGCACTATGCTATATATACTTCCAGCAATCCTATAACAATACATATAGTTTATTTAATCTAAGTGATCTTTTACTTAGTTAGATTCTAGGGTGTCGAATTAAATGCAAAAACATCTGTGTTAACGATCCATAGACATTAGTAGAGAACGTGGCATGGAGTATCCTTAACTCAATACGCTCGGAAATCAATTGTACATAGGCCTAAGGTTGCAAGGAAATACGTCTGAGTGTTAATGACATAGACGGAGCTGCGAACAACATTAATGAGTATTGAGCAGGAACCAATAGCATACGAAAGAGGTGAAATGAGATTATTGACTCTGGATGTAGTTTGATGCATATTCCAAGCAATCTGGAAGAAGGATGCCTAACTGCCTTAACCCATTTCATGCCAAAGTGGAGTTAATGAACCTATTTTCTTAATTTTAACAGGGAAAAAAATCAAATGTTGTTCACTTGTTACAATTATTATAAACTGTGGGCATAAAATATTTTTCATTTTAATTCTTTACTTTATTAGACACAGTTTGTGCCTGAAGGATGCCATGTATGAGTCTTCTACATTTCCTCTGCCTTGAATACTTAATGGTTGTGTTCTACTAATGTTTATAATATATCAGTGTGATGGAGGAGTGTGGGGAAGTTGACTGTTATGCCCAGGGCATGACTGACATTTGTATTGTGTGTGTTATGATTGTTTCTACAGTGTGCGTTTGGGGTTTCTCAGGGACAAGAGAACTATGGGGTACCATAATAACTTACATTTACAGTAACAGGGAGGTCATACACTGTTGTTAGCTTTGTACTGACTCACTCAGCCCCACCTGACAAATACAAAGATCAGGGGGACCACTGCTATTGTCTGGTGGGTTCGTGAGAGCTAGGTTAATCTTCAGACGATACTTGTCTAGGCTATTACAAAGTTACCTGTGACAACACAGGATCTGAGTTAGATCACACAGGCACAGAGCCAGATGCCCCCCTACATTACCAGATAAGGGCCCTTGAGTAGTTATCTACTGTAGAGAGAATCTGACATCATTAGATGTACAGGGTCTCCAAGTTAACCAGGGGCAGGCTATTGCTTATTGGTTTCTCTTTTATGTACCTCATGAGTGGGAGTTGTCATGATTGGCCAGCCTGTGACAGTCTAAATAAAGTTGTGGCAGTTTTTTTTGGACTTATATAATCAAGGTGTAAGTATCATTCTGTGAATTAATTCAAATATTATAAGGGATTGTACGGTGTATCCAGTGGTGGAGAATAGTCACAGTCGGTGACTATTGTGTTCCTGATATCCTGATCTGTTGAAGCAAGCTCCTGGGCGTGGTACATGGGTTTGGTCCATCTTCTGCTATCAGAGTTGTAAAAGGACTGCACAATTCTGCTGGATAGGATTAAACCAGGTTCTTACCAAGTCCAATTGAAGTAGCAGATCGTAACATTGACTGAGTGGTGGATTTAGATTAGATTTTCAGTACAAGACACCTTCCCTTCCATCCCACAGGTTCAGCAGAGGCAATTTGCTGCTATATTTTCAAGTATTTTTTGCACTGCCGTGTAATTACTCCCTTGTGCCTTAGGAAGGAAGTAGGACTATCATGGCAGCTTCTATGCATTAACAAAGAGCCCCATTCAATTGTAAGCCCGCAATTGCCTCTAGCCTGTAGATTTTGCTGCGGGATACATTTTTTATAAACATTTAGATACATTCAATTGTCCCTAACTCGGAACTTCTCTTTCACAACCTCCATGCAGAAATCATGCACTCATATCATTTGACGATATTTAAGCAAACCCGTAATTTACTTCTTAAACACTCGCAATACTTCTTAGACACAGCCAATAGTAAATTATAAATGAGTTTATACTTAAACTTCACTCAGAGACTACAAATTAATTAGGGTTGATAAGAACATTTTGCAATCAGACTCGCAATCCAGCAATGTAGAAAGCAACTGTTCTAGTCCATGCAGGTTTCTATGAAAGAAACATTAAAAAATATTTTTTTAATTGCATATTTGTTGGTTTAAGACTGTTGTGCAATACTTTATAATGCATTTCCATGCCTTCCCGAGCTTTTCAAATACATTAGTGTGTTTTAAATTGATGCTGCAGCTGTGATAAGTGTTTGAAAAAGTCCTTGAGTACTCATAACATTTATTGACAAAAACTTGATACATTTTATCAGGCTTAATTTGCGAGCTAGAAATATGGGTCTAATAGAATATTCGTTTAGTGTAACTTTATTTATTTAGCACTTGTACATTTTGAGCTGTGCTAAAAACAATGGAGTTCAAAGGCAGTTTTTTCGTCTTTGACTGGCCAGTAGTGATTGTGGGCGGTTACTCGTAATTGGAATGCGAGTAGCTAATTGTGGCATTTACGAGCTGCTTTACGAGTTCAAGTAATTGCGATTTGGCCAATTGAATAGGGCACAGAGAGACTGCTAAAATAAAAATGTTCTCTGTTAAAACTTTTTTGCCCATGGCTTACATAGTTGCTAATGTTTTTTGCTTCCTGCATATTTTACAACCATGTGAAGCATTTGAGAACATACAGTGGATCTTAAAAGGGATTAAACAACAAACATGCTCTGCAGGCCAGTATTTCCTTCTTTCAATAATTCCCCCTCTCTCTTCATTGTATCGGTGTCGCTCTGCATATTAGTATTTACATTTTGCAGGTTAGGATTTCCCTTTTTGCAATTGCTTCACCTTTCTCTATGGTCTGTCTTACTAGATTCTAAGTCCTGGAGGGTAATATTCCTCCTTTCTCAGTATAATATCTATATGAGAATGTAAGCTCTGCAGGACCAGACTCCATGCTCTCAATCGTTCCTTCTATTTCTGTGTTTTATATAAATTACATAAAATGTGTAAAGGACCAACTATCCTTTAAAACGCAAAATATAATGTTAAACATGTAATTTAATGTATTAACTATTATGTGCAATTATAAAGTGTAGGGAACTTTCATTGCAGCATCTGATTATCAGGTTTATCAATGGGGTGGGCGTCTAAGACGCATATAAGCTTTCAGTTGTCCAGTGAATAAGGGATCAATAGGTGCACAAACAAATTACAAATAAAATGCTCTTTTTTTTTTTTCATGGTATAGCAACACAACTGAAATAGAAAACAATCCACTAACGCGTTTCATGCTCACTAGCATCGTTGACAGGATACGTTCAACTATTTCCTAAATAAGTCTGGCTATTTAAAAAATAATTAAAACACCTGTATGCCTTAAAGAAACATACTTGCAATAACTGGTTTGTGATGGATTTGCTGTTTAACTTTTAAGGCCCAAAACAATTTAAACAATTCAGGGCTATAGCCACAACATCAATATAAAATGAGCTATAATTTAATAACACAGTGACCACTATATAGTAGATATATAATGCTAACATTTAAAATGACAGACTTAAGGTAAACTAGATATAAGTTATACTTGTGCAGAATAAAAATAATGGATCCAAGGTCCACTCCCAGCTGATTATTCAGACTATTGAAATGAATAAATAAAATAATATTCGTCCACATTAAAGAAAATTGTATATACAATGTAATATATTATTTCTATATCTTATTTACTAAAAAACAATTTATTATAATATAGTTTGATCCCATCCTCTACATTTATCACACACATTAAACAACAAAATAGCATATTAATCTACACAAACAATGCTGAATATGTCAAGAATGTACTTGCCAGTTTTCTCGATAGAAAATCAATATATAATTATGCTCTTCAGGTGAGTAAGAACTTGGGGGAGGGAAGGTGAGGGGGACCATTCACCCCCCCCCCCCCAGATTATATGAATATGAGACACACGAAAAATAGCAACATTAAACTTAATCATGCACTACCAGATCTGTCCACTAGAGGCATATTAGGAGCACTACAACATTTAACCCCTCCCAGAGCAGGGCCCCGTTGCATTGTATCAGATGCTCCGGTGGTAGATCCGGCGATGCTTCCTGTCCTGGGAGTAGAGTTGAATTATCCCCCCCAGATTTTATGAAGCTCTTATGCCCATAATGTTCTTCAAGATGGAGCTAGCTTGCTGTTGGGGCGACATTGTCCCTTTAACAGAAAGCCTACGGCTGAACAAAGTTGAAGAGAGTGGGCAGTTGACTGAGCTAGGAATAGGGAGACTGTATTTGGTTCAGTTAGGGTTAAGGGGGTGGTCTGATTAGGGTGGGGTGGCTATATATTCACCTCTCTTCCTGGTGGGCTACCTTTTGGATTTGGGTACCAGTAGGCATTATAACTGATCTCTCGCCCTCCCTCCCTATGTTTTATTCTCAGCAGCAACCAGCTTGGAAAGAGAATGATGGCTACAGAAATGTCGCAGCTCCGGTGTGGCGGGGTGTGCTTGCCCACATATGACTATTTTGTGGAAACAGTGATGGATATAAGTAAAGGGCACGGGGTCCCCTCCAGTTCATGGTGGCAGTGGGTAATGCACCTCTCTTGGTTAATAATAATAAGTTATTAGTAGTTATATATATTTACTAGCGAATTGCCCGTCAAAAAATTACGGGCATGAAATCATAAGGCAGTCATCGCATGCCTTGCAATGAGCGCCTTTGGTGCTCATTGCGCGGCTGTTGTTTTTTTTTGTTTGTTATTAGGGGGGCTTTTTTTGTGTATATGTATTGTTGTATGCCAATGAAATAATTAATAAATTAATAAATGAATATACTTTACCTATTCCTAAGTAATATATGCTGCAGCATCCACTGTAGTTGTGCACGGTTCTGCAGCTGAGGTGTAACTGTCAGCAATGTGTGCAGTGTGTAGTGTAAATGTGGTGCGTACGCGAGGTAAAGACGTTAGTGTAGCTGTGTACTTCCGCATTGAGAAATGGCGCAAATGTGTTACGCTGGTGTGTATGATTTTCCGTCCTTAGTAAAAGCGTATCTTACCTCGTACGGCTTTTTGGAAAAGCCGTATGTGCTTGGTGCTGTTTTGCGTGTTTAGGGTCCTGTAGCCTCGTTTTTGTTTTTTCTCTCGATTAGGGGATTTTCGTGTGTCTAAACTCGTGAATTTGGACTTAAATTGAGGTGTAACTTCCCTTGCAGAGGTCCTGGGTGCCCCCCCCCCCCCCCCTTGCTGTGGGTAAGCTTTTTATGTGTTTTTTTGTGTGTATTTATTGTGTTTTGACTGTTTTCCGGTGCGCGCGGTACGGCGCTTAAGGTCGTATTTTTGCGTCCCGCGTCTCGTATTTTTTAGTCCGTAAATTTCCAGCAGTTCATATTGTTGGTGCCATAAAGTGCCGCTTGTGTGGGTGTTTGTAACCGCGTGTGAGGCGCTGTAGAGCCTCCACCTTTGCGAGGGGCCGCATTTGCAGCCCAAACTGCGTCCCCTTTGCGAGCTTGCAAGAACTGCGTTGCTCGCTATGCGAGCTTGCAAAGCGTGACGACGATTCGTAGTTTGACAACTATTATATGTGATAATTCTTCTATAAAGGAGCTGCGGCCTGATTTACCCCATAATGGTGTTCGTGTCATATGTTGGTATTCATGTGTTACAGCTAGTCAGTCATACGTATTGACTATACACCTGTCAAGTATAAGTAGGAGTCTTACTGTCCTGTATATGAGGAACTTCAGTGGCACTTTAAGTGCAGAGTAAGATGTGTTTTTGCAACCAAGATCATTTATTTTAGACTTGATCAAGATATGGGTTTCTTTCATAAAACTTCCTCTTGCAAAGTGTTATACATCAGCAGAGAATAATGTGAAATGTGCACTGGGCTGGTATATCCTACATTGCATGGAGAGACATTTCCAAACATAATAAATAAAAACACTGCTGAGTTGTCAGCCTTGAACATTTATATTTAGCTTTGGTAACGTAATGTATCAGTGATTTCAGCTCTTGATCTCTAACCCCTCTGTTATCTACTATCTCCATTGAAGCGTTATCTGAATATCACTTTAACTCAGCTGTACTCTGCATGAAGGAACATTGAAACAAAACCCTTTTTATTTGCATTTAGAACCCATATCGCTTTTTATAATAAGCTTCTAGGAACAGGAACCTCATCTCCTTTCATACCTGTATATTATGTATTGGCAGAAGCTTCATGTATTTAGAGCATAATTTGGCTCTTTATGTTTGGGTGTGATAATGGTTCAATTAGTGTCATATAATGACTCCTTGTAATATCATCCAAAATAACATCTCCTATTGCTTAATAAATCATTTAACTCATCATACTGTTCCACATAACCTCACCCTATAACTACTTCCACTGCTCCATACATGATCCCCCTATAACCTCAACAATTGTTTCATGTATCATCTTCCTATTACTGCTCCATATAAAATCTCCATATGACTTATTCTATGTCTTCATATAACATATGCATTTAACTCCTCCTATTGCTCCATATATCTTCTCACTATAACTCCTTCTATTGCTGCATGCAACCTCTCCCAATAACTCTTACTAGCACTATATGTCCCCTATTCCTATAACTCCTTCTGTTGTTCCATATATCCTTTTCAAATAGCTTCTTCTAATGCTCAAAATACTCTATCCCTGTAAACTCCCATTGTTCCTCCATATAACCTCTCCCTATAATTATTCATGTAACCCATATCTCCTTATATACATCTATATAACTGCTAATATAATACCATAACCAATACAACTGTGCTATATAATTGTTCCCTGTCATTCAATATTCTGATATTAATATTGTTCTTACCATTTACATTCTGAGGTAACATAGTACAAAGAGTTATGTTTGTTCTTTCCTACCTGTCTGCATCGACGTGGGTAATGGAGATTCGAGGTGGTATCCGGAGCGGGAGGGTGGTGGGCCTCTGCATGCTGTCATAGTCCGGAGACCTAGCCCTTTCTCCAGGCCTCCATGGAGGAACCTGGAGGGTGGAGGATTGTCTCCTCCTCGCCCTGCGGAGGTCAGATCCCAGAGTGCTGCCTGATGTGTAGGATCTGCTGTATCTTCCTGTCTCATCCTTGGATCTCTGTGGAGATATATATATATATAGATCAGTGTCATAGAGGTCCAAATGGCGGTCCACGTTTCTTCACGTTTGAAAAATTTGACTTGATCAAATATTTGGCTTTTTACATTTTTTTCTAAACTAATGACTCTCAGCGCTTCTTAATTTTTTGAAAACTTTAATTATTTTTTTTTACAATTTATATATCAAGGTCTGTATTAATGCGACTGAATAAGGAAGTAAGATAAAAAGGGAATTTTAAAGGGATTGTTAAAGGGACTCTTTATGATTTTTTGTTTGTTTTATATGAATGTGTTAACTGGGTCACTTAATTCAATTTATCTTCCTAAAAGTAGCTATATAAAGCGGTTTACACTTCATTTACTTCTAAGAAGACCACACTTAACAGCTTACAATCTGGTGTCTCCCCCTTTCTTCCTGTTCTTTCGCATTATAGCTGCCATATTCCACAGCTGTGACCTAAAGCCAGTTACACAGTGGGCAGCTTCTCACTACCAAAGTCTCATGCTTCTCGGACACAAAGTATGTCATTGTCTGTTTGTTAGCATCATGAGACACCGGTAGTACGAAGTCCCTCCATGTGAGTGCAGTTTCAGGTTGAAGCAGTGCAATATGGCAGCTCTGTTGAGGGGGGACATGAAGAATGGTGCAGGTTCCAGAAGGAATACATGCAATATCATAATTACATTTAGGAGGGTACAATTAATTAACCTAATTAAAACGTTTATAAACAAATATAAATATAAATATAAGCTGCTCTTATTCTAAAAAGTTCATATATGACAGCAGATAGTTTTGTACATTTGTACTTTCATTAGCGCAGCAAAGTGATGTGAACTGCTGAACAACAAACATGAATGAAAGTACTATAGTTTATAATTATGCCCGTAGTCTGAATGGTTTGGGATCTTTTGAGATTAAAGATGATTACACTGCTCTGAAGTATAAGGGTCAGCTACACAAATGGAACACATTTTTTTTCTAATGGTGGCTGCCTCTCTCCTCAAACATCGAACATGACGCTGTAACTGACAAAGAAACTTATGTTAAAAATAACAGTATAAAATATTTATTATTACTACTATTTTCCATCATTTTTGAAACACTCAGTTTCCCAGAGTGCAGTGCAATCATTTTATTTTTTTTCAACTTATTTTTAGACGTTCAAATGTGAACACAAATGTAGTATTTATTTACTGTATCAGTGGAGGGCTTCTATCACTCTTTTGCCCACCATAAGTTAAATGATATTGCTGTAAATAGCTTTCCCACAAAATCTAAAGCACAAGTTAAAAAAACAGCCCCTCACTGATGAGATCTGTTTTAAGATCCAAACGGTACTGTGTGTGGGTAGGTCTTTAGTGCATAATCAACCCGATGCTATGTTTTAAAGCTGTGTAGTACAGCGAGCATATGTCTAAAAGGAGCAATGTATAAAGTGAAAATCCATTGTGGATTAATCTGCATGTTCCTGCCCAGTTTCCCAGAGTTCAGTGCAATAACTGTTTTTCTGGGAATTTTTTACTTATTTTTATACATTCAAATGTAAACACGAATTTACTATTTATTTACTGTATCCTGCACAGTGGAGGCTTCTGTCACTCTTTTGCCCGCCATAAGCTAAATGGAGAACGAATAGTAGTGAAAATCACACATAAAGTTGTGAGCGTACGAGTTGTTGCTAACGCTTGCAGGCTTGCGCAGCGAGCCGCGCCCCTCGCGTAGCGAGGGCCTCAGTTGCTGGCACGGAGCGCCAAAGGCGCTCCATGCCAGTAACTGCGACCCTCGCAAACTTTACCTCGCAACGCAAACAACATAAGAGACACGTTAACATACATTACGACCTCTCAACACTCGGACGCAACTCGCGAACATTACAAAATTCAAAACACAATAAATACACACAACACATACATAAAAAGCTTACCTACAGCAAGAGGGAGCATCCAGGACCTCAAAAAAGCAACTTACACCTTCATTTAAATCAAAATAAAAGAGTTTAGACACTAAAAAATTCTCTAAACGAGAGAAAAAATGGCCGCCGAACAAAACGAAAACGAGGCTACAAACGCAAACAACACACGAGACACGTTAGCACACATTACGACCTTGCAAAAATCGTCCGCAACCCGCGAACATAATTTTTTTAAAAACACAATAAATACACACAGCACATACATAAAAAGCTTACCTACAGCAAGAGGAAGCATCCAGGACCTCAAAAAAGCAACTTACACCTTCATTTAATTTAAAATAAAATAGTTTAGACACTAAAAAATTCTCTAAGCGAGAGAAAAAATGGCCGCCGAACAAAACGAAAACGAGGCTACAGCGCTCTAAACACGCCAAACACCACAAGAAACTCGCAAAACACCACAAGAAACTTGCAAAACACCACAAAAGACCTACGGATATTCCACTAAGACGCATACCACACATTACCCACCATTTTATGCCAATGCGGAATAACGGTTTGGTCTTGCGCATGCACCGTATTACACTGCACACATTCAGCACGCTTACACAGCAGCTCCACACCACTTATGCTGCAGCAACATCAAAACAGATTGTAGCTCTTCAACAGAATGCTTCAAAATAGGTAAAGTATATTCATTTATTAATGTATTATATATTTCATTATTATACACCAAACAGCATTGGCAATTTCATTGGCGTCATTTTTTCACGGGCAATTCGCTAATACATAATACTTTTTATGGTTTCGATGGGATATCTTCTGCTTAACACAACCTATAAAGAAATGGTCTAGTATATGATATGAAACCCTGGCTTTATCCTTCACATTGCAGTTTCCACTAATTACCCAGTTAATTGGTTCTGACAGTGTCTGTGTAATTTGGACAATTTACCGACATACGCCTGCACAGAACACATATAATAACATAACTGAATGCAGACTTACTTTGTTTACAGTATTATTCAGTTATTTGCTGGTCAGATTTTGCAGATACTGATGGCACTAGATATTTTTTTGTCTGATTTCTATCCCTGGAATACTTAGTGTAAATATGAAACTGTGTAAATTGGGGACTTGCTGTATTTATCAATGTGAAAGCAATAGCTGTTATTTACAAACTGCCAACATGTCTATTCTGCTCATTTAGAAACAAAAAATTTTGTGCACTTATAATATTTTTTTTAATTTGTGCATGTTTTATACACTTATACATATTACCCAATTTCTGCAAACATGTCTATCTATATTACAGTATAGTCAGTCATTAACATTGCATTCACCCCTAAAATACAAATTAACGATCCTGCACTCTCTCTCCATAACCCATCTCTAATACAGTCTCTAAATGATTGTCCCTGACCCTAATTAACTACATTTAACACTTTCACATTCTACTATGTCATAAATGAATTGCATGAGAAAGAAACCTTGCAAAAGTCTTTGGAAACATATTGGTGGTCAGTGGTAGTTGAATGACCAGTCTTATGTAAATCTGCTGTTACAGAAGAGGGCTGTGAACGTCTACAGAAAATTCTACCCTGGAGTGAGAGTCCAGGACTAAGAACTAAGACCATTTGAAGTTTAGGCATCTCCCTGGTTGATGGCATGGCCAAATAAGCATTACCTTGGTGTAAGTCTTCTACGTCTCAATTTGTGAGGCTGTTATATATTATGTAAATACTGATTTCTGGCATAGAAACCATCTACACTTAGATGTATTTTGTTTTTGCATTGTTTTATTTCAGTGCCTTATGGATGGGGAAAACTGCTTGCATGTCCACCAATTGAAAAGATAGAACATCACACTGCACAAAGTACGGTAGTCTCTTTACAGTTACAGTGCTATTTTGGGTTTGAGTTCATTGTAAATTCTTTAAAAGTGTTTGTAAATGGCACTCGTTACCTGGAGGCTGCATACATTCTAATATTTTAGTGCCACTCATTGTGTATACATTGCTTGAGTATCCCTGCTCCTTCCCCTTTAAGGTTATTCTACTTGGGAAGAATGCAAATTGTACTTCAAAGCAAGACCTACATGTTTTAAGAGAAAAATGTTATGCTCATCTGTACATTATAGTTTAAATTCTACAGGGCTTTGTGACCTAATGAAAATATTTAATGGGAAAATCAATCTCAGATTGGAAATTATATAGAAACAATATAAACAAACTTTAATTAGCAGGAGGTAGTTTAATAGAGACATTTATAGATTTTTTTTATTTACAGGCCCCCAGATCACAATACACAGTCATTGAGTTTCCAGCAGTGGTGCCTGAGTCACTGCAGACATCATTAGCGATGTGATTGGTGATTGAAATATCCGCATGTAATTCTGCTTGTTCTCTCAGCTTCTTAAAATGACTTGTGAAGTGATTGAAGTTTAATTAAAACCAAATTACAGGAGCGGATAAAAAGTTTATTGAGGTGTAAAATGAAACACTTGTTTTACCTAAAGGTCAGTCCTGTGTACTGTAGAAAATACATTAGCTGCATTATTATGTGATAACATAGTACACTAATGTGTATCTACATAATGAAAATACTCGGCTGTATATTGATGCTTGGATGGTATGTGAGTGCTGGGTAATTTGGGAGGGGCTATGGCACCTGCATGGAGTGTTACTTCTAGCATTGATAGACCTAACGAGACAAAATAGCCCTGATTGCAATGCATTCTGTTATTTGCACCCTGTATATCTTGCCACCTCTACCCAGTATTAATTTGTATCTGGCCAACTCTATGTTATCTGTATCATGTCATCTCTACGTCTTTTCCATCTGATTACTGCCATTTCTACTCCTGCCCCCTGTGCATACTGACATCTTCACCAGAGGTAAGTCTGTATCCAGGGATTTCCACTCATAGTCAGCCATCTCTACCCATCTGCATTCTGCTATATCTGACCATACACCCATCTCCATGCATGACCCCAACACATATTGGCATCACTACTGTAGATTCTTGGGATCCCACCACCTAACCACAAGGCAGACATTCTGCCATCTGATCCTCTGGCCCATCTGCATCCTTCCATTGGTTTAACTATATCTTGATCTCTTCACCGCATTGCCACCTGAATTCAACCATCATTCTTGATATATTGGTGAACATTGTCTGTATAATAACGGTGTCAATTAAAAAAAGCTTCAACTATTTATTTAATCTGTTCCTCTCTCCGTCCACTGTAGGTAAGAACTGGTTCTCAGGTTCCAAGCGGTCATGTAGTGATCAAGTGAAACAAGATGGGAACTTTCTATACACAGAGTCTGAGAAATGAAGATTTTCTCTACAAGCGTTTATGTTCATGGCTTCTAATGTTTTTAGTGTGTTACATACTTCTCAAACCTGTGAAATATGTAACAAACAGTGTTTTAAAAAAAAGTAAACTCTAAAAAAATGGTTGAGTCATAGGACTGGAAGAGTTGGGAAAATGAGGGGATGGTGACTCAAGATTAATATCCTAAATATATATTGTATATTTATTATTTCTTAGTATTTGTGCACATACGTATTTGTATGTGTCACATTGCAGGGGTGGAGGTGGCAGTGAGTATGAGATAATTTACTACACAACAAACTGTGGGGGTATTCTCTAAGCATCTAAAGTGGCAGACATGAGCATCCCTGCAGTGGTGAACTACTGAAGGTGCAGCAGGTGCAAAGCACCAGAGACCACAAAAGAAGATAGGCACGTTGCTATCTGCAGCAGCCTGGGTTAAAGGGAGACTCATAATTTATTATGGGAGAGTGACAGATAATTATATTTTCTAGGAAAGTGATCTGACCACTTACATATATTGTTTGGCTTTTTTTGCACTGGGGCCCTCTATTCCCTAGGTCCTACACTGCTTCCCTGTATTTACTATTATTACAGCCCATCTCACCTTATCTTAGCTCGAGATGCTTTATAATTTCCTCCATATGTCAACCCAAAGACATAAAATCAAAATTAAGGAGTCAAGTCCCAAATTTTCTATGCATTAAAATAACCACTTTTTATGAATTACTAAAAAGTTTATTTAGGAAAAATTAATGATCTTTAGAATATTAAAGTAACTCTGGTTTCAACTGTTTGCTTCTCCTGCATTTTTCCAATGTTAGAAGCTACAGTACATTCAAACAGTTTTGCACAATATGAATGCAAAATTGACTAAGCAAAAACAGCTAGTTGACTTACGACCACTCAACAAAACTTTCTCACTACTTTGCTTCATTTAAATATTCAGGCTAGGGAGAAGTAATGGCTTTCCTTTGTATTGCTTTTTATGGTATAAGTGATATATTTCTCCTACAAAAAAATGCAATTTTTGTAATGTTTAAACCATACTTTTTTAAAATAAATGATTGAAGTTTTCATATTTCGGTGTGTCATTAAATAAAAAAAACGTGTTACTGAATGGCAGATTTTTTTTCTTTTCTGGATAGAATTTTTGTTTTTCTTTCTAATAAATAAATCAAGTGCCTAGCACTGCTTGTTCTTATTTCATATTTAGTATTTAATCACTGGGGGACTCCGATTCTATTCGTTTCCTTGCAAGCAGCTATGTATAGCTAATAAATAAATAAAACAGGAAACTTATAAATATTATCAAAATAAATTACCCATTGAGTGGGTCACGAACGAGTCTTACTTTTAGCAATTCATATAGGGCAAATGAGCTTTCTGGGTAACTTTTTCAAATGCTGAATAGAACATACACAAGCCTAAGGGATCAGACTGAGAATCGATAGAAGCAAAAGGTGATACCTTATGAGCCTCATTTCCATATGACTACCCAGAATCCTAAGAAGCACGCTGGATGGTGAATAATACTGTGATGAAATTGATGTGATTGGGAAATGTAGTTGCTCATTTACAGTGGAGGGGTTTTAAAAAACCACTGTGGTCACATTTTACATTTTATTATTTTGAAGAACTACACTTAAAACATGCATCAAATAATATATAGCTCCAAATGATTATATTTTATATGCAGTTCTACTGCTGTGGAATCTGCCATGTTAGCAGCTCCACTTTCTGAGATTGGAGAAAACTACGAATACACAGAAAGTGTCTCACTGCATAGCGACAATATGGCAGTTACATATGTCAGAATTCTAGCATTAAAGAATAATTGCAAATAAAGGTTGTGCTATTTTTTTCCTAAAAATATTTTGCCCTCTATAGATACAATTTTTACCACAGTGCTCCTTTAATCACCTTTTTAACAATACTATTTCACGTTGTTTTCTGAGCCTAACACCAAATACATTTAATTGTACAAAGAGCTTGTGAGAACTTTAAAATACTGTCTTTATTGTTTATATATGATGCTGCAAATAAAACATTTATGGATTATAGTATAGTCTTATAAGCCTTAATATACATTGAAATATACATTGAAAAGGTGAAACACCCCAAACCAAACATTATCCAAAGGGATAGCAAAGAAGATAAGGTCTGTGACCTCACTGGGAACTTCTAACTGGAAGGCTCTCTAACAGCAGCCCAAATCTGGCTAGAGCCCCTACCACAGATAGAGAGAAACAGAAAGCAAAAATATATAGATAATGGATCTATTGAGCACTTTTTAAATCTTTACAAGTCAATATCTTGTGGATGAATCTCAATTCATATATAATAGGCTTTGATTGATACACAGCACACCATAAATTTAATTAAAACCAGAATGTATTTTTGTATCCATACTTAGGAAGAATCTCTAAATCCTAAATAGAGATTTGATCATCCTATAGGCCAGTGATCCTTTTTAAACATGGGGCCAGTTCACTGTCCCACAGACACTGTTGGGGGCCGGACTATAGTTTGAAAAAAATATGAACAAATTCCTATACAGTATATATATTTCCTTCGCTTCTTTCCGTCCCTTCTCCCTCTTCCCTCTCTCTTTTTCTCCCTGTCTCTCCTTCTCCCCTCCGTTTCTCCCTCTTCCTCTCCCCTTCTCCCTCTCTTCTATCTCTCCTTCTCCCTTCCTCTCGCTACTTCTCGCTCTCTCTTCTCTCTCTCCCTTGTCAATTCTTCTGCTCCCCTTCTGCTCTCCATCTCTCTCTTCCTCCCTCTTTTTTATCTCTCTCTCCCGTCCTCTCTCTCCTTTCTATCTCATACTCACTCTGTCTTCCCATGTCTCTCTCTTCCTCTCTCTCTCTCTCTCTCTCTCTCTCTCTCTCTCTCATACTCTAACCTTCCCTCTTGTTTTTCTCTCTCTCTCCATCCCTATCTCACCTTTCTCTCTCACTCTGTCCATCGCCCTCCCTCCTTCCCCTCTCTCCTTTCTATCTCTTCATCCCTCTCTCTCCCCGTGTCTCTCTCTCCATCTCTCTCCCCCTCCATATTCTTTTTCTCTCTCTCCCTCCTTTCTCTCTCTCCCTCACCATCTCTCCTTTCTCTTTCTCTGTCCATCTCCCTGTCTCCACTCTCTCCTTTCTATTTTTTCCTCCCTCTCTCTCCCCCATGTCTCTCTCTCCCTCACTCCCATTGTCTCTCTACCTCACTCCCCCTTGCCTGTCTGTCTGTTTCTCTCCCTCAGTAGTAGATGGGCTTTAACATTTGAGAAATGACCATTAGAGATCAAACAGTACAGTCAGCTTTGTGTCTCCTCAGCCACACCTCTTTATTAAATGACAGATCAAAACGAATACAGATTTCCGGCTCCACCTCCATAGCAACAAGACTTCCCTGTCAATCACTTAGAGAGCTTTACTGTACTGCTAATGCAGTGGATTCCTCTCTCATTATAAATCATTACATGTCCAACATGTGATCTGTTATGTTCTTCCCACAATACACTGGTTATGAGGTGAAAGCCAACGTGGTCAGGGCTCCTTCTGGTGTAATGTCATAATGCCCTGTGGCCAGAGAGAAATTGCTGCTTGTCACATCACAAAAATATTTTTGTTTTTTTATTAATGCTTTGTTCAAAAGCCTTCTTGGGAGAAAAAAAATCAATATGGTGCCTCGTATCAAAAGGTTGGGCTCAGGGCTATTTTTACCTAACAACCAGAACGGAAAAAGTAAAATGCACCCTGCGCTCCTCTATGAACGCACAAAAATCTAGTGATGGCGATACAAGAACATACCGGTATATGCTATATGTTATATACTGTATATATATATATATATATATAGTAAATAAGTAGTACATTTGTGTTCACATTTGAACATCTAAAACAGGTTAAAAAAAAAAACTTGTTTCCTGCTCAGAATTCTGAGAAATACAGTTATTACACTGCATTTAGGTAACCTGGCTTCGCTCTTGTAATCCATTACCATTCCAAACATGGCTTCTTTTACGCATATGCCTGCTGTATCACACAGCTTTGAGCAAAGCTCAGGATGGACTATACACAAGCTAGGAAACTGCCCCACACTGAGGAGAGGCAGTAACCTTGAAACAGCTGTACATTGGTAGGATTCCTAGTTTGTGTATAATCCATCCTGAGCTTTGCTCAAAGCTATGTAATGCAGGCATATGCTTAAAGGAAGCCATGTTTGGAATGGCATGTATTGCAAGAGCAAAGCCTTTGTGGGCACATTGGCATGTCACTGCCCATATTATTAAACAAGGAAAAAGGGGCTTTATTGGCTACTGTTTATGTAAATGTATATTTCGAAATCAAAATCTATATATTTTTCTTGCGAAAAATGTTTTGTAAGATCTGAGCAGGGAAGGGTTAACAGATAAGTGAGTCTTTAGGAGGAAGTTTAAGTATAATCCTCCCCAATCACATCTGGACACATTCCTCCTTATTAATTGCTGTCTGCCTATTTCAGTAGTTAAATGTTACAGCTCGCTATCAATGGGTTGTAAACACACAGTTGCAACCAGAGATCAGAGACCAGAGTTAAACAATCAGTTAAAGAGTATATACAGCCTTATTAAATTGTGATTCAATAAATTGAAAGGGCTCTATTTAAGCACATAGCATTTTTTTTTTTAAAGTTTTTAGTTAGTGAACTTCTATCCAAAAGCAAGGTCTTCACTAACTAAAAACTTATGTAAAAATATATGCTTAAATAGAGTCCTTTTAAATTTACAGAATCACAATTTAATAAGGCTGTATGTGTTACAATGTATGCAGTGCAAAGAATATTATTCAGGGATAAAAGTGGATAAACCACTCTATATTAGTGGCCTAACAGTGATCTAGTCATTTCATCATTTCACTATAATGCTCTTAGGGCTAAAACTGTAAAAATCATAGTTAAAACAGCTAGCATAGCTAAAACCACTAGTTCTTGTTAGGGCATTACCATGGTCCTTTAAATTATACCATACAGTATTTGGATCTCTCACTATGTGCTTTTAAATATAATTTAAACATGATTAATCTAAAGCATTGTGTGCAGCTATATTGAAAAAAAATAATATAGATATATTTAGAATAGGACAGATATATAAATAAAAACTTCAGTGGAATAGAAACAGTCAGACCAGAGCTGGAGTGCTGCTAGTTAGACTCTGAAGCTGCCAGCAGATCCCAAGATCCTTAGTGTCAAGGAGAATACAGGCCCTTGGTAAGATGGCTATAACACTTGATAAAGGAAACTTAGATATCAAAGAGTCCAATCCAAAACATGTCTCCTCTAGCACTCTGCTTTATTGAATGACACATTTTCTATAAACCGAAAAACAATCAAATATTGCAATTTCCCCCAAATAACAGGCCGATTGGGAGCCTTACTGTAGTCCTCCCAATCTAATAATATTATCCACTAATACACTATTCATGTAATACTGAAAACAGACAATCCTACAGTTAAGAGACATCTGGGGGAAGAAGGTCTCACATTTGTCACAGTAACATTTACTGTATATTGCTTAAGAATTTGTTTGTGCTTAAATAAATAAAATATTACTGTAATGATAAACTGCACATGGATCGGTAAAGACATTTTTTTTAAATGATGCCTATTCTATCTATCTGTCTTTGAGTAGCTCTACATTACAGATAACAATTAATGTACATCAAAATAGCAATTACATCTGTGGTCAATATACTTTGATAAATAGCTACAGAGATAAGGAAGGACACAGATGGCCAGGCAAAGGGAACCCAAACAATAAATAATATATATTGAGATTAGGAGAATTATCTCTTCAGGTCAGATCTGGACATTGTATTGAGTTAATCATTTTTCAAGATGTTCATCTCTTCAAAGCAAGGCCAGACCTGGGGATCTCTAAAAACATTATTATATTAAGAAGAAAATGTTCTGTGAGTTGAGGGGGAAAATTATTGCAATGTCTTATTAATTTCTTTATACAAGCAATAGACCCAAGGACTGCAGGTAATCAGAAAGAGTCATTGTCCTGTATACTTACTGAGGAAAGAGAGGGGGCAGAGAAAAGAGGAAACGGGACCATGACAGAAAAAGAGAGGAATAATAACAGAGAGTAAAAAAAGACATAGGCAAAATCGCAGAGATTAGAGAGAAGGAGAGTAAACAATATAAAAGAAAGAGGGGATTGTGATGTTAAAGAGCCATTGTAGTGCTCATACAGTAGGGCTTCATTTATTAATTTAGTAACTAATTTGCAATACATTCAGTATTTGAAAAATCAATGTAGCTTTTAAAACTTACATTTGAACTTTAAAGGACCAAAAGTATCTCCAAAGAATAGCTTGGTAGGACTTGATAAGAAAAAAAAACATTATTATGCTATTACTGTGAATTTAAATAATTATTTACAATATTAATTGTAAACTGGCATACCTCAACTGCAGTATGAAAGTGGGTGATTAATAAAAAGTATGCTTGTACATGGATAACAGTTCAGGTTACACTACTCCTTGCTACCAATGTATGTTTCAGAGAGCGGTTATCAAATTGATACCTCCCCCTAGGACGGTCCACTCCAACCAAAATACTTCATTCAGCGAGGGAAGCTTATATAGCCTGGGGATCCACAAAAAATAGCAAGGAATTGTTTCAATGCACAGCAAAGGATTAATAAAGTTTTTTTTTTCTTACCAATCGCTAGCTAATTACAGTGCCTTGCAAAAGTATTCACCCCCTTGACTTTTCACCTATTTTGTTACATTACAGCCTTAAGTTCAATGTTTTGTTAATCTGAATTTTATGTGATGGATCAGAACACAATAGTCTAAGTTGGTGAAGTGAAATGAGAAAAATATATACATAAAACTATTTTTTTAGAAATAGAAAACAGAAAATTGGCATGTGCGTATGTATTTAGCACCATCCATCTCTCCCTCAACTCTGACCAGTTTCCCAGTCCCAGCTGCTGAAAGAGGGCCTGCGAAGCTGAAAAACATCCCCACAGCATGATGCTGCCACCACCATGTTTCACTGTGGGGATGGTGTTCTTTGGGTGATGTGTTGTGTTGGGTTTGCGCCAGACATAGCATTTTCTTTAATGAACAAGGGTTAGATGGATGCGTCATTAAATCCATGAAGCTGACAAATCACTGTCATTCCTGGGCACAACAACAGTAATCAAGCAATAGAGAGTCCATGTATTGGTGTGCCCACTGCAGCCTATGCAGTTACAGACCGCAGCTGGAATCAAGATAGCGTTAGGAGCCAAGAACGATCAAGACCAAGAGTCAAAGAATAGATCACATCTAGCAAATGATAGATAATCTGAGTTGCAATTAGGAGTATCATCCAAGTTCAAGCCTAGATGACAGATAGTTAGGAAAGCACACAAAACAATGTATTATTCATCATACTAATGACATATACCTCTCTTTTCTCTCTTTAAACATGAAGGAGGTCTGGGTCCAGGGGCAAGACAGAGGCAGGGGCGTCGGCTCCATCAGAGCAGGAAGTGGAGGAGCAAGCCCCCGCCCAGCACAAACCATCGCAGTGGGAGGAGGAAAGAAGAGGACCCAAGGGTTCTGGCTTGGAGGAGGAGCATGTCATATGGCTAGTGGGGTCACCATCAGGACCACCGGCAACACCGCCGGCATTCGACCCCACTATCCCCCTCCTCCAAAGACTGAGCATATCGCCAGGGCCCTCCAACTGGAGTGATGATGCCATCTAATCAAAATAAAGGGTTGATACACGTGCAAAGTCCAATTAGTGATACTGTGGAGTATTAACATTCCCCTGAGTGCCTGATAGGAATATGACAGGTGATACTGGAGTGGTTTGCCAGTTCCTTCTCTAGTGAACTGTAATTTGTCTGACCTTTCTGCTATGACCTGCCCACCTGAAGTGGCCCTACATGGTATAGATCACAGCTTGATTCAGGTACACAAGCCCCATCACCTCCACCACATAGCAATCCAGAAGGGGACCAGGGGAACATACACCATACTAATCCACTGTAAGCCATCAGGAGGGGCTGCAAAAACACATGGAGTCTGTGCAGAGGCACGCGGATCAACAGCCAACTCACCTCCATCAGGGATAATCTCTGCTACGCCCATCCTGGAGAGTCCCACGCCATTGCTGGTGGCCATGTGTAGCTATTTCCATTTGGTGACCTCCCATTATGTTCATCAATTTACATTAGTGTGGTGTATGTTCCCCAAGTCCCCTTGTGGATTGCTAAGTGCTGGTGGTGAAGGGGCTTGTGTACCTGAATTAAGCTGTGACATATACCATATAGGGCCAATGTAGGTGGGCAGGTCATAGCAGAGAGGTCAGACAAATCAGTCCACTAGAAAAAAAACTGGCAACCCACTCCAGTATCTTTGGCATGCAAACCTTGTGGATACGCACAGGCAGAGACATTAGTAGGTGTGCTGCAGTCCATAGGGTCACAGAGAGTCAGACACAACTGAGGGACTGAACAACCATATGTGAAATGTCCCCCTGGTACTTGATATATGCCATGTGGCGGTGTCATTTGGCCAATATTTGTTGTCCCAATGTAGATGTGATAAGTATATAAAATGATCTTTGTATTTTTAGGGTCCACATTAGAGCCTCTGTGAGTGAGAAAGGGTTAATATGTCAGCCATTTTTAATACATTTATGCATGTTTCAGCAATGTTTTTCATATTGGCATGTGCATGACCATTCCAACATAAGATAAAATAACATATTTTTTAAGGGATATTTAACCTGGTAGTGTGTCTTTAATTGCTTTATGCATGATGCAGCATGGCTTTTCATATTGGCATATGCATGACCATTCCAACATATGATGAAATAAAATATTTTTTTAATGCCTATTTTTTATTGGGGGATTATTGTGCAAGTAATTGTAATGCCGTTCCATGCTTTTCCCATATTTTAAACTCCACTAGTGTGTTTATATTGTCTTTTACAGTGTTGAGAAATTGTCTGTAAACCATTTGCGGGTCCTATTTGGAGCCATAATATTTTTGCCTCCATTTGCGTGTTACGGAATTTGTTGCAATTTAATAGCATGATTGGAATGTAACTGTTACAGGCTTGAAAGATCAAAGGATTTGCGGCTGTGGAGTTCAGATTTCGACATCCTGTAGGGTTTTTCCTCCCTTAACCCGCAGGTCGTTTGTGGGTAGCTTTGAGAGGCAAATTACATAGCCGTAAGTCTTGCGGGCTACGTTACGGGCTACGGTTTTACACGTTGAGGTAATTTAATAGGGCTGCTGATCTACTGGGGTTTTAAACACTAATCGTGAAATTTAACTTGTAAAAGTTACAATGAAATATTAAAGACTTAACTTAAAATAAGTTTTAAAAGCTACATTAATTTACTTTCTTCAATTTCTCAATGTATTTCTAATGAATGAAAAAATGTTTTATGAGCACTGCAATAGTCCTTTAAGAGGGAGCACTGACAGCAATGATATATTGCTTCATTTATAAAAGTAAAAGTTGAACACATTAATAAATCCTGAGTAATTTATTCAATTTCATTAAAAAAAGTTATCAAACTATTGCTACTTTAATTAAAAATGTATTCAGGCATCTGCTTTCCTGAGTAAATAACACATGATTAAGGTAATTTTCCAGGGCTGAAGAATTAAATATGATCAAAAAGTGTAAAATTTTCTATGAACATTTTATATTTCTTGTAAGTGTGAAGCACTGTGCACACTGATGACAGATACAAAAACATTAAGATAGATTATGTATGAACATGTATAGAGATGTTGAGAAAAATAGTATGTAAAATGTGTTTTTAAATATATAAATGGTCCCAATTTACCATGGGCTCTGGTGATAATGGCCACATTGCTTTCAGAAAAGAAAGAAAATGTATCATATCAATCTGAGCATTCTGATTAGTAAAATGAAAATTCCACTCATATTTCAGCCAAACACAATGTGGAAAAATTACTATTTAAGCCGCAAAAGCCATTTGTGGAGGGAGCTTTGTTTGAGAGTGGCGCTTTTATTTTTGGAGGGCCATTTCCAGACCCAGAAAACGAGGAAATTGGCTTCAACAAATCAAGAAGAGGATGTGATGGCTACTAGCAACATGGACAGCCCTACTGGTTCAGGGCAGAAGACCATCGCTGGAGGGCAGGTAAATATAATTCATTATTTTAGAAGTGTATTTTTTTTATTTTTATTGTAATGTATTATTTTATAGTCAAATCTTTTTTTCATTTTATTGTAATTGTTTTTGATTAATGTATTTTTTAATTTTATTGTGATTATTCAAAATTATTTTTTGCAATTTAGGCTATTTTTTTATTTTTGTAATTAAGGTTTATTTTTTATTTTTGGTAATTAGGGGGGTTATTTTGTGTAATTAGGGATTTTTTATTTTGCATAATTTTTTTTGTTTGTTTTGTATAATGTTTAGTTATTGTTTATTCAATAGTGCACGTGCAGTGTTTAACACAATATGGTGCCATGGCGATCCTTGACGACCACCATGGCAAAGTAGGTGTATATTTCTAGCTTACCATGGGGGTCCAGATAGACTCCTATTGTATAGGGTTAATGTAGTATACCAGGAGGTCCTTTTAGGACCCCCATGGTACTTATGGGTTAATTAGATATACTATGGGGGTGCTTTAAGGACCTCAGTGGCATTGTGTGTAAGTCCCAACTCAGCTTCCCAGAATGCAGTGTAATAACTGTTTTTCTCAGAATTCTGATCTGGAAGCAGTTTTTTTAACTTGCTTTAGACATTCAAACTATTTATTTACTGTACTACTATAAGGTGGAGGGCTTCTATCGCTCTTTTGCCCACCATATTATAAATGATTGTTGTGGTGAACTACCTACGCATAAGGTCCACAACACAAGCTGAGATCCCGCTCCATTCTGATGATGGCCAGTAAGCTTGAAACAGCTGTACATGGATAGGATTCTCAGCTTGTGTTTAATCCAACCTTGGCTTTGCATTAAAGCTGTGTAATACAGCAGGCATAAGCTTAAAGGAAGCCATGTTTGATAATGGCTATGGATTGAAGAGCGAGGCATTTGTGGGCACATTACCATGTCCTAGCTCAGCTTCCCAGAATGAGCTAGGTGCACCCGGTGCAATGAACTGGGGCCTTGAACAGGGGCAGTGCTGCAGTGCCCCTCAAAAGCTTTTTCTTTTAATTGCTTCCTTTAAAAGTTCAATGGCCTTGGGCCCAACCCACCATCCAACCTGCCCCCCAATATAATTAATTAAAAATGAAGTATATATATATATATATATATATATATATATATATATATATATAAAAGTATATGTCATTTGGGATTCCCTGCACTGGAGAGAACGGGCACCGGCAGAGGAGTCAAGGACGCCCTCAAGAGGGGGATGCTGTGAGACTGACGGGGGGGGGGGGGGGGGGGGGGGATTTATCTTTTTGCACCAGGGCCCATTCATTAGTGCCGCTAGTAAACTATTATTGAACTTCGAAAGACTAGACGTGCTCATTCATTTTTTGTGCAGTCTTCATCTTAAAACAGTGGACTCTAATTAATGTCAATGATCGCACATTAGTAAAATATATCAATCTGTTTGCAGGTGGACTAGACAGGATGATAGACAGCTCAATTGACAAACATTTATGTTTGCTTACTGTTGGAAAACACTTTTTTTTTTAAATAACATCAAGTTGAAAAAGTACTGGTTATTATCTATACTTTTAAATTTCTACATATCTGAAACTTTAATGGCTGCATTCTAGTACTCAATGGTGAGGAATATTACTTGGTATACAGAGTAAGCCCTCTCCATGTGGTGATGAAGGGTGGGTTGTCTATTTAGTGAGGATATTTGTGATAACAAAGTCTCAGCAAAGAGTAGAGGGCAAACTGGAATTATATATATTATTATATTAAATATTATCAACTAGCGAAATGCCCGTCAAAAAATTACGGCAATGAAATTGTAAGTGAGCTAATGGTGTTTGGTGTATATAATATGGCTGATTTAGCGTCCTTCGTTTTCTTTGTCGTGCGAGTTTTTCGGAATATCCGTAGCTGTTTGGTGGGCTTTTTTGGAATATCCGTAGGTGTTTAGTGGTGTTTTGCGTATTTAGGGACATTTAGCCTTGTTTTCGTTTTGTTCGGAGGCCATTTTTTCTCTCGCTTAGGTGATTTTCGGGTCTCTAAACTCTGAAATTTGTGCTTAAATGGAGGTGTAACTTCACTTGCAGAGGGGTGCCCCCCCTTGCTGTGAGTAACCTTTTTATGTGTTTGTTGTTTGTATTTATTGTGTTTGTAATGTTTTTGGGGTTGCACAAGGTTGCATCCTTGTTTTCTAATCTCATAGGTGTTTTTCGGCAAATACGTAGGTGTTTAGTGGTGTTTTGCGTGTTTAGACTGCTGTAGCCTCGTTTTCGTTTTTTTCGGCGGCCATTTTTTCTCTCGCTTAGAGAATTTTTTAGTGTCTAAACACTTTTAATTTGACTTAAATTGAGGTGTAACTTTAGTTTTCGAGGTCCTGGATGCTCCCTCTTCCTGTAAGTAAGCTTTTTATGTATTTGTTGTGTGTATTTGTTGTATTTTTCATGTTTTGATGTGCGCGTGTTGCGGACGATTTTTGCGAGGTCATAATGGGTCGTAATGTGTCTTGTATTTTCCTTGCGTAACAACGTAAATTTTGCGAGGGTCGCAGTTGCTGGCAAGGAGCGCCTTTGGCGCTTCTTGCCAGCAACTGCGGCCCTCGCTTTGCGAGCCCGCAAGCGTTAGCAACAGCTCGCATGCTCACAACTATATATGTGATTAACATTCCATATGTTATTATATTACCATCTCTTTATTATACTATGTCTCACTGAGTGTTCTAGTTTTATTCTGTGCGTTATAGCAGTTATTGGAATCCAAATGGCTTGGCTTGTTATATCTCCCTGCATGTTACTAATTTTTTTAATAGTAGCATACCTCTGCATGTAATTATATCACTATGCATTCCATTATACAAGGTATTAGATTTCAGCATTACTATACAGCTCAGCTTGTTATTAGTCTGATATCTCTCCTTACAGATAGAACACAATCACACACAACCCTCTCCATGACCCTACGCGTTTAAGTCATGGTATTTCCCAGCAGACGCATTTCATGTTTCTGGACACTATAACACTGCTCTAAAAACAAATTAGATTCTAGTAATTTACTCTGCTTTAGCAATGTGGCTTAGATCAGCTGCTGGAAGGGTGAAAACACAGTCTGAATAGTGGATTATCTCCTACAGCAAATCCCTTAGCAGTCTGATGCTTTTCACAGTTGAGAGAGAGACTCAACATTATTATACAGCACAGCATGTTTATTATTGATATATAGAGAGGTGCAGCATTATTATTACTGGTAGCTTGAAGAGAGGTGATCATTATAAGGCACAGAATTTATAATGAAGAACTCAAATCCTGAATCAATAAAAATGAACTTTATTCTACTTAATATGATTGTTGTATAAAATGTACATTTAAGTTACTGATAGGAAGCCCCTAAAGTAACAGGTTATCAGCTTCTGTGACTATCCCCTCTTTTTCTGTTCCCTATCAAATAAGTTCCATGTTTCACAGCTGTTTGGACTGCAGTGGAAATTGAACCAATGAATATGTGTTTGTAACTCAGTGAACCTCACAGATCACCATATGGACTTATATTGTATATGTTGTGAATGAGTGCTCTTCCCCATCACACTATTCCGAAGCATGATCAGTTGAGCATTGGGCCACTATTAGCTTCTGATTGTCCTAACCTACTTCCTCCTGCAGCTCCTTAAGGCAGCCAGAACCAAGCTTCAGTGCCTAGTTCTGCAATATGCTGCAACTCTGAATTCTTGTATATTCCTGGATTGTCATTACAAATAAACAATCATAAATTGTTTCTTCTGATTTTGATTTTGTCTTTGTCTCACCTTTATTCGTGATATCTGGCTCCTTGACCTTAGCGTGTTTACTGTACCCTGACGCATCAGCATGTTGTGTGTCTGCATGTAGCAGTATTACACTGGTAGTGTGAATCCCCTCCCTGTGGGTGTAGCCTTAGCTTACAGCTGTGAAACATGGCAATCAACATGAGACAGAACAGGAAGAGAGGGGGCAGTCTCAAAAGGTGAAAAGGGTTACCCTGGTTGCTTCTTAGAACTAAGTGAAGTGTACATTTTATATGAAAATTGCATTTAGGAGGGTAACATTAATCAATTAACCTAGTTAAAACATTTGCATAAACCGTTTTTTTTAGCCTAAAGAGTCTCATTAACATCCATCGATTCTAACAATAGTGGTATCAAATATAATACATAGGCAACACACACTAATGTGAGAGCTTTCTCAGTATGACAGCAGATCTTCACTTACTGTGTTATCTTGTGGAGTCTTTTCACTAAAAGGGGCTCTGTCACTCCGAAATCAAGTTTTTGTTTTTTTGGTTATTATGTGGTTAAAGAGTCTGAAAAATTAGGTGTGTTATTTATATTTTTCTAAAGTGAATCAGTCTTGTGAAATTCCATGTTGTCGTTTTGTATGTCTATATTTTATAAATAAACGTATTCATTGGAGGGGGGGGGGGGGGGGCATTGTGTACTGAAGGGGCCCAAGGGAAGACCACTACACTTCTGAAAAAATGTTAAAATACATTTGGGCAGTGGTGATGCCTAAGTTGTTTTTGTTTTTTTTACATTTTTAAACAATTTTGCACATTGTTTTTCATTTTTGTTCTCGGAGAGCTTAGTATGAGTATAGCTTTTCAGTATCCTAAACAATAATGTGAAAATCAGAAAGGAGAGATGATTTTCTGATATCATCCAACAGATGATGTCCTACCCAGCAAGACCCTGCTTGACATATCGAACCATCTATATAGAAATGTAAGACTTGGTTATAATGTGGTTATCAATAAATTGGAGACTGTTGACTGAAGGATATTCTCAATAAATTGGAGACTGTAGACTGAAGGATGTTCTTTTGCGTCTAGTATGGATAATACATTCCACATCCAATAAAAGAAACAAATACTAGTAAATAGCCCCATCCATTAATATGATATTGCCACAACCCAGGAGAGGGTGTCTGCTTATGTTCCCTAAAAAAGAACACTACCGTCAGGATTTCACATGGCATATAAAGGGTAAAGAACAATGGCTTCAGTTAAACATTAAACATAGCAAGGAATTAAGCAACTTCAAATTCCATTGCTGGCTGGGGAACAACCAATAGGAGAAGAGCGTACGTAGACTTGTTGCTGGTTGGTCCTCAAGGGGATAGAGGGTAATGTGGGGTTTGAATTGCTCTCTCTAGGAGGCAGGTCTATGGGAGGTGGTTTAGGTTGGCCAGGCACTGACAGACTGAGCGGTAGTGTTAGCAATCAATCAGGTGATAGGTAGGAAAGGCAGGTAGATAAGAATTGTTGACAAAGCCAGACTAACTGGCGCTGGTTAACAGAGTTATGACTCTTGCACAATAGGGATGGGGGATAGCCCTAATAATTCATTTTTGGATCCCTGTAGGTGGCTAGATGTGTATAGATTTATATTATCTCCTTTGCTATTTATTATTTATTAGTCTTTGACCTTATATCATCAAAGATAAATTAAAGTGACGTTCTAAATACTATTATCACTTAAAGGTAAATACTTATGCAGGACTTTTTGCTATATTGCTATGTGTTTTTATATAAAGTGTGTTAAGTGGTATATTTTAGTGGAGTCAATAAAGGCTAAAAAAAAAAATATTTTCAGTCTCCTCCTTATTACATCTCAAGCCATTTTTTGTTTTTCACGCATTCGGCTAGTCACTTCATTTACCTGAGAAATACTTTGAGTATTAAGTAATACTCAGATTATTAGATTATCACAATATAGTAATAATAAGATTTAGTGAGACTATAAATTCGGTCTGATTAACAAACCATCATCAGGTATTGGATACCACTTGAAGACTATAAATATATTTTTCCTAACAATAGGGATAGGAACATGGGGGAATAACCCACTAGAGTCCAGTCGTAGCAGGACTTCATAGACTAAGTAGCACCAACCATGTAGGTGGGCTGCGGCCCTTTGTAACATATAGCACATCACATACTAAGCAGCATAACAAAGTGTCAAAGCACATAGAGCCACATTTAATTGCAAGCACGTAGATTGCGTTGTACAAGCAGTATGTCTGCGGGTTTGAGATTTGCTACTATTACAGAGCGATTTAATTGAACAAGCCTGCAACTTATGGGCCGAAAGCCGAAACCGTAAACCAGGCAGTCATATGCATTTCAGAGCGTGCTCCAGATCAATTAAGGAAGGCCCTAACTCCCAATTAAGAAACAGCCAATAGAAAATGAGACCGTCATCATTACGTCAGTAAAACATGGAGGTTACATGTCAATCAATTAGCGTTTCGAGGTCCTATATGTGATCAGGCTCGCAATCCCGCAATGTACAAAATAATAAAAATTAATGCCAATACTATTCTAGTCCATGTGGGTCCTAATTTCTATTAACTCATTGTTTCCCGAGATCGATATAACACCGAAATGAAACATAAAATAAAATATTTTCTAATGCACATTTGCGAGTTTGAGACTGTTGTGCAATTAATTCTATTGTCTTTCATCGCTTTCCCGGTCTTTTAAAGTGCAGTATTGCACTTACAGTGCTACGAACAGGTGTTTAACCCCCTTGCAAGTCCTATCTTGAACCCGTAGGATTTTCTTCTACATTTGCCATTTATGGGTGTGAAAACATTTGCGGGCTTGTGGAATTGTAGCAATTGAATAGCGATTTGCGATTTTAGCAATTGTAACTCTTTCAGGCTTGAAAGATCAAAGGCTTAGATGGGGTGTAAGTTACAGTTGTAACAACAGCAGGGATTTTCAGTCTGTAACCCGTATATCGTTTGCGGCTCGCAAAAAGACACCAATTGAATAGCAAATTAGTTTATGGGCTACATTACAGGTTCCTGTAAACTAAAATAGCTCAATTGAATCGAGGCCATAGTCTTTTAGGACAGGTTATAGAGCCATAATAATAGCTTGTGATGTCGGCTACAGGCAGCAGTCTGATGTTGGGGTAAATAAGTTTATAGTGGGCCCAGACCCAGTACCTTAGTCATAACCCCCATAGTACAGTGTCATTTAGTAACAAAGAGGAAGTTCAGTCCTGCTGACCCGTGCAAGGGTCAGGTAGTTCAAACCTATGATAGCCTCTGCCTGGGTTATGACAGTTTTTCACAGTGTAGGACAGCACTTTCCAATTAAGGGCTAATATAACGTTTGAACGTGGACCAAGGGGTAATAGTGGAGGAAGACAGTTCCTGCTCCTGTGGCACTTGTATGGCCCACCTCCCGGGTGTAGATGCTCCGATTCTCTAGTCCAGAAACACATGTGATGGTGAATTGGGACTGGGGTGCTGTAGTTCTTGTTCTGGTCTGCAGCTGGTACCTTCTTCTTTTTCCCGCTATACTCCAAGGCGTTGGGCCAGCATTGATGGTGCAGCCTGCCTGCTTCCTCAATAGTTGACTGCCATCGGCCTCTCTACTCCCTTGCTGTAGTGACATCTAATGGCCAACCAATTGGAGTGGATGGCAATGTACTTTTGAAAATCCCCTCCCCGCAGTCTTTTAGGCAACTAGAGGAACAGGGCCTAATGTGGTCCAGAGCCCAAGGTTTCCAGCAGGCACTCGGGGGGAGGGGGTAAGCTGTGGCCATTGCTCCTTCTGTAGGGTCCGGGGCATCTGAGGCGCTAGTCCTAGGCCAATCAGGCCTACAGTCAATTAGGATTACCATGGCAATTAACAGGGGCATTGTGGGGTGAGGAAAGTCACATCCTGACCCCAAAAAGCAAGATGTGACAGATCCCATTTATAGGGCATTTTGTTCTATATGGACTTGAGCTAAGTTGTATATTAATAAGGAGGCATAATGGGAGATGCTGAATATAGAATATTGTTGCTTTTTATGGTAAAAAAACCACTGAAGAGTCCTTTTTTGTAATTTGATCATATAAAGAACATGACTTGAAACTGTAAAAATAGGTTCTTAGAAAGTTTAAAATGACTAAATACAGCCTTTAATTTTTATCTTTTTCATTCTTGCTTTGAGGGAGTCAGATATTTGCTTTTCTTCCTAACATAATTGCGATGTCCGGAATGTTGGATGCAAATAACATCTCTTCCACCAGTTCTAGTACTACTAAGAATAGTCACTTAACAAGAGTACTTAATAGAACAAGTCCCAGTAGGATAACACTCAACCCTTTAGGACACAGACCAATTAGCGGTTCAAGATGATACAGTCCATGATTAAATGCTCTTATACCGATGACTTAGCTGCCAAATATGCTAGATTGTTACATATTTCATTAACAGGTGAAGTTTTCATAAACTACAATTGCCCTTTAAGACATATAAAGATTATGTACAACTAAAATGTGATTTATAATATTTTTATTTATTTAAGAAGTAGTATCATTTAAAACTGAGAGGCAACTGTAGCCCTTGAGAGCCAAACACAGGCTAGGCTTTCCCTACACATGAGAGTTGCTCACTGAGTTATTCTGAGTGCACTGCAGAGAAATCCTCAAATCCTAGCCTGCGTTCCGTACTTGAGGATGAACGGAGCCTATCTTTAATCAAAAAATAATTGTGCAATATGTCCACTCAATCGACTAGCAAAAAGAAAAGTTATCAGATCTACACACAAAGTAAAGGAAATCCGGCCTTCAAGATTTGCTTGCTTGAAATGGCATTAAGATACCATCTTTTAATTTCTTCTGTCCCTATATAAAGAACTCTTTCAGAACTAGTGCTACTTTTGCTATTTCACCTGGCTCATCATTCTCAAAAAGGGGAAGGCATGGTCTCCATGTTATCTTGCTGTCTTATTAACTCTTGGTTTAAAAACCAAAAATGTAAAATCTCTGCCTTTTGTATGAGCCAAGGCTGTGTGAAGCATTCTCTTTGCATTGGGCCTCTGGTCTGGGGGATTCACTGTACTGGTTGTGCCATGTTTTGCTCTGGGTGTATTTTTTTTACTGTACTGCAGTACTTGGTGCATTAAATTTGTGAGTAACAGCTTGCTATAGTGGTTATATTCATGTTAAACCTACCTGATAATTGTATGTAATTGTATGCCACGACTCTTTGATAACATTTCCCAAGTTGTGGCGACCCCTATCAGTAAAATTATTTTTGTTGCTCCTTCATCTCTGTAATTTTGCTACGGTTATAAATAAATATATAAATATCTGCAGCCTTATTAAATTGGGCATCGACCAATTGAAAATGGCTCTATATAAGCACATAGCATATTTTTTTTTACAGAAGGTTTTAGTTAGAGAAGACCTTGCTTTTGGATAGAAGTTCACTAACTAAAAACTTATGTAAAAAAATATACTCTCTGCTTATATAGAGCCCTATTCAATTGGCCAAATCACAATTTAATAAGGCTGTTAATATGCAGGATGTATTTCATTCTTACAAATGTAACATATTTAAAGCGTAGTGATTAATCCCAGAAACAATCACATATATAGTTGTGAGCATGCGAGGTGTTGCTAACACTTGCGGGCTCGCGTAGGGAGCCCGCGGCCCTCGCGAAGCCAGCAACTGCGGCCCTCGCAAAAAAGTATGAGACACGTTACGACCAATTACGAACTCGCAAAAATCGTCTGCAACCCGCGGACATGAAAAAATTAAAAACACAATAAATACACACAGCACATACATCAAAAGCTTAGCTACAGCAAGAGGAAGCATCCATGACCTCAAAAAATGAAGTTACACCTCAATTTACATAAAAATAAAAGAGTTTAGACACTAAAAAATTATCTAAGCGAGAGAAAAAATGGCCACCGAACAAAACGAAAACGAGGCTACAGGACTCTAAACACCCAAAACACCACCAGAAACATGCAAAAACTCTACAAATCAGCTACGGATATTCCGCCACAGCCGCATACCACACATTAGCCGCCATTTTAGAACAATAACTTTTACAATACGGAAGTACACAACTACGCTAACGGCTTTGTCTCGCGCACGTACACTATTACACTGCACACATTCATCACATTCATCACATTTCCTTACACAGCAGCTCCACACCACTAATGCTGCAGGAACATCAAAACAGATTGCCTGCTCTTCAACAGAATGCTTCCTCCATATATTACTTGAACATAGGTAAAGTATATTACTTTATTAGTGTATTATTTATTTTATTATTATACACCAAACAGCATTAGCTCACTTACAATTTCATTGCCGTCAATTTTTGACGGGCAATTCGCTAGTCACATATAATAGTTGTCAAACTACGAGCTCACGATCCTCGCAAAGCTCTAAGGCGCCTCACACGCGGTTACAAACACTCTCCCCAGCGGCACTTTACCAAAATAGATCTAACACGCAATCACTATATACGGACTTACACAAAAAAACATGAACCGCAGGACTTAGAACGGAAAATGTACGGACTTAGCATAAAAAAAATACGAGACGCGGGACTAAGAAAAAAAAACATTACCACCTCGCAAAAATACGACCTTAGCAGCCGAACTGCACGCCCCTGAAAACATTAAAAACACAATAAATAGACACAAAAAATACATAAAAAGCTTACCCACAGCAAGGGGAGGCACCCAGGACCTCTGCAAGTGAAGTTACACCTCAATTTACGTCCAAATTCCCGAGTTTAGACACACGAAAATCCCCTAAGCAAGAGAAAAAATGTCCGCCGCAAAAAAAAAAAAACGAGGCTACAGGACGCTAAAGACGCAAAACACCACCAAGCACATACAGCTTTTCCAAAAAGCCACGAGGTGCAAGATATACTCTTAACAAGGACGCTACATCATCCACAGCCGCGTACCACATACACATTTGCCGCCATTTTAACAACAACACTAACTTACACAATGCGGAAGTACACAGCTACCCTAACTGCTTTCCCTCGCGTACACAGCCTATTTACACTACATACTGCACACATTGCTGACACTTACACCTCAGCTCCACAACAGTGCAAACCGACATTCTATGCTGCAGGAATATCAAAACAGATTGTCAGCTCTTCAGCACAATGCTTCCTGCATATATTACTTCCAAATAGGTCAAGTATATTCATTTATTAATTTATGAATTATTTAATTAGCATACAAAAAAACAATCTCACAATAACCACAAAAGCAATTCACAGCGCGACTCACAACGAGCGCCAACGCTGCTCATAGCACACAAAGCCTTGCAATAAGCGCAAAAAGCAGATCAACGCCGACCAAACAAGAGCAGCAAAAGCGCCTATCAGAAAAAAAAAAAAAATCAACAGCTTTGCAATGAGCGCCGAAGGATCTCAGACCACCAACAATATTAATGTCTGGGAATGTCTGGCAAACAGCATTACCTGCCTTACAATTTTATTGCCCCAGTTGCTAGTATGTAATATATATTGTGAATGTTAAAAATAGTAAAGTTTCGAAAATGAAAATGTTTGTAATCATGATTAAATTGTCTGCCAACATCTATCGAATGACAATTATAGTAAGAAAGTACTAAATACCAGTGGAAAAACTTTGTACAATTACAAGTTTTACAGATTAGAATAGACAAAAAAACTAATTTCTGATGGTTTTAGGTGACCCCTGGCAAATCGTCATTCGACCCCCGAAAGGTTGCGACCCACAGGTTGAGAACAGCTGAATTAGGTTCATTTCTGCTTCTGATCTGGTGATCTTGATTTTGTTACCAAGTGGTATTGTTTAGTAGCTTCACTGTTTAATTACTTTTTGTTAATTTGTTACCATTGTATTTGTCCTAAATATGCTGCACCCTGTTCAATAAAAAGTTCTTCTATAGACATATGTGATGGAACTATGCTTTTTTTTGCTAGATGCTGGGATCTCAATACTCTTTTGTAGCTGTTTGACCTAATGAAAGGCTACTAAAATTCTGCTGCCCACCCCAGCTGGTAAGGTGTGGACAAGAACCCTGTGCAATGGACAGAGTTAACTCCATGGCATGACAGTTTCTTTACATGTATAGAGCAATAGTATAGGGCAGGGGTAACCCATAACCTGGGAACAAATCAGGATTTTCAAAATACACTACATTTTTTATTGCAATATTAAAGCCTCCATATCATAAAATAAACAGTTAAATTATATTAAATTTTCTTTGAGCTAATGGTTAGATAATTTTCTTTTCTATGCTCTTTACAGTGGAGATTTTTTATGTGTGTATAAGTAAAAATAATATGGCCTGTGGACCTGAACTTCATTTTTCAAACAGTTTGGACCCAGTGGAGTTTGTCTCCCTGCTTTATAATGAAGATATTTCCTACTAGACTGATCTACTACACCTGCCCTCAGGGTTTGACTGTCTGCTGTCTTTTATGATTTTCCACCTCGAATTTCAGAATCCCCAACCTCTTGGCCACATTAGCTCAGTGTCTTCAGGTATACCCATGCCATGTCTATCTCTGAGCTAAGAGCCTGTATATGGGCCTGTGTGTAGGGGTTGTGGTGGTTTCCAGAAGTGAAGCACAGGATATGTCACTCATATATGTATCATTTCTGTTTTAACACACCAGCATCAAGGGCATTTACTAAACTTCTGTTAACTTGCTTGGAGTGTTAAAATAGAAATCATGCATAAGCCCATGATGGTTACTAAACCTCCATATCTGTAAGACCCTGCAAACCAAACGTGGGTTCAGATGCAGTGCTTAGTACAGAGATCGATGCAATGCGATCAGGACTAAGTAAATTTTATTAGTATTTTTGACCTTATTACAAAATATTGTTTATTATCCATCGAAAATGGTGAACTGAAGACCAAGGCTAGGTACTCAGTCCTGGGGTGGTGTTCTAATAAGGCATTTTTTAGGTTTAGGGTGGTATTTTTGTTTTTGTTTAGTCATACTCTTGTACAGTGGGAGTGGCTGGTATTTCAGAAAGTTAAGATGTGCTTAACCCTTTTACTCCAAAACAAATCACAGCCACATCAATAGAATATGCATGGCACTCCAGTTTTGTATCATACCTATACATTGAATTAATTTACATTTCTTTTTGTTCTAGCTATTTTTTTTCCACATAAATCCCTCTTTGCAGTCAATGATGCAATAAATAATTAATCTTTATTACATAACAGAATGGAATATGTGATGAATTATTCTTTTTGACAAAAATATCCAGAAATATAAATAAAACCTCAGTGGTCTCTGTTAGAGCATGTTTAATCTACATCTCAAATACGGAGCCCTACAGAAACAGTATAGTCTGCTTGGTTTCAGGTTGTAATCAATAATAATAAAGGCATTCAGTTGCATTAAAGAGATAGTGGTAATATTCACTGACAATAGAAAAAGTGCAAGATATCATAAGAGGGCCGTTTACATTAGACCCTCACATAGGCCAGACCCAAATTCCTTTTACATTAAAGGACTACTGCAGTTTGGGAAAAAAAAAGATTTAGGCAAAAAATATTTTAGAGAAGACTTTCATTTTGCCATGGAAGCTACCACAACAGAAATACTTCTTTTTTTTAGTAGGGGGGGGGGGGGGATTTAAAATTCTAAAAACATAACTGAATCAACAAATGAGTCAACAAATCCCCTAAAATAAAGCAAATTACACACTGAAAGAAAATATGTACAGATCTCTTTAAAAGTACCCTCTAAGATAGAAAATTAAACTGTGGGCTGGAAAAGGGAGGAAGTGTGATTTTCAAATAAATACAGCAATACCCTGTTTAACGTTGTAGATAGGTTCCAGGCAATAGGAGTGCTAAGAGAAACGGATCTAAACAGGGCAGTTTAACATGGGGCAGATAGGGATAGGGGAACTCATGAAAAAAGCACACAATTTCAATTGAAATTGGAATTTTTATGTGAACTTCAAAGAAACAGCAACATAACACTAACTAAAACTGAACATTAGCAGAAATATAAACATTAAATTATTGATGTGGAAGCTTCTGGGTCACCCTAGATTCTGTTTTTTTGGAGAAAAAAAAGTGTTATATTGAACCCAAGCGTTAAAAGGGGTCCAGCAGGGGGGCATGGCTAACGAGGGAGCTGAGCAGACGTGCCTAAGCAGAGCTCCGGTACCAAATTTAGCAAAAGTCCAATTATAGTGCGAACTTCTGCCCCAAGTCACCCCTGCTCAGCACCCAAGTATCCAGCAAGCCAAGGGGAACAACTAGATGGGTCCCAAGCGGGGCCAGACATTTTTTAAATGTACCACAAGGCTTAGGGCCTACTCTGGCCAGGCACACGCGCAGAACAACCGGCCTCCCCCCAGCCCGGGCTGACCAGCTACTCCCCACGGACAGAAGACACATGTAGACTGGGGACCCCGACCCAGACCACGCTGCAGCGGGCCCGCAGAGAGGAAAGAATGAGGAGAAGAAGGAACAGCCCAGCGACCCAGCCAGTGAGCAGGGCCACAAGACTGCCCCCCTAACATCAGATCCTTACCTGGGAGCTGGATCGGACCGGTGAGTCACCCAACAAGCACCTGGCGGGGGAAGCGATAACCCAGGGGGGCGGAGAAGTGGAGGAAGAGCAAAAGGCCAAGTAGTGGCGCAGACACAGGGGAGCTGCCATCTTGGGGAGAAAAAGCCAAACCATCTTTAGGGGGAAGCAAATGGGAAGAAAAGCTACAGGGCCCTAGGCCCATACCCGTACTCCCCATAATAAGCTACCAACTAAGAGGCAGAGACCAAGAAAGGGGAACAAAGGACCCCTTTATGAACTCTAGCAAATAAGTGCAAGAAGAAAAAAAAAAAAAAAGAAGAAAAACCCTGACAGTAAGGCTTTGATAAGGGTATGAAACAGGGACTCACACTGCAAGACCTATACTAAGGGTTAGGGCAAGAAGCCATATACCCCCCCAGGAATCACCCAGGGGCGGATCTGCTAACCTGACAACTCTCAAGCCCATAGCATAAATAACAGAGGCAAAGACATAAACAACCTAGTGAGACTTGACACAGTGCTCTCTTCTGGTACGGACTTGAGACCTACACATACTTATACACCTTAAAGGTTGAAGCTTATACTCCTGGACACAAGAAACTGATATCTAAACTGAACTGCTCCGCAAATGAGAGCACCATACGGTAGTGCAGCAAAGGTCTTAAGCATACCCTAGACATTCTACTCTATAAACTGAGAAGTCTCTGCCAGAGAAAAGAACATTGCAACTACCCTAACACCCCAGAAAGTGAAAATCAACAGAAGTAGATCAATAAAAACAAAAAGAGAGCGGGATTAATACATAACCCCCACCCCCAAAAAAAGGGAAAATCTTACCATCACAGTTCACACACCAGACACCATAGCCCAGTTTCACTAACCCCTATTTCCCATAGTGGCCACTGGGACTGGCCGCTCAACACCCCCTAATGCTGTCAATTGATAGGCTTGGGCTGGAGGGGACCCCCTGCCGTTGGAAAGGCTACGTGACATCATTGAAGCATCTTGGAAGAATCAAAATCTCTAATCAAAATCTCTAACGTGCATATATAAAGATCATTGTTCTGATTCACGGACCAAGGCTACAAAATGGGTAAATCCAAGCGGAATCTGCCCTCAAGGAGTATCCAGGATCATTTCAAAACACAACAACAAAACCATGCCTCCCCGCAGACGTCCACATTGGGCTCATCAGGAGGCTCAGACATGGAAGATGATACAATCCACACAAAACAGCCTACGAAATTGTCAGACATTTCCCTTTCCGATTTTAACAACCTTCTTGTGATTTTCCTACAGGAAACACATTTTCACAAAATTGTCTCCCCAAATTTTTACATAGTGAATACCCAGTTTTTGTCGCTTCCTCACAAACCTCTAAAAATGGGGGAGTGGCTATTTTGCTGCATAAACATTTTCCATTTATCATAGACCATAGGAAGATAGACTCAGCGGGTAATTTTGTAGTATTGACAGGCACACTACAAGGTACAAAAATATCCCTGGTATCATTCTACTCGCAAACTACCCCCCCCACATAAATCATTCATAAAACTTCTCAAATACCTAGGGTCGGTGGATCACGGGAGGATTGTGCTAGGGGGAGATCTCAACCTGGTTCTAGATTCTAATCTGGATAGATCAAATGGAGATGGAGGTGGTAAATATTCAAACAAATTGAAACAGATTAACTCCTTGCTAAATGACCTACATCTCCTAGACGCATGGAGACAACTGCACCAGGGTGAAAGGGGGTACACCTTCTATTCGTCAGTTCATGGCACGTATTCCCGAATAGACACCATCATGATAGATTCATAATTCTCAGATAATGTAGATAAGGCAGATATCCATCCGTGTCCGTGGTCTGATCACTCCCAAGTTAGCGTTTCCGTAGAAATGGGCCAGGAAAGCAGGCCTCCATACAGCTGGAGACTAAACGAAAAAATTCTATCAAACTCAGTGGTGGGAAAACAAATAGCTGATGATCTTGAGCTATTCTTTGCTACCAACATCACACCAGAATCAGACATGGGATGGACCTGGGTGGCACACAAGGCCTTCATCAGGGGCTCTCTTATAAAAATAGCAAGCAGTCTTAAGAGACAATCCAAATTAAGGGAAGAATCGCTAAAAAAAACCTTAGGAGACCTAGAAAAATTAAATCAACAAAACACTTCCAAACATGTATGCAAAGAAAATAGATAAAATTAGACTGGAGCTGCATTCGTTATTATCAAACCACACTGAAAAAGCAATGAGATGAACAAACCACAGGTTCTATGCCAAGGCTAACAAACCAGATAGCTTGCTGGCCAAGAAACTTAGAAGCAAAATTTCCCAGTCAAAAATTTATAGAATTAGAACCTCTACTGGCGACGTCACAGCCAGTCCTAATCTTATACAAAAAACCTTTCTGGAATTTTTCCAGAAGATATATACTTCAGGCTTACGCCAGCATCAACAAGAGCAACAAAATCAAACCTTTTTAAACTCATGTGATCTACCTTCTCTGACTGTAGAGGAAGGGGAGCTCCTTAACTCGAAGGTTGAGGAATCAGAAGTCAGGAAAACAATTAGTGACCTGAAAGGTGGGAAGGCCCTGGGCCCAGATTGATTCACCAATCTATACTATAAAATTATATTGACACACTGGCCCCTCATTTAAAAAACCTATTCAATCAAATTCTAGAAGGCCATCAAATGCCACAGGAATTAAACCAGGCAGATTTGATATTCTTCCCCAAGGAAGGTAGGGACCCCCTAGAAGTCAAAAACTATCGCCCAATATCGCTCCTAAATGGGGATATCAAAATCGTAGCAAAACTGATGGCCAATAGAATCTCCCAATTTCTCCCCAGACTCATCCATAAAGACCAGGCAGTATTTGTTCCCTACAGACAAACGGGGGATAATATTAGGCGTCCTAAAACCGCACCCCAACCTGCTTACTGGCCTTAGATATAGAAAAAGCTTTTGACACTGTAGAATGGCCGTATCTCAGAGCGGTGCTATTCAAATTTGGCTTTAGGGGGAAATGTATGGACTTGATCGAGACTTACTATAGATCCCCCAAAGCAAGGTTGAAACTCCCAGGCGACTCCCCAGCGCAAATTGAGGTACAAAGGGGAACCAGACAGGGATGCCCCCTCTCACCCTTACTATTCGCCCTAGCAATAGAGCCGCTAGCACAGTCTATACAATCTAATCCAGATATTCAGGGAATCCAGATTGGACATCAGCACTTTAAATGCAGTCTCTTTGCGGATGATTTCTTAGGTTCACTCACAAAACCTACCACCTCCATACCGGAACTGCTAAAAATTCTTACCCAGTTTGGAAATCTCTCGGGACTCAAAATAAATGTGGCTAAGTCGGAAGCACTAGGAATTGCTCTCTCCCAGACAGAAATGCAATATCTTAAGCAAAATTTTGATTTCTCCTGGCCTAAATCACATATACTTGGGGGTGGCCATCACGGGTAGATTAGCAGATTTATATAAAATAAATTATTTACCCCTGTACAAGGAACTACTGCTAGATCTACAGAGATGGTCAAAAGGTAGAATCTCATGGCTAGGAAGGATTCATGCGGTCAAAATGAATGTTCTACCCCGGCTTTTATATCTATTCCGCACACTTCCGATCCCAATTGTTTATAGGGACCTCGAGAAGTTCCAAAATCAGATCTTTAGATTCATATGGAACTACAAACCCTCGAGGATCTCCAAAGCTATCATGCAAACAGATAAAACCAAAGGCTATCATGCTCCAACTTTAAATTGTATTACACAGCTCTCATTTATCCCCCTGGCGCACTCCTTTCAACACTGACCTTTATGGGTTTTTATAGAAAACCTGCAAATGCTTCCATACACATGGGACACATTCTATGGTTTCCTAAACCAAGTAACATTCTGGGCAAAATAAAGAACCCAATGATTAAACATTCATTAGCAATATGGACAGGGGTGACCCGTTTTTATCAGCTAGCCCCATAATTAGCGAGCATCACCTCTATCATTCCTAACCCACTTCTAACTATACAACTAACCCCAACCTCTAAACATTGGAGGAAATCCAGGAGCTTATTAACGGTTGGGGCCTAGCACCAAAAAGGGGCAGTGGTTACCTTGAGTATATGAGAGACAAATATGACTTACCTTTAACAGAACACTACACTTTCTGTAGGCTGCAACATTTTGTAGGTTCCACAATAAATTCTTTAGGGGCCCCGGAAACCAACTGGCTAGTTAGAATTTGCAGGGATTTTCCACTGTTGAGCAATATTATAAGCTTGTTCTATGATGCATTTAATGGGACCCCAAAGCCACTAAAAACAAAATACATGCAAAAATGGGAGGAGGACCTGGGATACACTCTAGACCAAACAGTTGGGGAACAGAGCTGGCGTAGCCTTTCCAGAGGATCATTAAACTATAGTGTGCTGGACACATCAATTAAGGTCCTACACAGAATTTACCACACACCAGCTAAACTCTTCAAGTGGGGCTTATCTCAAAACACTAAATGCTTCAGGGGCTGTAGTGACCCGGGTACATTTTTGCATATATGGTGGGCTTGTCCGGAGGTAAAGAGACTCTGGGCAGAAGTATTTAAGTTGGCTTCAAAAATATTTAAAGCCAAAATAAGCAAATCGAGATAGAGATCTCCCTTCTGGGCCTATCCAGCTCACAACTAACATCTCATCAGAATCGGCTACTGCAGTTTCTGATGCGGGCCACCAAAAGCCATATTGCACGGCAGTGGAAGTCCTCAAACTTAAACCTACAGACAGTTGTTATGGATGGAAATTAGGAAAATATCTTTTTTATGTTATTATGTTTGTCTGCCATATTCTCTTTCTTCCTTACTCACTTATGTATGTATAAATGAGAAGAAGATTACTAACAATAAGTAATGTCGGAGGTTACCTAAGATGGAGGATGGACTACATCCAGTCATAACAAGATGGCTACAGAACTACAACTGGGAGTGGCCTGATGATGCAAACATCCGTGACCAAATAAGGATACAGGCACTGCCTGCCTTCTAGACCAATAAACTGATCCTCCCAAAACTGACCACTATGACACTAACATACTGGAGCATTTTTGAACCAATCAATATAGCTATTAATATCTAGACAAAGGAATCATGTGACTTTTGATCAGATAACGTTTTTATATATAAACTTGTACACTGCCATTTTGAAATAGAGCGCTTTGAGAATTATTATACAGAAACACCGTGTCTGTGTCTTATTTCTCTGGGATGTGCACATCCACCACTAATTGGGAAAGGAACAGATATCTACCTCAGACTGTTATGGTCTGATCCAAATCACAGTGAAGCACAAGTTAAACTTTATCATGATCAACAAACGCATTACCCATCTCCTAGAAGACTCAATCTCCAAGTTCATGGATATTTGGGCTCCATAGTTAATGGAATCCGATAGTATTACACTGGAATCCAGCACAAACACAACACGTTAAATATTAGGCGAGGTCGAGGACGGGGGGGGGGGATGGCCCTGGAGGAGATGGACGGAGGTAAGAGATACTGGACATCCTTGTTTTGCTTCCTGGTGAATCTATAAAGGAACTGTTTTATGATTTATTTAATCATTAATTCACTTATTTCAAGGATTCTTTTATTTTTAATTTCTTTATATTATGTTTTATTCCTCTCCCCAGTTGGGATGGGGACTGTACCAAGGTTATAAGTTGGAGAAACCATGCTATGTTAAAGTAGAAGAAAAAAAAGAAGAAAAATATAGGCTTTGGAAGATAGCTCTTAGGATAGGGTATTATGAAAATAATAATTTAACAATTAGATACTTCAAACACCTGAGATAGATTAGTAGGTACAAAGCACAAAATGACATTTGAATATGTACCTGTTGGATACGGATGTATATTCTTTGTGATATGATGCACCATTGCCTAGAAAAAATGTCTTGTTAAAAAAAAAAAAAAAAAAAAAAAGGGGGTCCAGCAGGCAAAAACAGCGTTTTAGCGGGGCAGTGCTATAGAGAATCAGAGCGTTAAAAGGGGTAGCGTTAAGTGGGGTATACCTGTACAGGTAAAAACAAAACATTATAACATATAAAACACACTTGCTTATTCAGTTTAGCTTGAATCCACTTACAGGTAAGATTGCAAGCCTGCAACTTCACATCCATCTCGTCCACCACACCTTTGGCTAGAGAGGCAGAGTCTATGTGTGAAACATAAGCAAACTGAAATTTAGATGTATTGTTATGCAAATGAGGTGTCCCACACAGGGGATCAAACCTAGATAGCTGCGTTATACACTTAGCATTACTTTGGGCCACAGAACAAACTAATCCATGAGAGTCTACTCAGTCATGGAAATATAGTGTTCCAATAGAATAATATATAAGGCTAGATACTCCATGTGCCTATTAAATAAATAAATAAAGTCCCACTGTATGGAATCCAGTCCCGACATCAGCAATAAACCAGGCAAGAATATTTGTATAAGTTACTTCCAAGATGTTATCAACAAAAAAGGTCAGTACATTGGTAGGCTGTACAGCACACCATGAAACAGATACGTATCACTAAAGCTGCTCCGGTGCACTCTGCATCCAGCAGAGTTTGCATTGTCAATGCAGGTAGAAGCTCCTCTGGTGTGATGACCTACTACTTCTGTTGGGCTTAATAAGAACCTAGTTCAAACCTACCCATTAGGATTGTCTGGTTCATTGTATATCCCTGATAGCAGGAACAGAAACAACCCAGGTTACATCCCGCAAAGCGCCGGCAAGCCACAGGAATCAGTAGAGCCACCCAGCCAATTTTACCGTCAGTAACAAGGTCCCATGCATGTTCAGTAGCAATAATCCCAGTAATAAGGTTCATTGTTTCCTCAAAAAGAAACATACACAGGAATTATGTAGTTCAAACTGGCAACTACTTTATTGGTGAAAACACAGCAAATTTTAACAGAACATCAACCAATTACAATAAGTTATAACAAAAAGAAGGAGGGGGAGAGAAGGCACACAAGCCCCTGGTGCAGATCAATAGATGTTTCTTTAGGTTTATAAAAGTCACTGGATTTCGATATGTAGTCCTGTTGTTTTATCTTATTTAATTTTATTGCACTTTATGTGAATTTATTAAACATAAATGAAGGTTAAGATCTTCTAAGGTGTACACTAGGGACCATAAAAGCCCATAGATGGGATATAGTCTCCTGGGATTTATCAGTGTCACCGTAAATGGAAAAGTGGTCAGACACCACATGTACATGAATAGGCAAAATAGTGCTCCCAATTAAGACTTAGATTTCGACCCTATATTGATATTTTAAGTCTACTTTGTATATTGTCTAGAGAAGATTTACCTGTAGAGATAATGTTGTACTGTATGTTGTAATGTACCCCCCTTTGGGAAGTTAATACCAAGAGCCATGATATAAAGGCATTGAAGATATCAATTAATTTGTATACATATCATTTTACATCTATCATTGTGTAGATGGTGTAATCTTTTAGATATTTTTATGAAATTTTTTTGTAAGTGTATATATATAAGTCTATATGTATGAGTATTTTCTCTAGGGATATCTAACTGATGAAGCAGAAGAATCATCTGAGAAACGTGTTTTAGTATTTATACCTATATTTGTCCTCATCATTATATATATATATATATATATATATATATATATATATATATATATATATATATACACACATATGTTTTAAACTTTTTATAATTACGGAAAGAAATTAAAATCTTATGTATATTTGATTTATGTAGTCACAAGTGGAATTTTTACAATTCCCAACTTTTGAGTTCCCATTTTCTCACACCACCACTGTATCTTACACAATAGATATATTGGACCAGGGGTGTATGAAAACCGTGTATTCAATTGTACAAATGTAATAATACATACAAAGGGCCATATTAAATTCCAAGGCCAGTAGCAGCACCGGTACACCCGCAAATCCTGCAGGCTTGAAATTCGGCAGAGTTACAGAGCTATTGCATTCAACCATACCACGACCAAGGGGCCGGAGCTGCAAGCTTGCACACACAATCTATTAGGTGGCTGGATAGATGCAGACAGCATTTACAATCCAAACCCGTATTGAACGTATTCAAGGAGCGAAACGCAGGCTTAACAGCCAGTACAAAGCAGGGAACCGCAATTAATGCAGCAGGAAGGAGCTTTAAAGGGTGCGAAAACCGTAAAACATTGACTAGGCTGTAGCAGAGCAAGTGAACACACAGGTCTAGGCGTTGGTGGGTTTGTGAGCATTGGAGAGAGAGAGAAGAAGCTTTGTAAGTTTTTAGATATTTTGACCTCTAATATATATATATTAACCTTTTAATTTATAACACACATAATTGCTGATATCACATAATTCACAAACATAGATTAATATGTACACATAGCTATACATAGTGGTAGGCCACAGATAACCTACACCCCCAACTACCCCCCCACACAATTATCCTTATACTTATTTCATACATTATAGGAGGTAGAGGAGGAAAGAAGGAAAGGGAGGAGAGGAGAAGAGAGAGGAGAGGAGAGTGAGGGGAGGAGGAGAGGATGAGAGGTAGAGGTGTGGAGAGAGGGAGAACCAGGTCAGGGAGTGGAGTTACAGGTGGAGGAGAGCAGGAGGAGGGAGGGATGTGCCCCAGGGTGTAGGCACACAAGGAATAGGGACAGAGGATCAGGGGCCTGATCCCAGGGGGGGGGGGGAGGTAGTGGGAATGAGGGACCGGCCCCAGCGAGAGAACAGGGAGGCCAGGAAGCCCAGGCACAGTTGGAAGGGCAAGAGGCTGTGGCAAAGTACAGGGGCCCCAATTATAGCCCAGAGGAGAAGGACGTCCTCCTCAAGGAAACACGTGCCTGCTATAGAATTATACATGGTGGGAGAGATGTGAGGCCTGGTGTCAGATAGCTTCAGCTGTTGCGGCATTAGGGGGTGCAAACAGGGATGTAAAGTCTGTAAAACACAGATATGATGACAGCCGGCTGAAGGTGAAGAGGAAGATGGCAGAGGAGGCAAGAGCTGCACGTGCTGCATGTTCCAGCTGCATATTAAGAACCATTGATGGGAACATGTCCCAGATTGGTCAGTCTCACACACTGCACAGTAGATCCTGCAGAGTACGTGTCTGATGCACATGTAGATGGCACACCACACCTGCAGTACACATATCCACAATGCTCATTATGCAGGCCATGGTTCATCTTTGCAACACAAGCACCACAGTCAGTCGCAGGTGACCATGATGTCAAGGATATGGAAACACATAGCTGTCAACTCAAATATATTTTTTCTTCCATTTCAGTACCCAGAAAGACAAGGCCGACCACAGAGGAACAGGTGGAGGATTCACTGGAGGTGGGAGTGGTTGATGAAGAAGGCCAGAACATTCCAGAGGGGCTGGGACTATCCACAGAAGCTGCCCATTCACAATCCAGACGATCACCCTTATCTCCGGAGTGGGATTCACTCCCCAGGCCCTCAAACGCATCATCCAGCCATGCACAGCTGTTCCAGTCCCTTCCATCAGGCATTTCATGGAGCCAACGAATAACAACACCAAACCTGATGACGTTGTCCTGACCCCAGCTAGCTTCACAGCTGTCACCTGCTACAACAACATTGCAGCCCTGGTAGGCCACAACCACTCCCACACCATGGGGTCCCCCAACATGGCCTCTCACACAATGGGGTCCCTCAACATGGCCTCCCATACAATGGGCACCCCCAACATGGCTTAACACTCCAGCCCTCCTGCCAACACCTCAGGCACTCCTGCCCCATTGCCGTCAACATCAGCCCCAATGCCGTCAACGTCAGCCCCAATGTCTTTAACACCACCACCCCTTACTTTGAGGGAAATCCTGGACCATTTCATCAGGGAGGACATGACACGAAAGAAACAACAGACTGATTGCTCAAATGGTAGGTTCGGCTAACACACACTCTCCTTGCGAACAACAAATCGCTCAATTCTGAGTTGAGGAGGCACGACCGAAGGAAGGAGAGATATGAGGAACAGGTAATTCGGGACAGACAGTAACTCATCCAATTAGCCGAACGCCAGCTCATACCTCTCCAGCCTTCGGTTTTCACAGCTGCAACCCGAGATGGAGGCCCCCTCATCTCAGACCTCACCACCATCTCAACCTGATCTCCAACCACCCAATGTAGTGGCACCCCTTGCTCAAACAACACCTAGACGTGGAAGAGGGAAAAGGGGTGCGGGCACGGAAGGTGGGGGCCCAGTGCTGCGTAAGAGAAGGTCTTAGGACCATCCACAAAGTCCTTCTCTTGATCACTCCTCACTGGATACTGATTGGTATAGATGTTAACATACTATTGGCTGGCTACAGAGTGTGTACATGTCTAGTTATGTTGAACATTTCAACAATTGATGTTCAATGTGGATTGACCTTGAGATGAGGTGTTGAAGTTAATCAGAATATTGTTATGAGTGATATGTTGTTCTTGTATAAGTGGGTGTTAATAGCCAAATCTCATGACCATGAAGTCATGTTTTTCATCTTTGAGCAGTACAATACCATCATGTGAGTAATCACTCAACCCAGTTCCAAACAGGCATTCGATCAGTGTCATTCACCATGACAGATTGATCTGAAATGCAATATATGACTACATACAGTATCTCTTCACTAATGAACATGACTGGTGTGAGTTTCAATTATAATGAATAATGTCGCAGCTTTAGAGTTGCACGGTCCCATTAGGATGTGCTAATCGAAAACAGTAGTTCTACATGTGTTTTGTTGCATTTCATCCCGTTAACAGTATAAAAGCGGATTCATATATTTCATGTCATCCACAAACAAAATGGATAATTTCCTTGGTTTGACATCAGGATCAATGTGCATGTGTAATATGAACAGTGTAATCTGTCTGGCCTTGGTACCACCCATATACCAGTGAGATGTGATATCAGCATGGCACAACTATTCCATGTAGATACTGATAGTACTCTTTGCTAAAAGATTGTGTTCACAGTGAAGCATGCCTTGTTGTATTACACATCCTCACCATATTCCGGGAACGCTGATTGAACAGCACAGAATCAGTATGGTTATTACTGCTCGTAGATGACGTTCCTGTTAATTTTTTTATTGTAGTGTCCAGAGCAAAAACAATGCACTATAATAACAGCTTATGTTTGTTCTAACACCTCCTCTTTGTGTTTTCCAGATTTTGATCATCTATTTCGGAATTAATGAATTAATCATCCTTAATGTATGAAAACACACTGTGCGTGGAATTGATTAGTATCACATGATCAATGATTTCTAGCGTCTGTTTAATATAGCAGATGGAGACCATATGGTTGCTGTATGCGCATTAATGGTTATTTCTATGAAATGGTGTGTTATAATGTTCCTATGTCACATCCGATTATGGTTACTGTGGCATCCTTACCACGTGACCCTAGTAGATGCTATGCTTTATCCGTATGATGTTGTCTAACAGTTAACCCTTTAGGTGTCCTTTGATGGTCCACAGCCTCTTGCCCTTCCGGTATCCGCCCACACCACACCCATGATATTAATGCACAGTCTTGCCCATTGCTGATGGTGCTTTGTGTAGGAAATAAAGCTTTGTTATCTTGTTTGTTATCTTTGTTGTCAGTGTGTTTCCAATGGTTGTGGTTATGGGGCATCCACATACATCCCATTTGTGTCACATTCCTATATCTGTAAACTAATGAGCCCTAGTTACTATGCAATAGATTAATTCATATAATACTAATAATAATAAGATCATAAGATAGCATATAATAGTATATATAATAAATGATAATAAAAGGTCAATACACATGAAAGGTCCAATTTGTGATAATGTGGAGTATCAACATCCCCCTGAAGGCCTGATTGGAATATGACAGGTGATATTGTGAATTTATTGATAGCAAAACACTTAATGGGAGGTCATGAAATGATAATGGGTATACATCTTGGCACATGGCAACCAGCAATGGCGTGGGACTTTCCAGGATGGCCGTAGCGCAGATTGTTCCTGATGAAGGTAAGTTGGCTGTTGCTCCACGTGATTCTGCACAACCGCCATGTGTGTTTGCGGCCCTTCCTGATGGATTAGAGTAGATTAGTGTGGTGTATTTTCCCCGGTTCCCCTTCTGGCTTGCTGCCTTGTGGCAGTGAAGGGGCTTGTGTACTTCAATAATGCTGTGAGCTTTACCATGTAGGGTCACTGTAGGTGGGCAGGTCATAGCAGAGAGGTCAGACAAATTACAGTCCACTGGAGAAGGAATTGGCAACCCAAATCAGTATCTTTGGCATGCAAACCTTGTGGAAAAGCACAGGCAGAGACCTAGCTAAATGTGCTGCAGTCCATAGGGTCACAGAGAGTCAGACATGACTGAAGGGCTGAACAACAAAAAATAAAATGTTCCCCTGGTACTTGATAGAGATGATGAGCTAGATGTATATGCAATTATATATATACCAGGGTACACATTAGAGCCTCTGTGAGTGAGAAAGGGTTAATGTGACAAGCAGTTTCATGTTTTTGTGTTGCAATTTAAAGAGAGGTAATGTGTCTTTAATTGCTTTATGCATGTTGCAGCATGGCTTTTCATAATGGCATATGCATGACCATTCCAACATATTATGAAATAATATTTATTTTAAATGCCTATTTTTTATTTGGGATTGTTGTGCAAGTAATTGTAATGCCTTTCCATGCTTTCCCCATATTTTGAAGTCCACTGGTGTGTTTATATTGTCTGTTACAACTTGTCTGTAAACCCTTTGTGGGTCCTATTTGGAGGCCGTAATATTTTTGCCTCCATTTGCCGTTTACGGGTTTGAACGCCAGTGCATCTTTGGGGATTCGTAGTAATTTAGTAGCAATTTGCGATCGTAACATTTTCGTGCTTGGAAGATCAAAGGCTTTGCCGCAACAGAGTTCTGATTTCGACAGCTCGTAGGGTCACCTCTTACAGTAATCCGCAGATCGTTTGCGGGTAGCTGTAAAAGGCCAATTTAAGTCTAGCGGCCTACGTTATGGGCTACAGGTTTTAACATTGGGGAACCCTAGACTAATATAGAATTAGGGTGTGTGTACTGTCCATCAAATAATGTCACTCCCCCCCCCCCCCACTGCTGGCCAGGGGCCATGATGACTGCTAGTCCTATTCTTTCCTTGGTAACCAAGTACCCTCAAATTTGTGGGCCCCTTACCTGTGAGTCCAACAAAAAATATTTTATTAGAACTCCCAGTGGAAATTCTGCATTTCAAGCCTAAACATGACCATTACTCCCTCTAGGGAATCGCCACTAAGCAGTGAGCGTAGTAAATCATATTTACTCCTAGGGAAATATAACCTAGCAGATAATAGCATTGCACCCCTGCTTATTCTGGTATAGAGATGAAAGAGGGGTTATACATTATGCCACAGCCAGTTTTATTAAAATCTGATTAATAAGACTGAACTAGCACCTCCCCCATCGCTTTAACTGTCGACAGACTAAGTATTATTTAGGCTAACTGTATCAGTATATGTCCAGGCTACCAGGCTCCAGGTTTCAAGACTCTCTCACTCCCAACCTCAGTACTATCCTTGTCCAGTCCTAGAAGGCAACAACACCAATACCAAACTCACTTGACAAACTGGTGGGAGCGGATGGATTGGTGCTGTAGATGGGAAGAAACCAAACAAAAGAGACTGGAAAAAGAGCAGTAAAGATGGCCCAGTATAATTAGCTCAGCATAGTAAACTCAGAGAGCTGATCCACAGCAGACCCGGAATGCCATGGTGGCAGAGCTGCACACCTACAGCCCTATAAAATTCCCATAACATGTAAAACCATAGCCTGTAACGTAGTCTGCAAGACTTACGGCTATTAAATTGGCCCTGTAAAGCAAGCTGCTGCAGATTTGCGGGTTATTTGAGAAAAAAGCCTACGGGACGTGGAATGTCGTGCCCGCAAATCCTTTGTTCTGTCAAGCCCATAATAGCTACGTTTCAATTTCACTATTAAATTGCAACTAATTCACTGGCGTTCAACCCTGTAACCTGCAAATGGAGCCAAGAAGTTACCGGGTAGAAAAGAGAACTAGCAAGGGGGGTAAAGTCCCATCCATAGCACTGTAAATGCAAATATACACACACTACAGTACTTATAATCTCTGGAATGTGGGTACGGTCGTAATGGAAATCCGAAAGACTTTGAAATTCCACCTTTATTTTTCAGTGACGTAATTATGACGATCTCAGTTGCCATTGGCTCCATCTAAACCCGTAACTACGGGTTTGACTAATTGATCATGTTCATGGCAGTGCATCCAACGATCAATAAATGGTTTAAAGGTTTGTGTCTCAAGCTCGTAACTCTCGGCATGGACTAATTTAATAGCTCTGCAACTCAGCCACATTTCAAGCCTGCAATCGTTGCGGGTCTCACATTGCACTTACGGGATTCAAATTTAATGTGGCTGCTAGATAGGGAGCAATGGGTGTCTGAGGACTGTAGAGATAGCCCCAGGAAGGAACTTGGTTGTGAGGCATCTCTTTGCCATATGCTAATGACCTAGAGGTGGAGAGGAGGTATAGCTAACGGATTGCCCTCCGGGGAGAATGGCAATTTGGAGATCACAAAATGGAGGTGATGAGGACATTCTCTGCGAAGGTCACCAGGGAACAAGCCAGCCAGTCACCACATTACAAACAGAGCTCAGCTGATTATGTCTCATCATCAGGAAGCTGCCCTGTAGAGCCTTTCACTAATTTGATGACGCTGCAGGGGACATCAACAGCTTTCTGCAGGACTTGCACATGTCAACCCTGAGGACTGGGTCTGACTCCTGGGGGGCTTGCTTAGTGGGAAAACCAGCACTGCCTCCCACGCCATTCCCTGCCAACTTGCAAAGAACTATTGCCACGGACCCCTTTCCAGGGCCTGGATCCTGGTCCATTGAGGCACCATAGAGGACAGACTTCCCCACTGGAAAATGGGTAGGGGAATTACATTACCACATGTGCATATTTGGCAGGTGGGTGGTCAGGTGAATAGCTCTAAGAAGTAGGGCCATAGTGTACCACCATGCTTCATGTAGTCTTATGGCATATGCCCCTGCCTTATCCTGTATACTGTATGTTATTCCCAATGTAATATTACTGTATTCTGTGTACTGTGACTGAGTGATCATGATGGGGTTAAAACAGGGTATGCTGAGTCTGCAGTGATGAGACTGCTTTATTGTACTGTTATCTGTTCTGGCCCATTGTTAGGAAATTAAGTTAATCACATCTGCCATGTACTCTATCTAAGGTCGGGACAACTCAGACACAGAGACAGCAGAGTGTGTATTAGAAGGTAGCCCTAATGTTCTCAGGTGCCAACTATCAAGGTACTGCTAGACCCCATGTGGGGTCATCTTCCTGTAATTGTGCCACACCCTCTCATTGTTACATTGTGTATACCCCCTCTGTATCTAACTGCTATAAATATTGCTGACTTTTTAAAAATAAAACAGTTCACTACTGGAGACATATAGAAATTGTGTGTCTCTTATTTTGCTCCTGGTGGCTGTGATACTAAACCGATCTCCACCCTGCAAGTAACCTGTTCTGATCACTACCACAGGAAGGTTACTGAGACTTCTGGAAGTGCTGATTGCTGATAGAGAGACTCTGACTAATACAGAAGCTAGATATCACGGTGCTGGTACCGAGATTTCCAAGAACCCAAACGACCCTTGTAAGTAGTGATAAGGTTTTATGATTGGGTCTGATCGGACCACAATCAAAATGGCCTAAGAGCTTTGATAAATCTTATCTAGTTGAAGGTTTTCACAGTTAGGTAAACGACACAAGTCCTCGATGTATTGGGTCTGGTGTGTGAGGTGTATGCGGTAGTCAGATGTGCCGCTATTCCCGAAAGCACTGTTAACGCCGGTGCTTTGTAGATGTAGATGTAGGAGAGTTTGCTGAGTGGGAATATCGGACACACTTAAGATTGTACGCTCTACAATATTCCCACTCCACAAACTTTCCGGTCCTTGTAAGTAGTTAACCTGTAGTCTATAGCAGTTGGCTCTGGCCAGTAATAGCCCCTGTTCCCAGATCTTCACAACTATCATGAAGTTAAGTGGGTGCTGTTGGCCTGATACCAGGTGACCCCTGAACATTACAGATAGCAATTCCGGGACCAGGCACGGGGTGCCCAAGACTCATATGGGAAGCTGATATGGCAGCTGGGTAGTGGAAGGGGCACCAGGTCCAGATTGTTGAGAAGACTGCCTGGTTTGTTGTGCTTTAGCCATTTTCCCAGCTCTGTACTCCAGCCATGAGAGTTTGAGTCTAAGACCGAAGACCCACCACTGCAGAAGAGGCTGGTCACCTAGTGGACCAGTAGAGGGAGAAGTGAGCATGACTGCCCCGTCCAGTGGTCTCCACCCAGCTAGGCCATCTAGACAAGCTCTCCTCTCCCCAGCACAATATCAACAGCTATAACCAGAAAAGTGACCCCAGCCACAGTCATCCTTGACTCTCCAGGCCACCACTGCTGCCCCATCAGTTCGTAGGAATAAACAAGTTCAACGGCAGGTGCTGTGCAATGGGTGCTTACAGCTTAGCCATCTTAAGATAGACTGTCCTCATGTTTACCCAGGAAATCCCAGGGGTTCCCCTCTCCCTGTCCTTTGTGTAGGCGAGTGGGTGGCTGTTCCCTCAGCAATGGAGGATCAATTCTTTGATTGTTCCGATGATGAAGTCTGGTTCAAGGAGCAGTATTCTGTTGCATCTGTCCAGTTACCCACAGGGGATGACAGGAGTCACCATGTCCATTCTATTATGGTGGACGACAAGCCCGCAAGGGTTTTGGAGACACTGGATTACCTCTGACCCTGGTCCACACAGGCCTGGTGAGCCTCTCCACTATGCTGAAGAAGCAGTGGACTTTTTGATAGCTGGAGGTCAGCAGCTATGCATTCCCTTAGCACGGGTCCATATCGACTGGGGCAAAGGCGAAGGCTTGAAGGAGGTGAGAGTCATGACTGGGCTCCCTGGGGATGTATTGTTGGGGAACGCAGCCAAGCCAAACAGGCCACTGCAGAAGTGAATGAATTTAATATGAAGGTAAAGACGATCCTGCTTTAGAGGGTGTTAGGGCTAGGGCACTAAGTAGGGAAACAGGATGCGAGGGGGAAAGGTATATTTGGGAGGCCATCTTGTTGTCCAGGGTGACCGAATCACAGAGGGAGGAGCAACCTTGGAGGGTGATCATCCCCAAACCGTATTGAGCAGCCTTGCTAGCCATTGCCCATGACATTCCCTCAGCAGGGCATGAGGGCCTAGTAAGTCAAGCAAGAGATACACTTGGTGGATTATGCCTTGAGCCTGTAGCTCATGTCCGTATAAAAGCAGTAATGGTGGCTGATGCCTTGGTAGCCATTTTGTCAGGTTAGGGTACCCACAATTTTGAAGATTTTTTTTTCTTTTATTGTGAAACAAACAACAAACAGGATAAAATAACAGAAGAAGTAAATGTGTATAACTATTCACCCCTTAAAGTCAACACTTTCTAGAGACACCTTTTGCTGCAATCACAGCTCCAAGTTACATAGTTACATAGTAATTAAGGTTGAAAAAAGACCTTCAGTCCATCAAGTTCAACCCGTCAAGATCTCCTCTGATCTGCAATATGCGGATTAGTTATTAATTCATTTGTTGATTAAATAATTATTAATAGTATAGTATTGGAGGATGAATAAAGAGTTAGTCCCTCAAGTTCAACCTTTTTAGATCTCTATTGATCTTTTTAATGTGCACTATTTATAAATAATTGTTAATTGATCCAGAGGAAGGCAAACAGAAAAAAAAAAACATTGAAACTTTGCCAATTGTCTCTTAAGGGGAAAAAAAGCAAAATTCCTTCCTGAACCCAGAAACTGACGATCAAATTTCTCCCTGGATCAATATTCCTTCGCTAGTTATGTAGGATAGCCTTGAATGCCCTCTTTATTCAAACATATATCTAACCCCTTTTTGAAGTTGTCTATCGAATTCGCTGTTACCATCTCCTTTGGTAGAGAATTCCACAGTTTAACCACCCTAACTGTGAAGAACCATTTTCTTTGTTTAAGGTGAAATCTTTTTTCCTCTAACCTCAAAGGGTGTCCTCTTGTCAGTTGAAAATCTCTTGCTACAAAAAGTTAACTTGACAAAGCCTTATATTGACCCTGGATGTATTTAAATAAGGTAATCATATCCCCTCATAGACGCCTTTTTTCTAGCGAAAATAAGTTTAGTTTGGTTAGTCTTTCTTCATAACTTAGCCCCTCCATTCCCCTTATTAGTTTTGTAGCCCTTCTCTGTACTTTTTCCAGCTCTAAAATTTCTTTTTTATGAAGTGGTGCCCAAAATTGTACTCCATATTCCAAATGAGGGCGTACTAGGGATTTGTATAGTGGCAGAATTATATTTGCTTCCCTTGCTTCTATACCCTTCCTAATACATGCTAATATTTTAATTGCCTTTGCAGCTGCTGCTTGGCTTTGAGCGCTGTTACCTAGGTGGTTGTCTACAAGCACTTCCAAATCCCTTTCAATATCTGATACACCAAGATTTGCTCCATTAAGATTATAGATTCCATGGCTATTTTTCCTTCCCAGATGCATAACCTTACATTTATTTGTATTAAATCTCATCTGCCATTTAGCCGCCCATTTCTCTAATTTATGCATATCCCTTTGTAGGAAAAGTACATCATTATCTGATTTTATTACCTTGCACAACTTAGTGTCATCAGCAAAAATGGAGACACTATTTTCGAGTCCTACTTCTATATCATTAATAAATATGCTAAAAAGGAGAGGACCTAATACTGAACCTTGAGGAACCCCACTTATCACATTAGATCAGTCGGAGTATGTTCCATTCACAACAAACCTTTGCTTCCTGTCTTTTAGCCAGCTCACGATACATGAGCTGATATTTACTGCAATTCCTGTATCCCTTAGTTTGCTCACTAGTCTTCCATGTGGCACTGTATCAAATGCCTTTGAAAAATCTAAAAAAAAACATTCACTGAGTAGCCCTGATCCAAGTTCCTACTAACCTCCTCATAAAAACTAATTAGATTGGTCTGACATGACCTATCCTTCATAAATCCGTGTTGACTGCTAAATACGATCGTGTTTAAAAGACATATTCTTGTATTCTGTGCCTTATTAACCCTTCTAAAAGCTTCCCAACTACAGATGTGAGGCTCACTGGTCTATAATTCCCCGGATTTGCTCTAGATCCCTTCTTAAATATAGGTATCACCTCTGCTTTTCTCCAGTTATCCGGTAGTGACCCTGTAGTCAGTGAGTCTTGAAAGATTAGATATAATGGTTTCTCTATTACAGAACCCAGCTCCCTCAGTACCATTGGATGTATTCCATCAGGACCTGGGGCTTTATTAACATTTATTTTCTCCAATCTCTTTTGGATTTCTTCCTGCGTTAACCAATTTTTTAGTGATGGTTGTGTAGCCCCATTATGTTGCGGTGTCCCAACCACTGATACCTCCCTTGTGTATACCGACGAAAAGAACCTATTTAGCTCATCTGCCTTTTCCTGGTCACTAATTATCAGATGGTCTGTGTAACATTGTAATGTTCCTATAGCTTCCTTCCTGGCCTTCTTCCCATTAATATATTTAAAAAATATTTTAGGGTTAGTCTTACTTTCCATTGCAACTGACTTCTCATTTTCTATTTTAGCCAGTCTAATAGCCCTTTTGCAAGCCTTGTTGATTTCCTTATAGTCACATAAAGCTGCCCCTGTTCCCTCCTTCTTGTATAATTAAAATGCATGTTTCTTTTTCCTCATCATGATCTTTAAGTCATTGTTAAGCCACATGGGATATGATTTACTCCTAACTTACTTTTATTTCCATGTGGTACATGCCGATGAGTATGTTTATTTAGTAAGGATTTGAATGTTGCCCATTTATTTTCAGTATTTTTCCCTGTAAGTTCTTTGTCCCAGTCTATATGTAGTATTGCTTCCCGTAGCCCATTAAAGTTAGCTCTTTTAAAATTTAGAGTTTTTGTTGGCCCCTTACAACTCTGTTTTTTGTATTCAATCTCAAATGATACTGTGTTGTGATCACTGTTCCCTAAGGGTTCCCCTATTTTAACATTTGATATTATATCAATATTACTTGTGATGACTAAATCCAAGATGGCCCCATTTCTAGTAGGCTCTTGTATTACCTGGGCCAGATAATGATCCCCGAGTGTACTCAAGAACCTGCTCCCCTTAGCTGAGCTGCTGGTCTCATTTATCCAGTATATTTCAGGGTAATTAAAGTCTCCCATTATTAAAACTTGCCCATGCTTAGCTGCATTTCCAATCTGTAACAATAATTGTATTTCCTCACATTCAGCTATATTTGGGGGTTTATAGCATACTCCCACCAATATGCGTTTAGAATTAGCTCCTCCACTATTTAGCTCAACCCACAAAGATTCAATGATGCCGTTAGTTAAATTCAGGCTTAACATAAAGACAGATTCCTCCTCCTCTTTTACCATTCCCCCTATCTTTCCTAAATAGGTTATAACCATCCAGATTAACAGTCCAGTTATGAGATTCATCCCACCATGTTTCAGTAATGCCTATTAAGCCCCATTTTTCTTGTACTGCTAATATTTCTAGCTCGTCCATTTTCCCAGGCAAACTTCTTGCGTTAGCAAGCATACACTTTATGTTGCTATGGCTCTGCTGTTGTGAAGTGCTTGCCACTGTATTTGAGGCCCCTATTAATAACTCCCTACTGTCTATTGTAACCCTCCCCCTTCTCCTCCCCCATGGGTAACTAATTAATCCCTTTCCCTCTCTACCCTATTTACCCCAATACTTCTATATAGTCCCTCCCCCCCACCTACAAGTTTAAAAACTCCCCCAGCCGTTCTACCATCCTATCCCCTAGCACAAAAGCTCCCTCATCACTAAGGTGCAATCCATCCCTGCTATAGAGATTGTACCCAAGTGAGAAGTCATCCCAGTGCTCTAAAAACCCAAAACCTGCACCACTTTTTTAGCCACGGATTAACCTCCCTAAGCTCCTTCGGCCTCCCTGGGCTCACACGTGGCACTGGTAGTATCTCCGAAAATACTACCTTTGAGGTCCTTGCTTTAAGCTTATTCCCTAGTTCTCTAAAATCATTCTTTAGGACGCTCCATCTTCCACTAACTTTGTCATTGGTACCAATGTGTACCAAAACTGCCGGTTCATTACCAGCCCCTCCCAATAATTTATCCACCCGATTCACAACCGAACCAAAGCACCAGGGAGACAGCAAACTGTTCGATTGCTGGGATCTGGGTGACAAATTACCCTGTCTACCTTCCTAATAATAGAGTCCCCTACCACCAGAACATGTCTGCTGCTCTGCCTAGTCTGTCCTTCCTCTCCTCCAGTAGAACTGTTCTCCCGGCTGTTAGAGGGAACAGCTCTATCTGGCATTGCCATTCCTGAATGGACATCCCCAACAGTTTCACTCAATCTGGCAAATCTGTTGGTGTTTGCCAACTCAGAACTGGCCTGCCTCCTCCTGTTCCCTCTGATTCCCCTTCTAACTATAACCCAGCTACCTCCCTGGACATCCTAACTAGCCCCAGCTCCTCCCTCCATACTAGGCCCAGCTAAACTGTGCTCCGTGAGCACCACCTCCCTTTCCAGTGAAGCAGTATCACTAAGTGCTGCAATTCTCCTCTCCAGATCTTCAATTTGAGCTTCCAGAGAGGCAACATGCTCACACCTGTCACAGAGGTATGGACCCTGGATCATCTGTTCCAGTAGTGCATACATTTGGCAGGATGTACACTGAGTGAGGTTGCCACTGGACTGACTCATGATTAACAGTTACAAAAATACAGTGAGAAAACAAATCAATGTATTTGTATAAAGATTGCTTTTCTACACCTTAACCCAAAGAAAACAGAAAAAATATATATACGTTTGTTTTATGTTTTTTCTTATAATACACCTTTTCTTTGGATTTCCTCCTTTTATTTAATCTCCTACACACTAATTACACTTACATAAAAAATGATTGAAAGCTCCTAAGCTCGCTCTTCCCTTATTAAAATAGACCCCATCTACTCACCTGAACAATGATAAATGAGCACAGGACAGAAAACACTGCACTGCCTCACACAACGGATTCAGCAGAAAACGACAAAATGCACACAGATATAACTTACACAGGCCAAGCCACACCCACTCTCACCTGTATCACTGATTACTGCAACAGGACAGAAAACTCTGCACTGATTTCCAGAGCAGATTTGGATAAGTCTCTATGAGCTTGCCACATCTTACCACTGGGATTTTTGCCCATTCCTCCTTGCAAAACTGCTCCAGCTCCTTCAAGTTGGATGGTTTGCACTTGTGAACATCAATCTTTAAGTCCGACCACAGATTTTCTATTGGATTGAGGTCTGGGCTTTGACTAGGCCATTCCAACACATTTACATTTTCCCCTTAAACCACTCAAGTGTTGCTTTTAATGCAGTGTGTTTGGGGTCATTGTCCTTCTGGAAGGTGAACCTCCATCTTTGCCTCAAATCACGCACAGAGTGGTACAGGTTTTGCTCAAGAATATCCCTGTATTTAGCACCATCCATCTTTCCCTCAACTCTGACCAGTTTCCCAGTCCCGGCTGCTGAAAAACATCCCCACAGCATGATGCTGCCACCACCATGTTTCACTGGTGGGATGGTGTTCTTTGGGTGATGTGATGTGTTGGGTTTGCACAAGACATAGCGTTTTCTTTGATGGCCGAAAAGTAAAATTTTAGTCTCATCAGGCCAGAGCACCTTTCTCAATACATTTTGGGAGTCTCCCACATGCCTTTTCGCAAACTCAAAATGTGGCATTTTGTTTTTTGCTGAAAGTAATGGCTTTTCTGGCCACTCTGACATAAAGCCCAACTCTATGGAGCGTACAGCTTATTGTCATCCTATGTACAAATACTCCAGTCTCTGCTGTGGAACCCTGCAGCTCCTCCAGGGTAACCTTAGGTCTCTGTGCTGCCTCTCTGATTAATGCCCTCCTTGCCCGGTCCATGAGTTTTGGTGGGCGTCCGTCTCTTGGCAGGTTTGCTGTTGTGCCATGTTCTTTCCATTTGGTTATGATAGATTTTATGGTGATCCTGGGGATCATCAAAGATTTGGATATTTTTTATAACCTAACACTGACTTGTACTTCTCAACAACATTGTCCCTTACTTGTTTGGAGAGTTCCTTGGTCTTCATGGCAGTGTTTGATTAGTGGTGTCTCTTGCTTAGGTGTTGCAGCCTCTGGGGCCTTTCAAAAAAGGTGTGTATATGTAATGACAGATCATGTGACAATTAGATTGCACACAGGTGGACATTATTTCACTAGTTATGTTTCTGAAGGTAACTGGTTGCACCAGAGCTTTTTATGGGCTTCATAACAAAGGGGGTGAATACATACGAACATGCCAATTTTCTGTTTTCAAATTTCTAAAAAATAGTTTTATGTATATATTTTTCTCATTTCACTTCACCAACTTAGACTATTGTGTTCTAAACCATTACATAAAATTCAGATTAACAAAACATTGAATTTAAGGCTGTAATGTAACAAAATAGGTGAAAAGTCATATATGTACATATACATATATATATATAAAGCTAATTTTAAAATATTATAAAATAAATTATTAATCATTTGCTGGACCCTTGCGGCATCCTTGATACATTGGTGGAATTTCTATGCATGTGAGAGGGACACTTTCATTTTTGAATGCAAACTTCCTGCTTCTGGCCTTTGGAGGGTTTGGTGTCAATTTAGTGTCAATTCCAGTCTGATTTTGCATTTCATTGGCCTCTCCTCCTCCACCTCTCTATTCACTAATATGTAAAACAAACAACCTCAGGAACCATCTTTCAGATAGTGATGTAAGAAACATAAATGATTCCCTTTACTCATAAGCAAGATCTTCAAATTACCATTCTATCTTCTTTATCAAAGTGTTTTTTTATTTTCTATCTGCTATTTGCTATTTTAGAATCTATTTTGTAGTATGAAGTTACTAAATTAGGTTAGTGATAGAGAGATAATATGATTTTGATAAGTTGGACTATTTTCTTCCTGTTACAGATATTACCCACTACAGTAAAGTATGGAAATGGTATCTGTTCTCAAATGTTATCATCCTTATCTTTGATCACACTTCTCTACTATTACGATTTCTTTTATTAAATACATTTAGTTTGTTCTTTTCTTTTCTAACACCCATAATGTTAGAGGAATTCCTTTATACGTCTGCTCTTGATATTTTGACAATTTGGATGTAATTCTCTATAGGCCTCCACAGTTGACTTCACTAGAACATGGAAGCAGAGGATTGACAATCTGTTCTGTTTCTCTGGTGAGACTGATGTCAGATTCCTAAGCTGTCTTTCAACCTGTGTTTTCTAAAAGTTTTATTTCAATAGCTCATTCATTTTGGGTCACATAATATACTGTGTTTTCCACAGAGAATCAGAAATGAATTTGGTATATCCCAAAATTGGGGCTTCAAAATGATAATTAATAAAAGAAAATTGAAAGATGACTACAGTGATTAATGTATTACATGTGAGTAATAGCAAAGAAACTGCATTTCATCACAAGATTAATATAATCATATCTACAATCATGATGTAACTGCATTTTGAATATAGCCCATGACATCATGTGATGTCATTTTCATATTCAGCTACAGCAGTGTCATTTAAGTTTGATCTCTGCAACCGCCATTTGACGAAAAGGTAGAGCTCAGTACAATTAATTAGCAATCTAAAATAAAGGTGACAAGTCAACTGTTTTAACGTTTTCACTGCCAGGAGGACACTCCAGTATATTGCAATGTCTTGCTAGATGTCAGATTGTTAAATATTTTTTTAAAAAGGTAATAGACAATTTGTTTTTTTAACCATTTAGTTTTACATGAAAAATAAATAAATAGTAACTTATTCTATGGTCAGTGCTCAAAGAGGATAAAGATGAAAATGTCCTATTACATGAAACCATTATTTATTAATTGAGTTGATGTATACATGATGATGCCTTGAACATGATTGTCGTCTTGTGTAATTGTGTCAATGTCAGACAATGTAAAACAAGACAATGAGATTTCTTTGTTTTCCCCTGAAACTTTGTGAGGTTTGAAAAGAAACATAGAACAAGAACTTCTATACAGTATATCAGGTGTTAAATACAAACCAAAATATAGTATTAACAAATGGAAAAAAAATGGAGAGCCCTGTTTTTGGGCTTAAAACATACACATAGTGCTCTTTTCCAAAAGAATCTTACAATACTGAAAACTAAAACCAAATTTACAGTCTAGTGTACATAGCATAAGCTATCAAATGCAAATGCATTATTACTGTAGGTAGTTCGTACCACTATCTTGTTCAAAATGTTTTTAAAATGTACTTAAATATTAGTTTACTGCAGAACTGTAGTCAGGAAAAAACATAGATAAAACAAAATGCTCCATCGCATACATATGAATTGCTTACTTACATATGAACTTTAAGACTTTTTGTATAATTTAAAAGAAAATATAATGCACATTAATAAAAAAAAATGGCAGAGACAAGAATCAAACCCTGATTTCCAACACGTCTTCTATTTACAAAACCTAAAAATGTTTTCTAGTGGGTGAAAAAGAACAACATATATAATAAAGTCTGGACAATAAAAACATAATAGATCTTTCTACATTAGGCACACTTGCTTATAATTAGTGCAACTGACATGTGTAGCTCTTTATGTATTTGCCAGATCAGAAGAGGTAGGAAGCAGCCCAACAGTGAAACTGTTAATTTAGCAGCACTTTTTCCATGTGCTTTTTCATCCTCTATCTGCTGCTATATGAAGACATCAGTGTCCCTTTAATGATCGTAATTACCTATAAAATGTTTTAAGGTGCATCTTCTCAAAGAGTTTATAAGCTGCTTTGCTCATGGAATACAGGTACATTGTTGTTTAAAATATCATTATATGTTGTTTCAAATGAAAGAAAATATGACATTCTTAAAATAATTTTGGATGACAGCATTCATAGTGTCTATTGACAGGGGAGAAACTTTTACTGAAAAAAACTCATACGCATATTGGCACAATACTCTGTGGGACAGTCTGTATATATTAGGATCAATGTTTTATTAGTAGGACAACATGTCAGAGCTGATGATATGACAGAGGAACTTATATTGTGTGCCTATTTTCAGCACTGCTTGGTACAACCATGATTTAGCTCAAGTTGCAGGGGGGGGGGGGGGGGGGGGGTTGCCCCAAGGGCACATGTGATTTGAAAGATTGCATTCTGTAAGTCTGCAAATAGAGAAAAAAAGAAAAATTCTTGTAGGTTCTGTGCTGCTCAGTGTCTGTGTACATTACAATCAGGAGGTATTTGTGCTGATCATTGGAATACTGTGGATTTTGGTGCTTTGTAGTTAAGTGGCTGTGGCTGCTTTATTAGTGGATGTCTTTATTTATCATATTGACCTATGCTGTTCTGATTTTCTTTGGACCCACCATCTCCCTAAAGCAATTCTCAAAACACATCTTTATGTTTTCAGAGTCCCCCATGGTATACTAAGCTATGACCATTGGGGTCCATATTGGACCCTCCTGGACCCTGACCACTTTAGTCACTAACATTAATACATAAAAAAAACACTACGTAAAAAAAAAAAAGTTACACTTGTAAGGGGGTGAAATATACATTACCTTTCCTTATGACACCCTCCAGTAACAATTGTCTACTCCTTGGTCCTCACTCTTCAGCCCTGGATAAAGCGGGCACTTCTATGTTGATTGAAGAAACTGCCATCATCTTCCTTGATTGAAGCCCTTAGTCTTTTCGCCGGGGGAAGGGAATCCGGAGTGATGTTACTGACCAGAAGACGAGCAGACAGGAAAGCAATATAGAAGTAGGAGCCCAAGGTAGTGGGGGAGGGGGACAGGAGGCATCGGGCTGGTAGGGGGTAGGAGGGGAGCAGGATTGGGTTGGTAGGAGTGGAAGGGAGGGCAGATGACAGCACTGGGCCCTCAAGAGCCGGGCCCCAGTGTATTGCCCGGGTGCACCGAAGGTATTTCCCCCTGATCCTCATCTTCAGCCAGTGGAAATGGGCCTCAGCCTAAAAGCAAATGCTGCTCTAGAAAAAAGAAACTTCACATAAAGGAGCTCCCGTGCCTTCAACTTATATACTATTTTTTGCAGATTCCAATTAGCCGAAATATATGCCAATCATATTTCAGCCAATCAGAAGCAAGTGTTTGACTCTACATGGTATAGCTCACAGCTTCACTGATATACAAAAGCCCCTTCACCACGACAAGGTAGCAATCCAGAAGGGGATAATTATCTATACAATATGCTTATTATAAAATCATTTAGAGTGTGTGCTTGTTTATATGTAATGAAGGTTATAAATGAGAGCTTTGTCATGCATTTTGTTAACTCCAACTTCACAAAGTCAAAATGTGGCCTCTGCTGAACTTTTGGGTTTCAGGTCCAACTCCTAGTTCATACACTTAGGCTATACATCTTGATAAGGGACCTAGTTAACACTTCTGGATCCATAGACTACTCTACACGCCAAGCTGAGCTGCAATCCCCGACATCTCGGCACAGATTCAATTGACCTGTCTCAACTGTCATAGGGCTAATATCAGTCCTTCATGAGAGAAAGAAACAGATGCAGGAGCAATCACTGTATCCACAGATGGCCTTGTAACAATAATGTGCATAGTAATGCTGCAGACAATATCAGCCTCCAACTCTTTCTACTAAGGATATCAAGCAATGATCTCCTGACTTGTACAACCTGTCAAAACCAACAGAAGAGTTAGATAAGAGAATTTCCAGGCGATGGAACAAGATCCTCAGGGCAATTTGTGTGTTATACAGACTATTCCTTCAAAAGAGATTAAAGTGATTTTTTTTAATGACTAGAAGGCCACAATAACTTCAATATAATGTGATAAAAAATCATCATAGGAAATATAGGAGTAATAAGAGGAATTATAGGAATGCATAATGAGAAATAAGGGAACTTACAGGAGGGGCATAAGGAGAAATAAGATAAATTATAGTGTTTAGGAAGGTATAGGGAATATAGATGACTTATAGGAAGTGTACATATATAGTTATACCTTTTTGTCAGGTCAAAAGCAATATCAATGATTAGGCTTATAAAGAGCATTGTAAAACAGGGCAGAAATTCTGAGTGGGACAGAATGCTGATAAATTATGTACTGATTGTTCAAGTGTGAAAGTCTATACCTAAGGTTAGAGATAAGAGGAAAGACAGTGTTATTAGTTATGGCTGCAAATATATCCCCTTATAAGTGGTTAAAAAACAACAATAAAGCATAAGAAAGAAATGTTTATAATGTGCTAGAAAAAGTCCTGCATTTTTAGTGTTGCAGAATGTGATCATCTTCATTTCAAATGTTTTCCTCTCCTGAGTATTTTGATTTTCAGGTTTAGGATGGAGTGATCATTCTGGGTAAAATAGTGTCCTGGGGTACAATAACGACTTTCATTGTGCTTTTTGATAGAATGTAGATTTATTTTTAGATGCAATCTGTGGCTGGTTTTCCAAATACAGTAAATTGTAATATGTAAACTACAATGATAATGATAGTACAATGATAACATAATGCAAAGTATGTGAAAGGAAATGTTACAATGGGGAAACCAGCCAAAAATTACATCTAAAAATAAATGATGTAAAAGCAGTGCTTGTATCCCGGTTGGACAATATTTTACCTAGAATGATCACTCCAACCAAAACCTGAAAATCAAAATGCTCAAAGGGAATTTCAAAAACATCCAGGAAAGAAAATCATTTGAAATAAGGATGATCTCATTATTCAACACTAAAGATAAAGGACTGAACATTACCACTTTCTTACTCATGTTTATTTTTGTTTTTCAACTCAACTCAACTTAATATGTGGAGATATTTACAGCCCTAACTAATAACACTTCTTTCCTCAAACCTTCACCGATCAGTACATAACTTATGACCTCTGCATTCTGTCCCACTCAAAATCTTTGCTACGTTTTAGAATGCTCTTGCTAAGCCTTAATCAGTTTGCTTCTGACTTGCAATACTCTGATTATTCATCCACATTATTGGCTAAATATATATATATATATAAATAAATATCTACCGGTATATATATATATATATATATATATATATATATATATATATATATATATATATATACATGTATATGTGTGTGTATTTCTGACTGTATGCATAACATTTTGAGCCATAACCAATAAAAAAATGTAAAATCAGGACCACATACACCTTGGGTGGACACTGCTATCCAAGCTTCCTTATTGTGATTATTTTAGTTCTCATTGGTTGCTTTGAATTGACCTGTTTTTTTGTCATTGTTTTACACTTGTAACCATCATTTATTTTCTATTGTTTTATCACCTGGTGCATCTGAATGGGGTATTTGCTTGGAGATAATGCAGGATGAGATCATGTTCTCATCAGCAGCTGCAATAATATCCTATTCTATTTGGATTCACTCATTTTTAGCTGAATCTGTTCAGCTTTTTCCCAACATTATCACCAGTGTATGGAAATTCACCAGGATGCACCTAATAGAGTATGATGTAGATATACTTAGCTTACTTAACCAGTATACAGCTTGTCAACATCATCGTATGTCTGTTACAAATGTATAGATACCCAACATCATTATACAGTGCAGCATGCTCATTATCAGTGTATAAATACTCAACATTATACAGTGAAGCATATTAATTATCAGTGTACAGATACTAGTATTATACTGTATACTGTGCAGTGTGTTCATTATCAGTGAATAAATACTCAGGTTCATTAAACAGAGAAGCATGTTATTTATCATAGTATTGATACTCAGCATCAGTATACACAGCAACATGTTAATAAAAACTATAGTCAGTATCATTATACGACAGAATCTATTTTCAGCACTGATAACTACCGTATATACTTGAGTATAAGCCGACCCGAGTATAAGCCGAGGCACCCATTTTACCACAAAATACTGGGTAAAATGAGTGACTCGAGTATAAGCCGAGGGTGGGAAATGTGCTGCCCCCTGTGTCCCTCTTGTGCCCTCTGTGTACCCCTCTCTCTCCGTGTCTCTTCTCTTCTCTCCTCTCCCTTCCCTGTGTCTCTTCTCCCCTCTCCCTTCCCTGTGTCTCTTCCAACCCCTCCCTTCCTTGTGTCTCTTCCCCCCTCCCTTATCACCCTCCTCAACCCCACTCCTCAACCTCCCTCCTCATCCTCAACCTCCCTCCTCATCCTCAACCTCCCTCCTCATCCTCAACCTCCCTCCTCAACCTCAACCTCCCTCCTCAACCTCCCTCCTCATCCTCAACCTCCCTCCTCATCCTCAACCCCCTCCTCAACCTCCCTCCTCATCCTCAACCTCCCTTCTCATCCTCCCTCCTCAAACCCCCCTCCTCAACCCCCCATCCTCATCCTCTCTCCTCAACCCCCCATCCTCAACTCCTCAACTCCTCAACCTAAACCCCCCTCCTCAACCCCTCCTCCTCAACCTCCCTCCTCAACCCCTTCCTCAACCCCCCCGTCCTCAACCCCCTCCTCAAGCCCCACCATCCTCATCCTCCCTCCACAACCCCCCATCCTCATCCTCTCTCCTCAACCCCCCATCCTCAACCCCCCTCCTCAACCCCTCATCCTCAACCTCCCCCCTCATCCTCAACCTCCCTCCTCATCCTCAACCCCCTCCTCAACCTCCCTCCTCACCCCCCCCATCCTCATCCTCTCTCCTCAACCCCCCATCCTCAACCCCCCTCCTTAACCTCAACCCTCCTCCTCAACCCCTCCTCCTCATCCTCAACCTCCCTAATCATCCTCAACCTCGCTCCTCATCCTCAACCCCCCGTCCTCAACCTCCCTCATCAACCCCTGGGGGTCTGATTAATGTTTTACTTCAAAGTTACTTTTGCCCTGTCTTGTATAAGAATGTTCATTTTACAATTGTTGGAATAAAGATGAAGATTTAAACCATAGTGGAGTCGGTTTTTATAGCATTGCTCTAGCAGTGAGGAATAACACCTAATAAACCTTATACATCACAAGGCGGTAAAACATCGAGTTTGAATCACTTTACTCTAAAAATATGTCAAACTTTTAATAAATTAAAGATGATATTTGTTTCTTTTTACTTTGTAAAAAACATGAACCAGTCCATTAAGTTGTTTTGTACTAGTGTAAATAGACATGCATAGTCAGAAATCCTGGTTGCTTAACATTTTGTATTGCTCTATAAAATATCATCTATAATAAGGCATGTAAGTAAAACACACCATTTAAAAGGCAGTTTAAATGTGAATATTCTGAGTCCAGATCAGGAGGGGGCCTTGAGTCAGCGGGAGGTTCAGACCCACAATTAGCATGTTATTTCCATACTTTCCATGTTAGCGAACCCCCTGGGCGGCAGGACTGTGTGCACTGACATTTAGAATGCATATCTGTGGCGTTTGCAAAAAAAAATGCTGTACTGAAAATGATCTGACATCTGACCTGAGAAATAGCATACATTTACATAACACAGCGCTGCAGAATGCATTTTTTGTACATATGGAGCCTTTTTTTCTGGTCCGGTTAGGGCTAGGAAAACTTCAATTCTCTCCCTGTAACAGCTGGACATGAAAAAACATATTCCTTAGTAAAGTGGCCCTTATTTAGCAGCATGGTACATTCACTTGCACCACTGACCAAGAAAAGGCTTATCTAGTGAATGTATAATGAAATCTAGTAAATGTATAATGAATGACACAAATCCCCAAATATCACAATCATATAATCTGGGTATCAGCACATCGAATAGAGGCCGAAACATTAGTTAAATGGCCACTTAAATGTCATAATGTATGTTTTTACAAATAACTTGACTTGATAATAGATTAAATATGTTGACAAAGTTCATAATAAATAAATACAGCATTTTTTTTTTCTCCAATTGTATTTAGTTTTGATGGTAGCAGACATTTTGCTTTTGTTTCTAATAGGATTAAGCAAGTGAGAAATGCAATATGAGGAACCTTGGAATGAAACTTCTTTGTTAACTTTGGTTGAAAGAATCATGTTTTGAATTAAACATGGACAAGAGAAATAAATAACAAAGAACTCAAAGCAGGATGGCCCAAGGCTAAGGCTACAGACAGACTGGCACTCCAAGATTCAGGAGCCCATGATAGAGGTACATGACAGAAGTCTTCTAAATATAAAACTCAGACCCAGCCGTAGAGGCAGAAAAATGCCTCTAAAAAGGATCAAGGACCAGAAGATGATCACAATGGCTTCAATGAAGGAAGAGGACATGGATGACTAAGATCCTAATCTTCCCACCCTCTTCCCACTCCTCACTGTCAACAATGCCATCATCACTCCCACCCCACAGGCCCGTTGTCTTGGAGTTCTATTGGACCTTGCCCTCTCTTTCATTCCTCATATATAATCATTAACTATATCTTGTCTCTTCCATCCAAAACAACATCTCCAAAATACGTCCCATCTTACACAAGACACAACTAAAGTCCTAATTCACTCTCTCATCATATCTCGCCTCAAATACTGCAACTCGCACCTTGCTGAATGCCTTTGCTAGACTCATCTTCCATACTCATCACTCAGTATCTGCTACACCACTCTGTCAATCACTTCATATGGCTGCCCATAACCTCCAGAATAAAATTTAAAATCATGACCCTAACGTACAAAGCACTCAATATCTCTGTTCTCACCCGCCCTCTTCGTTCTGCTAATGACATTCCTCTCTCCTCCTCTCTTATCACCTCCTCTCACTCCCACCTTCAGCACTTTTCTTGCACTGCCCCTATTCTCTGCCTCGCACTACTAGAATATCCTCAAGCTTCAAAACCTTCAATACCTCACTAAAAACACATCTGTTTAAAGAAGCATATCGCCTGCCAGCTTAACATGCACAACACATCTTTCACCCTCCCCATCATACCCACCTCATTAGATTGTAAGTTTGCGAGTTTTCAATCTTATAAGGTGCTTAAGCGAAAGCTCCACATGCACTAGATTCTAAACTCAAAGATCGGCCTCTCCATTCTTTGTAAAATATTTTGCCTCATACTTGACCATTGTACAGCGCTACAGAATATGTTGGCGCATTACAAATAAAGATAATAATAATGGCTAATATGAAGATGGATAGCCCAATTGGTCTACGCAAAAAAAACAAAACTTTTTATTTTATTATAATTTATTTTTTATTTGATAGTAATATTGTTTTTTATTTTCTTGTACTTTAGTTTTTTCCTGTATTTTTTACATTTTATTGTAATTACTTTTTATTATCTTCTGTATTTTTATGTTATATTTTTTGTAATTTAGGCAAATTTTTTTAATTATTTTTGTAGCTTTTTTTTATTTTTGTAATTAGGGCTTATTTATATTTTTTTATAGTTAGATCCCCATGATAGTTAGGGGCTATAGACCCCCATGGTATGGGGTTAATTAAGACTACCATGCAGGTCCTTGAAGGACCCCCATGATAGGTGGAAGTTAAATAGATATACCATGGGGGTCTATATAGACCCCTTTGTCCTTAGTGGTATATGGATAATAACATGGGGGTCCTTTAGGGACACCCACAGTATGAGGTTCATTTTTAGATGCCATAATAGTTGAGACACTGAGGTCCTTTAAGGATTAGGATATTAGGATCCACGGGGTCCTTCCAGGACCTTCGTGGCATGGTTATTAATTTTAGCTTTAAACCCCCTGGCGATCACTTATAGTTTTAACCCCTTCCCTGCCATACATGCTATATATGTATTTAAACTTGTCATCACTGCTGCACAGATTAAGAGCTGATAGCACGGTAGGTGCCGCACTTTCGAGCATTTTTTTTTGTGCAATTACATTGTGGATATTGATTGTGCCATTAATTTGGCTTTTACAAGATATATTACTCAGCCTCCTCACTCACATGCAGTAACATCCTTTTACTTTCAGGCTATTTTAACCACATTCTCCATATTAGTGGAGATGAATATTAAAATAAGCAAATCAGAGCTTTTATCTATGACCATTTATATTTGTACAAAACAGGTTTGTGACAGAAGCCTTTGGGGACAATCAGCTCTACTGCCTGAAGTCTATTTAGTATCAGTTGGTAGGTAAGTTGTTTTTCTCTAACTACTCTTTGAGCATCATTTAGTACAACTCCTCATTGCTTTATAACCCATTAACCCACACACATCACATACATATCAGTAATATCCTCAAGTGCAAACCAACAATATCATCAAGTGCACGCCAATAATATCCTCAAGAGTACACCAATAATGTCCTCAAGTACCTACCAATAATGTCCTTAAGTACACACCAATAATGTGCACAAGTGCATAAAAATAATTGACTCACACGTACCAGTACAGTAGAGATGACATTTCAAGTTAGCCCTCATTAGCTCTGTAGACTCTCAACATGACCACACAGTTGCCTAATTGTTCTACGTAGAAGACTTTATGACTTTTCTGACTATAAATGTAACAAAGCAAAGTTAGAATAACCAATGCCATTTATTTAAAAAAAAATTGGGTCACCATAAATGCTGTCATGAGTACTCTGCACCCACAAATAAAACTCTTACACTGGCTCCTGATGAAAACTAATTTTAATATATCTAACCATTATCATAACTGTCTCCAGAAATTTGTAAATTTCATTAAAGTTCCACAATGGTATACGTCTAAAACAATGTAAACATCCTTGTGTATACAAGGGGTAAAAATATATTTTATCACTATAGCTTGGCTGGCTGTTGTCACAATTCTATTAGATTTCCCAATGTAAACAATAAACATTAAAACCAATCCCACGTCATACTCTATGGACTGATCTAAAATTCAAGCCTCCTTTGATTGTAGATCTTCTTTCAAACTTGCTGAAAGAATTGCTAGTGATAAACTTTAATTAATTTAAATCATCATCATTGATGCTTGACTGCATGTGGAAAATCATAATTTAAGGGACAACATAAGCACTAGTGGGGCCTCCAAAGTTTCCTACTATAAAAAGTTAGCGATAGTCAACAGTTATATCCTGAATTTATAGCAGAAATTCCTCTCAGGTAATTACCTGGAACAACTATAAAAGAGGTAGAGACAGCACTGCATCCTATTTGCAGATTTGGATTCTGGGTACCATGGTTCACACTTACATGGGGATTTGGGAGATGAAGCAGGTTGGGAAATACAAGACATAGGAATGTGATCAGGAGTAATGTCATTTTTTTTTTTTTTGGACAGCAAGAAAAGTCTTTATTTTATGAACTGTTATATATACAAATGACTTTTCTTGGTTCTAATTTGCCTTAAATCTATGTTTTTTTTTTTTTTTTTTTTTTTTAATTGATTTTTATTAGACAGGTCAGACATATAACATAGTACACCAAAAACATTAGAAGTGATAAATAGGAATTAACAATAAACGTATTTCACATATTTGGTTTCCAGTGTGTCCTCTGCCTGTCCAAAACTCCTCTCCCTTTTCCGTTTTTCTGGTATTATAATAGCTGATATTAGCTTTTAAATAACTTAAGGCTAACGAGAAAACTATATTTAATGAAGTCCCATAACTATGGGAAAAATATGATGAACTTGGATTCCTGACCAACTGTTGTTTTGAGCTTGGTTGGTAGCATCTAATAGAAAGATTATTCTGTGTTTAGGTTACTGTGTGGGCTAATGATGTTGGGTAAATTAAGACCACTACTACTATGGATCCCCTAATAGCTCCTTTGTAGGGAGAAGTGTCACTCACCCTATTCATCTGCCGCGTCTTGTCTCCCAGGCGGCCCAGCAGGAGGCCCAGCGCTTGTAGTTATGGTCAACCTCTGCGGACAAAACGCTCATGGATCGAACAAACTCAATTTTGTTTAAGACTACTTCAAATGTTGGGGTGGGTGATTTCCAATGGGCGGCTACTACTATCCTAACTGCTAGGAAAATTTGGTTAGTTAGGAATTGTTCTGAGTTGGACATCCCTTCTACCGGTAATCCTAGGATGGCCTCTTCTGGTCTCATGGGATAGCATTGACCCCATAGTTTCTCCAGGGTTTTGTAGGTGTCCACCCATGTGTGTCTAATCATAGGGCATTCCCATAATTTATGGATTAGAGTCCCTTTTTGGTTGCAGCCCCTTTCGCATATGTCACTAATTGTCTGGTTCCCTATGTGCATTCTTACTGGGGTTAGGTACCACCTCATAATAACTTTATAGGAGTTTTCTTTCATAATTACGTTAAGTGATGTGTTTTTGGCTTGTTTCCGAATACTATTCCATTGGTCTCTGTCTAAATTTATGTTGAGGTCAGCTTCCCATGCTGATTCATAGTGTAATTTAGGGGGAGTGACTAAATCGCTTAAATGGTTATATATTGTGGAGATGTTTCCTTTCCCTCCCGGGAATTTAATGCAACATTTTTCGAATAAGGATATATTTTGCCCTCCTTTATTCTTAGTGATGTGATTTAATCTTTGGTTTATAGCGATTAGGTTAAGCCATTCCCCCGGAGGAAGGGGTTTGTCTTCTAGGAATGCGGTGGTGGACCATTTTTGATTAACAACCGGTAAATCTGCCGCAATTGAGCAATTATTATCAATCCACCATCTGTATTGAGCATTAGAGTTTATTTTGGGGTTAGTTGAAAGTGGCCATAGAGGGCTGAGCCCTGACTCCTGGCCCAGCAGTCTGTTCCTCTTATTTATATCTTTCCATAGGGAAATTGAATGCCTCACACTTGATGGAATTGATTGGGGTAACTTGAAGCCCTGCTGGGTTGAGAGCCATAGTAACTGACGCATGATTAAATCATTGGACCCTAGTATGTGTTTTTCTAATTGAACCCATACCGGGGGGGAGTCCCTGACATACCACTTAACTAGTTGTGCTAATCTAGCAGCTTTAAAGTACCTGGAAATGTCTGGAAATCCGAGCCCACCATCCTTCTTAGTCGCAGTAGTTGTTTCTCTGTTTATTCTAGGTTTTTTATTGTTCCACAGAAAACTCATTAGTAATTTCTGTATTTTTTTCAAGTCTATCGCTAAAATCGAGATAGGTAAGGTCCGAAAAAGGTAGAGCAGTTTGGGGAGTACGTTCATTTTGACAGCATGTAGCTTTCCTAACCACGAAATCTTTAGTTCTGACCACCTGTGCAGGTCCCTAGTTAATTGTTTAAAGAGGGTTGGGTAGTTTGCTTCATATAGGGTCTTAGTTGATTTTGTAATTTGTACGCCTAGGTAGTTGATAGAATTCGGGGCCCATTTTATTGGGAAGTTATTGGCTAGTAGTTTTTCCGTGGTGGGAGGAAGTGATATATTAAGGGCTATGCTTTTACTTGTGTTAATTTTGAATCCTGACAGTGGGCCAAATTGAGACAAAAGTTTGAATAGATTAGGTAGACTAACCAGGGGGTTTGCTATTGTTAGTAGGATATCATCGGCAAAAAGGCTAATTTTATGATCTGTCGGGCCGACCCGTATACCCGATATGTCAGTGTGCTGACGAATGGCAATTGCTAGGGGCTCTATACTGAGGGCGAACAGCAATGGTGATAGAGGGCACCCCTGTCTTGTCCCCCTTGTGATGTTGAATTTTAGTGAATTGTGTCCTTGGTATGTAACTTGTGCGGTTGGTTCCGAGTATAATGTCGCGATGCTTCGCAGAAAACCTTCCGGAATTCCGAATTTGTTCAGTGTGGCGTTCATAAATGTCCAATCTAACCTATCAAATGCCTTCTCGGCATCAAGCGCCAACAACATAGCGCGGCCTTCATTACTTTTGGTTATGTCAATAAGGTCAACAATTTTTCTGGTATTGTCTGGCGCTTCTCTCCCCTTAATGAACCCTACTTGGTCTGGATGTACCACTTCAGGTAACAGATTCGCTAGTCTTGACGCTAAGATTTTGGTGTATATTTTTAAATCTGTGTTGATCAGAGATATTGGTCTATAGCTAGCACATTGGGATGGGTCTTTCCCCGGTTTAGGAATCAGTATTATTTTAGCTTCTAAGAATTCCGGTTTAATTTTTTCACCAGCTAAGAAGCTGTTAAATAGCTTATGTAAGGTGGGGCTAAGTAGATCGCTCATATGTTTGTAGTAGAGGTTGGAATAGCCATCTGGCCCTGGGGCCCCGTGTGCCTTTGTGGATTTGATCGCATCCTGTATTTCTTCGACCGAGATGGGCTCTAAGAGTGATTTAGCTTTGATAGAGTCTAATTGGGGTATATTTAAGTTATTTAGTGTATTTTCAATTTCTAGTTTGTGGGTTGGGGTGCCTGATTCGGGTGTTTTGCTGTAAAGGTCCGCATAAAATTGTCTGAATTCGTTTACTATTTGATCTGGTTTAAAAACTGTCTGCCTATTTTTGGTGATTATTTTGGCTATGAATGAGTTTGCTCTTTTTTCTTTTAGTCTCGTGGCCAGCAATCTATCGGGCTTGTTTGCGTATCTGAAGAATTTAGCTTCAGTTCGCTGTAGGATATTGACCATTTTCCCTCTTAAAATAGTGTTTAGTTCTTGTTTGTAACTTAGTATCTTCTCATGGGTATGTCGTGATTTATCTTTAACAAATAGTTTCTGTGCTTCAGCAATTTTCTGGTTTAGAAGTAAGATTTGTGCTTGGTCTTTTTTCTTTTTGATTGAACTAATTTGTATACAGACTCCCCTGATCACTGCCTTGTGAGCTGCCCAAATTCCATCTATGTCTATCTCCCCTACTGTATTGAGGTCAAGATAATCTACGATTGCAGTTCTGACCTTATCTCGTGTGATAGGGTCGTTCAGTATACTGGGATTTAATGACCACCTTGGGTTATTTCCTTTCGGTAGGAGATTATTCATGGAGATTTTGACTAGATCGTGGTCCGACCATGCTATGGGGCAGATAGAGGCCTCAGTTAGGTTCCCTGTAACGTTCTGTGGGATCAGGATATAGTCTATTCTGGAGAGCGAACCATGTCTGGCGGAAAAAAATGTGTATTCCCTTTCTGTGGGGTTCATGTTTCTCCAGGTATCAATCATGCAGTTTGATTTTAGGAGTTTTTTGAGAGCTTTGGTCGCTGTGGGGATTTTTTGTGAACCTAAATCGTTTGACTTGTCTTTGAGCGGGTCTAAGACCGCGTTCATGTCTCCTCCTATTATCTTAAGTCCGTCTTCCCAGCTATCTGTGAGTTTCTGTATTTTTTGAAAGAATGGCGTTTGATCTGTGTTCGGGGCGTAAATGTTCAAGAATGAAACCTTACGTTCGTGTATGGTCCCATGTACTGCTAAAAACCTGCCATCTTTATCTGTTTGAATTTTACTTAACTGAAAGTTGAGTCTTCTGTGGAACAAAATCGTGACTCCCTTTTGTTTGGTATCTGCGGTCGAATGGAATGCCTGAGTAAAGACTCCCCCCCAATATTTTGGTAGTGCTTGTTTTCTAAAGTGAGTTTCCTGAATCATTACGATATCAAGATTTAGTTTTTGGTAATTTCTCAAGGCTACCCCCCTCTTGATTGGTTCGTTCAGACCATGAGCGTTGTGTGACGCAATGACAATGTCCATATTTCTTATTGAGGTGTATGACCCTTTGGTGTGTCTAAATGGCTATCTCACCTTTCTGGAAGCCTGTTACTTCGTTATCCTGTGCCTCCTGCTGGTTTCCGCCCGAAGACTGCTCAGCAGCTGGCTGTGTGGGAGAGTATCTGTACTCAAAGGAAAAAAGACAACAGAGTATGAGCCAAATTGCTTATACTTAAACTTTCGGAATTATAAAAACCTGGCTCAGTAATTAAGCAAGTTCCTACTTTTCCTCTAGTGGGGAACCCTAAGGTAATCCTGGGTAAGAAGTCTAAATACTTGAGTCTGTTTGTGTGTCTTACTGTTGGTCAGGAAGGCTCTTAGTATGTTTGAACTTAATTGTGTTCCTTACTTAAATAAAGTGTGGTAATTTAAACTACTATGAGGAGAGCGTTTGCTGTCCTCTTCGTATTTTACTGGTGGGCCAGTTAGTGTCTCTAAACTGACACTGAATTGGTCCGCCTAAACTTTCCCTACTGTAGGGGTTTTTGGAAGTCTACGTGTTAGCGCCCGTAGGGACGCCTTCTAGGTGTGTGTTGCTTTTGCCTTTACGGCCTGGGTTAACTGTCTATAGTGTGTATTAGAACTTTCACTGGTGTGGGTGCTACCTTATTGGATCTACTCGTTTTCAGATTCAACTAGCTTTGGTTGTCAGAGTAGCATGAAAACAAGGAGAGAGAGAGAAGAAGAGAGAGGAAGATGAAGCAAAAAAAGACAAAAAAAACAGAGAAACAAAATAAGTGACAACTCATTGTAGTAAGTCTTTTTCTCCGTTCATGGGAGGACTCCTTCCTCTCGGGTTTTCTGTTGGTTGTAACTGCTCTCCGACAGTGACCTTGATGTTCCATTCCGCCAGCAAGTTAATGCCTTCCTCCAGTGTTCTGATGGTGAAGAATTTTCCCTCTTTGGATATATTGAGGCGAAAAGGGAAACCCCATGTATACCTCCATCCTTGAGCCAGGATACAGTCCAGAACCGGTTTCAGTTGTCTCCTTTTGGCAAGGGTAGTCGGGGCTAGATCAGAAAAAAGCAGCGGTGTGTGCCCCTCGATGGGAGGGATGCCTTTTCTTGCGGCCTTCATGAACAGTTCTTTGGTGGAGTAGTAGTGGAATCTGGCAATGATGTCTCTTGGGCGCTCCTGTGGAGATGAACGGAATCCTAGGGCTCTGTGAAACCGATCCATTCTCAAGTTTTCTGGATGTATGTTTGGGAGGAGAAATTCACATAGATCGTTTAGGTATGCGTGTAGGTCCTTGACAGACTCCGGCACATTCCTCAGCCTTATGTTCTGTCGTCTAGATCTGTTTTCTAGATCTTCCTGTTGCAACTGTTGTCTAGATTGTTCCTCCTTCAAAGCCAAGATCTCCTCTGTTAGCTTGTTGTTATGTTGCATTATTTCCGAAATTTTAGTTTCCAGTTTTGTTGTTTTATCGTCCACCTTTTTAATTTCTGTGGTTAGTTCTGTTGTCACCTTCCGGATGTCTGATTTGACCTCCTCTCTGAAGTTGGATATTAGGTCTTTAAGGTCCTGGATGTCACTTTTAGTGCTAGGCGCTGACATTTCAGAGCTTGTTGCTGCGTGGACTGCGGCTGTGGGTGTTTTATTGGTGGGAGAACTTGCTGAAGATTTGGGTAGGCAGTAAGATTGGATCCCTTTATTGTTCTTTCTCGTGGCAACACCTGCCATCTCAGTGAGAGAATTGTAGATCAAGTTGTTGCCAGAGACCTGGTTTCACTTGGTTTGTCCCAGAGCAATTGTTAGCGTCCCTATATTGCTGGGCTTTTTGCTAGTTACATCTTTTTGGATTTATTAAAAGTTCTTGAACCGAAGTGGTCATAGCTTAAATGCTTAATAGTTGAAAATTGAGCTTTGGTTGTCTCTTTTTACTTGCTTGGTGCTTTTGAACTTTGTCCACTAGGTGGTATTAGAGTTCCACTAGTACAGTCTGTTACACAAGCAGGGATTCGGCCTGGAAACTAGCCTTGAAAAACAAATGGTTTTGTAATCCTGTTTGGTTGGTAAGTGAGCCCTGTGCAGTGTACTTTTAATGTTCTGAGTCTAAGTAGACAGGTTGGGCTGGGTTGCTTGGACCCAGGGTATGGGGAGAGCTTTGATGGGGATATGTGGGTAAGGGGCCCCGGATTGCTTAATTTTTCTGGGGCTAATTTGCTTCTGATGCCCCCCTGGGTACCCCTTCCTTGGATCAGGGCTATATTCTCCCCCCACAGCTCTATAGCCTCTCCCCTGTACCTGCTTATATATGTCCTCAGCAGTGCAGCTCCACACTCTCTCCCTCCAGGCTTCCAAGGGGAAAAGTTCAGCTGGGTAGGGATTCCATGCAGGGGACTCTTCCGATTTTATTGTTTTTTTTAAGGTAATTTTGGGATCAATTTGTTCCCCTAGGTCTTCTGAGTTTAGTGATATTGTTTGTTGGTCACTCAGGGCATCTATAGGGGTCAATTGTCCCAGATTAACCCAGGCCTTAGCTGGAGCTCTTGCAGGACATGTCTTTCCTCTCCAGCAGCTTAGCCACACCCCAGGAGTAATGTCATTTTCATCTAGATGAGGGCACTGGGCTCCAGCATAAAATCACCTTTAGCCCTATGAGCTTGTCCTGCATAGTTTCAGAAATGATGTGAGCCAACCAGCAGACATTTAAATCACAGTGTGAGATTCATCTGTTTAACTAAGGCTAATACAGTGCCTTGCAAAAGTATTCACCTCCCTTGACTTTTTACCTATTTTATTACATTACAGCCTTAAGTTCAATGTTTTGTTAATCTGAATCTAAGTTGGTGAAGTGAAATGAGAAAAATATATACATAAAACTATTTTTTAGAAATAGAAAACAGAAAATTTGCATGTGCGTATGTATTCACCCCCTTTGTTATAAAGCCCATAAAAAGCTCTGGTACAACCAATTACCTTCAGAAGTCACATGATTAGTGAAATGATGTCCACCTGTGTGCAATCTAAGTGTCACATGATCTGTCATTACATATGCACACCTTTTTTGAAAGGCACCAGAGGCTGCAACACCTATGCAAGAGGCACCACTAACCAAACACTGCCACCAAGGAACTCTCCAAACAAGTAAGGTTGTTGAGAAGTACAAGTCAGGGCTAGGTTATAAAAAAATATCCAAATATTTGATGATCCCCAGGAGCACCATCAATTCTATCATAACCAAATAGAAAGAACATGGCACAACAGCAAACATATTATTATTATTATTATCTTTATTTATATCACGCCAACATATTCCGTAGCGCTGTACAGGGGGTTAGTACATGGCAAAAAACAAACTTAACACCTTAAAGAATGGAGGGCCCTGTTTTTGAGCATATAATCAAATGTACGTAGTGCATGTTTCCAAGACACGGACACATAATTGAAAACTCGCAAACATACAATCTAAACATGCCAAGAGACGTCCGCCCACCAAAACCCACGGACCAGGCAAGGAGGACATTAATCAGAGAGGCAGCACAGAGATCTAAGGTAACCCTGGAGGAGCTGCAGAGTTCCACAGCAGAGACTGGAGTATCTGTACATAGGACGACAATAAGCTGTACGCTCCATAGAGTTGGGTTTTATGGCAGAGTGGCCAGAAGAAAGCCATTACTTTCAGCAAAAAACAAAATGGCACGTTTTGAGTTTGCGAAAAGGTATGTGGGAGACTCCCAAAATGTATGGAGGAAGGTGCTCTGGTCTGATGAGACTAAAATGTAACTTTTTGGCCATCAAAGAAAACGCTATGTCTGGCACAAACCCAACACATCACATAACACAAAGAACACCATACCAAACAGTGAAACATGTTTTTCCGCACTCGGGACTGGGAAACTGGTCAGAGTTAAGGGAAAGATGGATGGTGCTAAATACAGGAATATACTTGAGCAAAATCTGTACCACTCTGTGCGTTATTTGAGGCTTGGACGGTGGTTCACCTTCCAGCAGGACAATGACCCCAAACACACTGCTAAAGCAACACTTGAGTGGTTTAAGAGGAAACATGTAAATGTGTTGGAATGGCCTAGTCAAAGCCCAGACCTCAATTCAATAGAAAATATGTGTTCAGACTTAAAGATTGCTGTTCACGAGTGCAAACCATCCAACTTGAAGGAGCTGGAGCAGTTTTGCAAGAAGGAATGGGCAAAAACCCCAGTGGTAAGATGTGGCAAGCTCAAAGAGACTAATCCAAAGCGACTTGGAGCTGTGATTGACGCAAAAGGTGGCTCTACAAAGTATTGACTTTAGGGGGGGTGAATAGTTATGCACATTGACTTTTTCTGTTATTTTGACCTATTTGTTTTTTGCTTCACAATAAAAGAAAAACATCTTCAAAGTTGTATGCATGTTCTGTAAATTAAATGATGCAAATCCTTAAACAATCCATGTTAATTCCAGGTTGTGAGACAACAAAACACGGTGAATATTTCTGCAAGGCACTGTACATATTTAAAGCTAGATAAAGGCTGGAAGAAGGTGAAACATGATCCAAACAAAGTAAGACCACATCAAAATGGCTATAAAGAAGCAAGTTGTGGAGTGGCCTAGTCCAAACCTAAGTCCAGTATAGATAAAGTTACAGCAATGTCCCAGGAAAACACTTGGCATGGATACTCACATCAAGAATGTCATGTCTCAGCAGTTGGTGAATCATCTGAAACTATTAGATTGCCAGCGGTGGCTATCAAGATGTGGGTGTCATGTGAGCTTCTTCTCAGAAACAAACTGAACTAGACACTTGAAAAGTAAGAAATGTCACAAAGGTAACTATGTAAGTTGGGGCTCAGGGGTCAGGCAATGTATTAGGAGTAGTCTAACTCTCAGCTATGGTTACCATGTCATCAATTAACAGTGCTGTGCTAGAACTTGATCCTTCTTCAACTCTTTGGACTTTTAGCTCAACCCTTCCTGGGACGGAAAACAAAACAGCATCTACTCTACAGGAATAGCTGGGTAGGCTCTGATGCATTATTTTTGAATGTAACTTACAACTTATAACGCTATATATTCAGTATATATTCCTGAAATTTGACTTTGGCTGCTTACTGTATAAATGGACCTTACGCTGTCATTCATTCTTCAGTGCAATTGATCTGACGTAAATATTACACTGTACCGATTAATATAGTTTCTTAAAATATTACAGTGTATAGATTGATTAGGTTGAAAGATCAAGTTATCGACAAGTATATACTGTGTGCAGAAATTGCTTTTATTGGTAAAACAGAAAATATCAAGGATAAACAATTAGAAGTGTTTACATTTGTAAGCTTTGATATTTAGTTATATCACAATACAATCTATATGACGTATATTACAATCTCTTTGGATGATTGGATGACAGTTAGTCTTAAAATAATTTATATTTGGTTAGATCAATGTATCAATCAATAAGCAATGGATACAAACTATAGATTAACAATTTATGTATGTTAATACAATCTATGTTTGGTTAGTTTAATTTAGGAGTATATAAACAGTGAATATAATCTCATAAAGTTTGGTTACGATCTGTCTATATATTTGGTTAGTGCAATACAGAAATGCTATGCATACACAAACAGCTGTCTATTTATTATATATATATACGATATTAATAATTAGCAATGTAACCTATTATTCTATGAAAGCAGGTATATGTAGAGACACTAATATATAGCAATAGGAATGTGAACCTTGTATTTAAGTAGTAGCAAGCTATTATTTGATTACTGGTCTTACATCAGAATTAATTTAATTTCTCAAGTCAGTCAATTTACTCAATAATGATGTAAGACAGTTATGTTGATTGTGTGATATGTTGAGTAATATTAAGTATAGCTTGTTGTGTAGATATTTTAATAATTGATCTTTGTAACAGAGCGAAACAGTTATATTATTGAATAAAGTCAATCAGTCTGTTATTGGGGATATGGGCACAGATTAGAATATTGAATAAACATCTACAGTCCGGAATATAGATACTAATTTGTCTGGGTCTGTGACCCCTCCCAAAAGTTTAACTCTACTACAAACAAAATAGTTAATACCATTTTATACATTACCTATGTATGGAATTTCCGGATAATCCCTTCTCACTGAAGAAATCACTCTTTGTGTGATTGGATTGGTTAGAGAGAGTAGAGATAGAATATAATTTTATATAGTCAGATATAGTAATAAATCTTAAGGAAGAATTGAAGGGGACATAAGTTTATGCCAAGAATGACGGTCAGTTTGTTCTCAGAACAGGACTGTCAGATAAGAATGAAAATGGTACACAGTAAAGCTCAGGGAAAATAGCCAAAGACCCAGAAAAGAAAAGACAAAAAGCCCAGAATAATCTCTCCCTGCTTCTGATAAACTATTTCTCCCTCCTCAGCCACTCCCCTCTTTAATATATAGAAATAATTAGAATATAATATAATAAATGAATAACAATATTGTGAATGTCTGCCTCTAACCACATGGGAGCGCTCTAGTTGTATTAAAACGTGATGACCTCAACATTAATTAAATTACAAATTATTTCTGGGAAGCTAGACAATTACGGCACCATATCTATTCACCTATGACATTTTAGACAATGGAACATTGAAGAAACACGTACATTTCAGAAAATACTATGTTTCATTTCGACATTTTTACCCAGGAAAAACATATTTGCAAACTCAGACATTTAATTTGAACAAAGTCAAAAATTATTTAGTCCCCTTGCAAATTAAAGAGGCCTACTGTGTTTGTGTATAATTACAAATGTAATTTATAAGTGGCAATGAACTACCATATAAGGTAAATAATAAATGGGTGTGACATCATTATACCCTCAAAATGCATAACACCATTGATTGGTAGATTGTTGTGTTTCTATAATCATACATAAACATTAATAGATCACTAATTAAGAGGTGCTATGGAAATTAAACAAATGCTACTGTAAATAAAGAAAATTGGTTTGTAAACTACAGTTGGGAAATATGTACCAAACTAGAAAAAGTAGAAGCTGTCTCCCTTTAACCATAAATATATTTTACTAGAGAATTGCCCGTCAAAAAATGATGGCAATGAAATTGTAAGGTAGCTAATGCTGTTTGGTGTATAATAATGAAATATATAATACATTAATAAATTAATGTACTTTACCTATTTTGAAGCATTGTGCGAGCCCGCAAGTGTTAGCAACAACTCGTACGCTCACAACTATATATGTGATAGAGACAATCGTAACTTTTGAACAGTGTGTATAGCATGTTTCTCTGTGTCGGGGAGGGGAGATGACAGAAAAGGGCATATGTCTGGAGCTTTCAGTATTTTTATACATTCTCCATTCCCAGTCACATACATAGTGGGTAGGCAGTTACAAAGCCATACCAAGTTGTACTTCTGCTGAGATTGAAATGCCCACACACACGCATACACACATGCAACCTGCACTAAAGTATCAAGCAAGCATCACAAATTTAGTAACATTTTTCCTGCCTAATTATTCTCTTAAATAGACTTTTCAAATGTATATATATTTTCACTATACATTGGTGCTTTATATGGTCATATTGCCTCCATAGTATGAATGGCCCTTAACCTACAGATGTTTGTTTATGCTAGCTTTCAAGGGGCATCTTATCTAGTTTTCATTACACTATTATACAAAGCATCATACATATCTGTTTTTCATAAGCAATGTGCTCTCCATATCTCTTTCAAACCTTAGCCCTACTCACTGGTGTAATAAAATAAGATAAGGGGCAACTTGAAGAAAAATTTAAATAATGTTTATTTCATTTTTCACAATGCTTCTTCATTATATGTGTAAGGCAGGCAATATATTACAAAAATAAGTTTTCCCCACCTTTCCCTCCCCTGTGTCTCCTCCCCCTCCCTCTCCTTTACCTCCTTTTTCCATTTCCCTTCCCTGTGTCTCTTTTTTTCCATCTCCCTCCCATCCCCTGTGTCTCCTTTCCCCCTCTCCTGTTTCTCTGTTCCACCTATGTCTCTTTTGTCCCTCTCCCTTCCCTGTATCTCATTTCCCCCTCTCCCTCCCCTCTGTCTCCTTTCCCCCTCTATCCCTCTCCTGTTCCTCCTTTCACCCTGTCCCCCCGTATCTCCTTTACCACTCTCTCTTCCCCCCTTGTGTCTTCTTCTCCCCCTCTCCCTCCATTTCACCTCTTCTCCCTCTCTCTCATCTCCTTCACCTTCCTCTCCCTCCCTTGTCTCCTCTCCCGTATCTCCTTTCCTCTCTCCTCTTTGTCCCTTTTGTCCTTTCCCCACCTTTACCTTCCTTGTCTCCTTCCCTTGTCTCCTCTCCCCCTCCCTTTCCCAGTAGGACCGCACTCACCTCCTCTGCTGTTCCCATCCCCTCGCCGGAACTATTTTATGGATCAAGCCGCACATTGAGCAACAAGATCCAGAAAGTAGTTGCGGCCGGAGGACAGGAGACGCAGAGCAGAAGACAGAGTGCGGCGCTGCTGGCAGGGTCGTATCCAGGTAGGTGGGATAGGGTGTTGTGAGCCTGGGGGGCTACACGATGAGCACCTCTGGCTCTCATCGCGAGCCCTCCACTGGCAGGAACCAGGTACTGGGGAGTGATGGGAGGTAGGGGGGCCTCACGATGAGAGCCTGCGGAGTTCATCGCAAATCCTCCACTGGCAGGAACCAGGTACTACTGCGCAGCTGGCTGCAATGAGCGCATGTGATGCTCATTGCAGCCTAAGTACTGAGCCTCTGTCTCGCCTTGCTTTGCGAGGCTCGCAGATTTGACTGCTCCAATGGCTCACCTCACTTTGCGAGGGACGCAACTGCGTTACCAACATCGTAAACGTCACCAACATCGCAAGATCCACGACTATATATGTGATTGTATAACAGGATGTTGTGTGTCAACCACATTTTTACAGAGATGGTGAGAACTAATAATAGCACATAATAAATGTATCAGTAAACAACAACCTTTAGTAAATTACAATAAAAAGAGCAGAGGTGTAAGAAAGACCAAAACATTAAGGATGTAATTTAAAACAATTAACAAGACCCACTTGTCAAGGGGAAGGACTAGCTGGATTGGCCAATGAATGGATTCTACTGGTTAGTTCCTCTCCTCTGCAGGTTTCTGTGTATTGGTGCTAGGGATTGCCTGGAAGGAGGCCTGCTTCAGGATCTCAACAAGATAGCAGTTAGTAAGTGATTCTGCCTCAATAGGAAATGGTTTTAATGCATCATGTTTCCTCACTTTGTCTCAAGCACACAGAAATATGGAGAGAAGAAGTATTAGGTGTCCATAATGTCCAATCCATAATGAGCCAAAAAGCACTTAGTCTCACGCAGAAAGCTGATGTTTATTTTTCTACTTTTACTGTTGATATGGCAACCCGCAACACTACATCACTTCAAGATTCTCCCCATCAAAGATGTCATCACAATCACTCACCCCTCCAGTCACCAGGCAGTTCAAGACCCCAAACAAATTGAGGGTGCCTGGAGTTCTGAGTTTGCCTGGAGAGGCCATCAATATTCTGATGAGTTCTACCCTGCCTGTAACAGATAGTAAAGTTATGGGTCTTCAGGGCTAGGCACCAACTCGTCCTACTGATCAAACACAATGGGTTATGCTATCACAAGAAGTGTTGTCTAAAAAGGTAGGGCTATAGTTAATTTAGGGTAGAGACAAGGCACTTCTTCTCAGCTTGCGGCTAAGGTATCTGCCTCACCCTGGACATCCAACTAACTCAAAACAGCCTTGATGCCATCAATGGATCCATCTATCTGGCCCAAGAAAGGGTGAGAGTAATCTGAGGCAACTAGGACAGGATGAGATATTAGGGCAGCCTTCAGGCTTTCTCTCATTTAGGAGGTCCACTGTATCGGCAGGTCGGGGTAAGGTAAACAGGGTAAGGGATTAGCTCAGCCATAAACTTGGTACCCTGATCTAAAAATATTTCACTCTGGAACTCAAAAGTGAAAATGGTTACCAAGGTATTGCCCACCGTTGCAGCCTTAATGTGGCAAAAAGCTACATTCTCTGGTTAACAGGTGGTATAATCCACCAGTGTGAGGATGTATGTCTTGCCCGACTTACTAGGCCTGGCAAGGAGGCCAATTACGGTATATCTACAGCCACTTGGTGGAAGGGCATTTTTATAATGTGCATGGGCTGCAAAGCACACAAAGCACTGAAACTAGTGATATATTGTGATGCTGCGGGTCAATAAAAGGCCTGAGTCAGGCCTTGGTGAGACCAGTGATTGCCCTGGTGCTCTGCTAGGGAAATGTAAGGGGCAATGGCAAGCCGGGCTGCCCGGTACCACTTGGAAATAACCAGATGTCATAGCACCCTCCAAGGCTACTTGTCTCTCTGTCGATCAGTCACCCTGTACAACAGGTCGCCCTCCCAGATATACCTTTCCCACTCAGGTATTGTCTCCCCAGTCAGTGCCCAGGATCTAAAACAGTGTTTCCCAAGCTGTGTTCTGTGGAACCTTGGGGTTCCATATTTTGTGACCAAGTATTTTCAAGGACACTTTTCCCAAAAGTTTCCTCTTTGAGGACATTTTTGGGTGTCCTTGAAAGAAGTTATGAGATCCTTGGAAGATGTTTGAGGTCCTTTTGTTGATTTTGAGGGGAGGTGGATCTTGCATAAGGTGTATTTTGGCACACAGGAGGAGCTAAAGGGTTCCAAAGTATTTTTTGGGTTATATTCATTACTAGAACTGCAAACATGTTTCTGTGGATACATTAGTTTCAGAAACACTACTCTACAATATACTTTAGGACTTGAAATATCATTTGTTTTTTAATGCAATTCATAAACCAAATTACATTGCAATATTTGTAAAAAAACTCTAGATTAAGGTAGCGTTGATCGTACTATTTGATCTTGGCCACCATTCTTTATTAATAAAGCCTGATGGGTCCACTTGTACCCCCTTCCCTGCCCTTTCTATGGTTAAACTCTCTAGACTGAATTTTTATCCTATTGCACATTTTAGTTTTATATCCTTCTCTATCTCTTACTATCACTTCTGTACATTTAGGCTGCAATGTAGATATGTGGATCAAACATTTTTTTTCATAATCTATTCTGGGTCCCCCAGTTGAAGCCCCCAATTCCTCCTGTTTGTGCACTACTGGATTACAGAATACTAAAGAATGTTCTAGTACTACAATGGCTTTTTAGCTATAGCTAAGTATCACAAAACTTGGTACCTCCCATCTATGACCCACCAAAGAGAAGGATGGCATCAGTATACAGAATATTTAAATCTAGCAACGCTTAAGTGTATAGAGAGATTAATGACGATTAATGACTTGGCCACAGTGTCTTAAAATTTTTGTGTTTCATTTATCAGGAATGAAATGTTCTAAAATCAAAATTATGGCTTTGAATCTTCCACTACAAAAGGGAATTGTTCATAGGTTTTCATTATTTCTTTCACTATGTTGTAGTCAAGGAACTTTGTGAAAAAAGGCAGTGATCGTACACAGTGTGAAGGATTGATGACCTTTAAAGATCTGAGGTTATTCATTGCCCACTGGATCTTGAGGAAAGATCTACTGTGAAAAAAAAAAACATTAATGAATCAAATTTGCTTTGCTTGTGTTTATGCAAATTGTTCTATCATGCCTGGTTTGGTGTGGTTTGCAAACTCTCAGATTTCAGAGCTTTGAGAGAAAATCCTCTTTTCATAGAGGTATGATAATCTGTGCCAGTGTCCAAATTATTGGCCTATAAAAGTATTGACAGAACTCAAGTCTCCCTACCTTGTACCCCAATTTGTCTCTCTTGAAAAGGATATCATAATCTTGTTCCATGACCCTTTCATGGTAACCATAAAGTTTTCAATAGTCAGAAGCTTGCTTGGAATAATTCTCTTTTTAATCCTTGGTCAAACAAATTGGAATCCCCAAATTCTGCAGAATACAAGTTTAGAAAAACTGATCACAATTTTATCTAAAATCCACACGTTGAACAGCTGATTGGTTGATACAAAACCCATGAAAACATACAACCACCATCTTCAATAGATCTAGACTGTTGACTGGATCACTTTCGATCACAGATCTCTTCACTTTTTTATCTCACACCCAATATTCTTCTCTAGGAGCAGGAACCTCATCTCCTGTCTATCATTAAGTTTACTTTGATATTATCACAATTTACTTCTATCAAGCTCTGCTAAAATGTCAACATATATTTCATCAATATCCATCTATATGTTTAGTTAGAATAAGCCTTAATATAATCATAGGTATATTAATTATAAAGAGTGTAAGTGTATTAGGTCAGAGCTCTCCATGCTGTCCATTACTCTGTGTCACATACATATTCATTACTTGCCCATCTGTCTGCCCACTGAGCTGGCTCCACAAACAAACATGATTATTATTTTACAGAGCAGCAAGCTACGGATAATATTATATCTGTGTGAGAGATGAGCAGTCTGACCTATCGACAGAGACATAATTTAATGGGTTAATGGATTAGTGTCACGTAGGAGCAAAATGGTCTAATGATAATGACATGTTTATTGGGTTAAAGGTTAAGCCCTGTTCAAGAGCAAAGTGACTTAATAAATAATGAATAATTATTTAAATAGATTAGATAAGTAGATGCGAGTGTGTCAAATCCAATTTAATGCCAAAGGTGCACAATAATTGAGTTGCAGAATAGGATTAACTAGAAAATTTGCCTGAAAGAAAATCATCTACGGATGTTTGCTTGGTAAAGATGGAATATCTAGAGGGCACAAACTCAGTGACACACACACATACAGACACCCACAGTGGCAATAACTTAGAGTCACTAACAAAGTGTCACACAACTATAAACATACATTGAGTAACATACACACATAATGACCCAGAAAAACACAATTCATACACAAAAAAGACACACACTTGGTGACACACAAAACCAACAAGCACAGATACACACACACATACATGAACTGTGACACTCATTATTACAAACGAATCTGGTGATGCATACATGAACAGGGACTAACCAAGTAAACACCCACAGAAACACTGTGACATGGAACAATACTCACACATACATGCACACACAATGAGATTTACATGCACAGTGACAACCACATCTAAACACATTGTAACATAAATGTACCATGATAAACAAATACAGACAAAAACAGTGTAACATACACATAGACATAGAGATACACACACATTGACACACATGCACACACAGCTATAAATAAATACACTGACACGAACACTCACATGTGCAGACAAATCCTTGTGCACATCCATGAACAGTGATACACACAGTGACACACATACATAGTGAATTATGCAGTAACACATATATAAAATGATACACACAGACAACGATGACACTTACACAGATGCATATTATCATACATAATTATGCGTATGGGCAAACAACATCAGTCTATTTTCTGCCATTCAACATCTCCCTAAACTACACTCTAGTTTTTAATGAATATTAGTGGGATGTTTAAACTCAGGTCCTTCCACCAGGAGAATTCTGCTTCCACTCTTGCTGTCTTAAACATTTACACCATCAGTAGCCCCAATTAAAAAAGTCACAGTAAAATTTTTGATGCATTTCAGTGCAAAATTAGAACTTAAAGTCACCCCTCAGGTCATCTGTCAAATCAATTTTCAACATGGTTGAGAGCAATTTATCAAGAAGCCGAGTTTTGCTGGAGAGCTATATATCCTACAGGTTAATAGAAGATGGAGAGCTGAGTTAACAAGTTGACCTGTCTGTATAATTTATACTAAACCTACATTTGTTTTGTTATATTGTAATTGATTTACTGTCCCTCACCTCATTCACTATACTGTGCTCCCTTCATTTATGTATTGACTCACCTGTGCTCTGGTCTCCTAACTGATAAACATTTATTAGGGAAGTAATCACATTATGAATGAAAAATCTGTCTATCATGACAGGAAAACCAGAAAAGTATTTGTTCATCTCATTGTTGATCTTATGAAGTTATGTGACATCTCCATATATTGTTAGTTAGGTATACTGTGAGTATGTGGACAACTTAATACCTTAAAGGGTCCAATCGATTATACTATTGTCATTAATTAAGGCTTCATAGGTGCCTTACACCATTTTTGCTGACCTCACAATTTTGGTCAAACAGTTCTTCACTTGTAGCTAAAACAAAGTTATGTTATATATTATTAACATGGCCCGCCCTAGATCAAATGCATTTCAATCGAGAAGCATCTACTGGTGCCTATTCCCACTACACATTCCATGAACTAATAATTCCCTCCAATAATTCCCTTAAATTATACATACCGTATACTCGAGTATAAGCCATCTCGAATATAAGCCGAGGCACCTAATTTTACCACAAAAAACTGTGAAAACTTATTGACTTGAATATAAGCCTAGGGTGGGAAATGCAGCAGCTACTGATGGATTTCAAAAATAAAAATAGATACCAATAAAATTACATTCATTGAGGCATCAGTAGGTTAAATGTTTTTGAATATTTATTTCAAAGAAAAACAGTAACCTAGCTGTGTAAGTGGAAAATAGGGTCAACAAAAACATATATTATGAGCCCTAAGCCCCCCTCATCCTCCTCCCCCTCATCCTCCTCCTTTCCCCCTTATCCGCCTCCCCCCATCCTCCTCTTCCCCCTCATCCTCCTCTTCCCCCCTCATCCACCTCTTCCCCTCTCATCCCCCTCTTCCCCATCCTCCTCTTCCCCCCTTCTCCCATCATTCTCCTCTTCCCCCCTTCCCCTCCTCTCCCCCCTTCCCCTCTCACCCTCCTCCCCCTCTCACCCTCCTCCCCTCCCTTCCTCTTCCCCCCTTATCCTCCTCTTCCCCCCTCCTCCACCTCTTCCCCACTCATCCACCTCTTCCCCACTCATCCACCTCTTCCCCCCTCATCCTCCTCTTCCCCCTCATCCTCCTCTTCCCCCTTCCCCCATCATCCTCCTCTTCCCACCTTCCTCTCTCACCCTCCTCTTCCCCTCCACCCCCTCACCCACCTCTTCCCCCTCATCCTCCTCTTCCACCCTCATTTCCCTCTTCCCCCCTTCCCCCATCATCCTCCTCTTCCCCCCTTCCCCCATCATCCTCCTCTTCCCCCCCCTTCCCCTCTCACCCTCCTCTTCCCCCCTCACTCTCCTCCTCCTCTCACCCTCCTCCCCTGACCCTCCTCTCCCCCCCTCATCCTCCTCTCCCCCCCTCATCCTCCTCTCCCCCCCATCCTCCTCTCCCCCCCCCCTCATCTTCCTCCCTACTTCCCCCTTTCACCTCTTCTCTGTAGCCTCCGGTCAGCTCCTGCTGCTGATCTGAGCCCTGCAGCGTGTCTTATGCCTTTCTCTGGAACCGGCATATGCTAATGACGTGCTGTGCTTGTGACGTCACGTCATTAGGATATGCTGGTTCAAGAGATAGGCATAAGATGCGCTGCAGTGTTCCGATCAGCAGCAGGAGCTGATCGGAGGCTACAGAGAAGAGATGAGAGGGGGGAAGAAGGAAGGGGGAAGGAGGAAGGGGGAAGGAGGGAGGAGGAGGAAGAGGAGGGAGGAGGAGGATGGGGAAGAGGACGATGGGGAGGAGGAAGGAAGAGGAATGGTCTGCTGAGGGGACCCTCACTCGAGTATAAGCCGAAGGGGGCTTTTTCAGCATAAAAAAATTTGCTGAAAAAGTCGGCTTATACTGGAGTATAAACGGTAAGTAAAATCTAGTAATATGTATGGATTTGTTGCCATAATGGAACTGAAATAAGGAAATCCAATGAATATATATATATATTTACAAATACAAACACACATATAAGGACTACAGTAATACCCTAACAAGTAAAGTAATTACAAAAAAAAACATTATTCATTATTAAATGTACTTTCAAAGATTCAACCCAGCTTCTAGGAGGTGGCTTTTGTCTAGCAGGCAGTGTTAAATTGTAAGGTCTTCATTAGCTGCAGAATTGCTGTGTTACCGTGATTTCCCTTGGCTGTGGGGGCAGTCCATGAAAGACTTTTGACCTAGTCAATGGTCAAGACCAACACTGTACATTGACAGTAAAAATGTTTATATATTTAAAAGAGTCTTCCTATTTTTCAATCTAATTCTTCAAAATAGAATAATGAAGACATGACAATTTAGAGGGTATTTATCATAACAGGCTTGTGCAGCTGAGATCTATCCTATTTTAAATTTGTCACCAGCGCCAGTTTGTCACCAGCGCCAGTTGCAGATGGCGCTGCAGACATTTTGCAGCAATGTCGATATTTCAGAAAAGTTGTAGCCTTAGAAGGTTACCCTAAACCTTACCCTTACCCTAATCTTAACCCTCATTCTAACCCTAACCTTAACCCTCACCCTAACAGTTTACCTAACTCTAACTCTATGGTATAGGCACTGAAAATCAGCATAGCCATCGAGGGGTTGGTCGCCACCACTGATGGTGAATTTGAAAGGGGTAAAGGACGCCCAGCTGTTACCTGTCCCCAAGATCATTCCTGCTGTCCGGATTCCAAAGTTGCTATCAGTTTTGAAGAATAGATAGATAGATAGATAGACTCTCCATCCCCACGACGATTTGGTAGGTGCCAGATAAATGTAGTTTCTGGTTGCTTGAGAGTCACAATTTAAAGATGCCTACATTAGCTGCACATAGGATGCTCTGATACAAATATTTGTCAGTGAGGGCTGTTCTAGCAGCAGCTTTCACTCCTCACACAGAGGTACGTTCGGCTGGAGGGTGCGTTGCTGACCCCGGGGAATTTAACCCCAACACTGCACTGGCTCAGTCAATCATGCCTGTCTGCTTCCAGGTAAAACTGAATTGCAGAGACGTACAGTGGATGCAATCTAGGTGCCTGTGAGCATTTTGATGCATGATAACCTGGCTCCTGCCATTTGTTGAGCCCTGTAAAATTGTAATTTTATTTAAAGTATAGTATATATACAGTGGATATAAAAAGTCTACACACCCCTATTAAAATGTCAGGTTTCTGTGCTGTAAAAAAATGAGACAAAGATAAATCATTTCAGAACTTTTTCCACCTTTAATGTGACCTATAAACTGTACAACTCAATTGAAAAACAAACTGAAATCTTTTAAGTAGAGGGAAGAAAAAATATAAAAATAAAATAATATGGTTGCATAAGTATGCACACCCTTAAACTAATACTTTGTTGAAGCACCTTTTGATTTTATTACAGCACTCAGCCTTTTTGGGTATGAGTCTATCAGCATGGCACATTTTGACTTGGCAAGATTTGCCCACTCTTCTTTGCAAAAACACTTCAAATCTGTCAGATTGCGAGGGCATCTCCTGGGCACAGCCCTCTTCAGATCACCCCACAGATTTTCAATCGGATTCAGGTCTGGGCGGTGGCTGGGCCATTCCAAAACTATAATCTTCTTCTGGTGAAACCATTCCTTTGTTGATTTGGATGTATGCTTTGGGTCGTTGTCATGCTGAAAGATGAAGTTCCTCTTCATGTTCAGCTTTCTAGCAGAAGCCTGAAGGTTTTGTGCCAATATTGACTGGTATTTGGAACTATTCTTAATTCCCTTTATCTTAACTAAGGCCCCAGTTCCAGCTGAAGAAAAACAGCCCCAAAGCATGATGCTGCCACCACCATGCTTCACTGTGGGTATAGTGTTCTTTTGGTGATGTGCAGTGTTGTTTTTGCGCCAAACATATCTTTTGGAATTATGGCCAAAAAGTTCAACCTTGGTTTCATCAGACCATAACACCTTTTCCCACATGTTTTTGGGAGACTTCAGATGTGTTTTTGCAAAATGTAGACTGGCTTGGATGTTTTTCTTCGTAAGAAATGGCTTTCGTCTTGCCACTCTACCCCATAGCCCAGACATATGAAGAATACGGGAGATTGTTGTCACATGTACCACACAGCCAGTACCTGCCAGATATTCCTGCAGCTCCTTTAATGTTGCTGTAGGCCTCTTGGTAGCCTCCCAGACCAGTTTTCTTCTCGTCTTTTCATCAATTTTGGAGGGAGCTCCAGTTCTTGGTAATGTCACTGTTGTGCCATATTTTCTCCACTTAATGATGACTGCCTTCACTGTGTTCCACGGTATATCTAATGCCTTGGAAATTCTTTTGTACCCTTCTCCTGATTGATACCTTTTAACAATGAGATCCCTCTGATGCTTTGGAAGCTCTCTGTGGACCATGGCTTTTGCTGTGGGATGCGACTAAGAACATTTCAGGAAAGACCAACTAGAGCAGCTGAAGTTTATTTGGGGTTAATCAGAGGCACTTTAAATGATGGCAGGTGTATGCTGGCTCCTATTTAACACGATTTGGAATGTGATTGCTTAATTCTGAACACAGCTACATCCCCAGTTTTAAGAGGGTGTGCAGACTTATGCAACCACATTATTTTTTTTTTTTTTTCTTCCCTTCACCTAAAAGATTTCAGTTTGTTTTTCAATTGAGTTGTACAGTTTATAGGTCACATTAAAGGTGGAAAAAGTTCTGAAATGATTTATCGTTGTCTCATTTTTTTACAGCACAGAAACCTGACATTTTAACATTGGTGTGTAGACTTTTTATATCCACTGTATATATATATATACACACACAGTTTAATACGCTATACATAGATAGTTCATGCTCGTCCGTCTGCTAGTGTTTGTCACTCCGGTTGTTCGTTTTTGCTCCGTGCTCTCTCTGTACTCCTGCTTCCTCATTCCTTGGTAAGCCCCTTTTTTTGCCTCCCCTCTGCCGTTTCTGCTCCGTGCTTCAACGGCCAATAGCATCTCATTGCCTGGTAACCTCACTCTCAGTCGCTCAAATCTCACATCATGCGGGAGTTAGCCACCATTGGGCTTCAGCTCTAAATTATGTCTTATTTCAAGTCTGTTTTTAGGCACCAAGCACCTTCCTCACAATTCCTCCATACCTCCTCTTATCCTCCCAGTCACCCTAGTCTCTTATTTATAAATAATTCACCTTTTCACTATTAAACGATTTAAAGGCACAGGGTGTGGGTTTTTCAATTCTCTGTCATCGCATAGCAACGTTTGTCCTTACACCACTCTTACTTACACTATTAAGTGATTTAAAGGCTCAGTGCACCATTTATCACTTCTTCAATCACTGCTACATTTGTCCTTACATCCATTCTTCTTGTTTCATCACTAAACCATATATTTTGTTATAACCCACATGCATGCTACTTCATAGGCCACCTAGTTGCATGCTATCATTAGCCATATCTACCACCTCACCTACCTTATCCATTACAACGTATACTCCCACTACACTTTACCTCACTCTGACGCAACGGCTACTTACTTTATCTGGTCCACCATCACCAAATTGGTTCTCAATCACGGCATCATGCCCACCATTACATGCCACTAATCAGTTCTTGCATTCTACAAACAGTCTTATTCATCATCATATGCATCACGTCAATTCACAACATAGTCATTAGACTAAACGTCAGTACCACAAATTCAGAACATCATCAATCAGATTCCATAGTTTCAGCTATAACTATATCCTACAAAATTCACCTACACTCACTGTTCCAGAATCTTATTGGATATAAACATATAATTAACGGCCCTGCTTGCAGTTGCCACTCAATACTTTTATCTCAACATCCATCCATCATACATCTCTACAATCACAATCGTTCGTTATAAAACTCTCTTTATTCCCTTCCATGGGACACCTTCATAGTAGCTGGATTAATTCATAGACGCTTTGTAGTCACTACAACCAACATCAGGCTTACCTTATCTCAACTTTGTATACATACTAATTCATTGTTTTGTTTTGACCATTACAATGGCAGACTTCAATCTGTCAGATGCCAGTCTACCTTCTCAGGCAGCTTTGGCTCCTTGCAGCTCTGGACCATCCCATGACTGATCTAGGAACTCAATGATTAACACATCCCATACCCTGCTTCTGCCAGAAAGATGGGGCTGGAAAATAGGATAGTCCCCCTAGAAAACCAATCCTCAACCTCAGAAGCTTTACCACCATCCTTCTGCTAGCAGTGGTGAGCATTACCATATCCTACCAAAATACTACCTGCTCACTTCATACTGCCCATCTGAGGAGGGATATTCTGGAAGGCAAAGACGTGAACCTGGTGTCCTTCCTCATATCATCTAATGATTCCACCGACAAAACAATATCCAAAGGCAACATTTCTGTAGCAGTAAAGTCTAAAGACCCAAGGTTAAACCATAAACTGATGGTTAAGGAATTTGTGCTGAATTTCAGCATGTATTGGGATATTCTATGCAACACCTACCTGCACTGTTGTCAAGAAATGGACGATTGTTTGTATCTCACCTTTGATTTGGCCTACTCTTACGGCAGTTATGTGTATTATGACTACTACCGCTCCTTCTCCGCTAAAGCCTCTGCATCCCTCAGCCAAGTCAATTACACTGTAAACTGTTCTACCCTGGACCACAAATATTTCAGGCATAAAGTCATCTGTGTGCCAACACTGCCAATCACCATTATACATATTCACTTTCTGTGCTAATTTTACTCCAGGCCTCTCCAACTGATCCTACCCAACTGTTTCTCTCCTAGATACATCGTCATCTGCTCAACCCAGCAAGGAGCAGCGGCCATATGCAATTTCAGCGTGTGCCACCTACTGCTTGTATGTACTGTATGCCACAAGGCCCAGTCATTTGCCCCACTGTATTTATTGCACACAAAGTGATAACTAGCCATGAATCTGCCAAGGGTCTCCGTTTATTTGGCTTTTCATCCGTCACAGCACTTTGGTTTTTTTCTCACCACCGGCTTCCAAGAACGGTATCAAAACTGCCTCAGGTTTCCTTTGCTAGCTTTAATCTACTCACTGCTACAAAGTCATAAATTGAGAAATTATACTTATTGGGACCATTTTCATCACCACTGTTTCCATCTGGAGAATAAATCTGATTGTTATCGCTACTCAGTATTCTCTAAAGAAATGCCTCATCATTAATGTAGCAGCCCCACATCACCACATCATACTCAGCATAAATTCTGTTTTTCCATCTACCGAATAATCACTTCGGCACGTAAGAATCGATGATGCCATAGCCAACATTCTCCAGCTAAGGACTCGTTGCTGGCTCTCAAAAGTTGATATAAAGGAAGGTTTCAAACAGCTGTCCATCCATTCCAGCCTATGACATCTCATAGGACTCAAATGGAGCAACTCATTTTACTTTACTAACAGTCAACTTTGGATCCAAGAGCAGCCCTAAGCTCTTTGGCTTTGCAGGGGCTATTTGCTGGATACTACTTAACAAACAGAAATGCCCCAATGTTATCCATTATTTGGATGACTTCCTGTTAATAGAGGCACCAAACTCTACTCTCACCAGTTTGAAGAGAACCACAGACCTCTTTGAGAGCTTGTCATATGCACTTGATAAAACATTTTTTTTCTAGGCATAACACTCAACACAGCTAGAATCTAGTCTTGATTACCTACTAACAGGTTAGAACGCATTCATGAATATATCAGAACCATCACCTATAACAACACCACTACCAAAAAGGAATTTCAAATATTGCTTGGGCATCTCAATTACTCCACTAAAATTCTACCTCAAGGCCTAGCATTTGTCAGTAATCTATTAACCTGATCTGACAAATCCATCATACTAGCAATCTATCATCACTCCCAGCTAACAGTCAATCCATGACTTATCACTTTGGCAATTCTTCAGTAATTGGAATGGAAAATCTTTCTTTGTAGCCAATGCTTCAACAACCTCTCCTTTTTTACTCGTTTATACATCGGATATTCATTTCAAAGCATTGTATTTTGTCAAAATCGTCAGAGCAAGATGGCCTCCAAATATTTGCATTAATACCACTCCATGATATGTCATCCTGGCTCTAGCAGCAGCCCAAATTTGTGGTTTGAAATGAAGTTATCATCCTATCCGCCTCATTACTTCCAGTCAAGTAATCCACGTCATCATTACCAAGTTCAAATCAACTGACAAAATCACTATGTCCCTTCTCAAAGAGCTTTCACTCACACTCAACTTTTATTTCCATCCCTTCTGTCAATAATCCATCCCTCAGTCAATTTTTCCCCAGGACTTCATGTCAGTTGCACCAGTATGCACCATCATCCTACCTTCGATCAGTCACAAATTTTCTTCAGGCCAACAAAAAATGTCTGAGTGATTAGCTGCTAATTTAAACAATTAAAAATGGCCATTGTTTCTCTACTTACAAGCTCTGGCATTTGCTGCCCACTGCCATTCCAAACTAAAGTTTCAATCCAACACTATCAACACATATTTTAAAGATGTACAATTCCACCTCGCACAGTCTGAATTTATCAGTGATTTGTTCCTAGCTGCTCGAACAACTAAACTATATCTTAAAGGATTGTAATGAAATTCTCAAAAGCCCAAAACATCCAGACTTCCCATATCGGGTAAAATGCTCAAACAAATGATAACATTCCTCTCTGACAATCCTTTTGGTGTCAAGACATCAATTCCCATTATGGCACCACTAAACTTGCATTCTTTGTTTTTTTGAAGGGCCAGTGATTTTACCATTTCATCAACTCAAACACGATACTCTACCGAACAAGATATCTCCTTTCTAGATGACTACTGCACACTCCATCTCCACTCCATAAAAACAATTTGCATCACTAGACTCGGCTATAACCCCTTCTCAAACTCATGCTGATCCTTTCGCATTGGAGCCACAGCAACTGCCTCTAATAATAAAACCCCTGTCCACATAATGGCTATGGGTAGATGAAAGACAGCTGCTACAGCAGGTATATTCCTAACCACCACAATCAAATTAGAGAGGACTTTCAGAAACTCACCAGTAGCTATGAAAGTAGATTTTGGCCCTCCAAGCAGACCAATATGGGCAGAGCTTTGGGCACACCACCAGCTACTTTGCGGAGAGGTATCCAACTACAAAACCCAGGTAATTACCTGGTATTGTAGGAGATTCCCTCTCCCATGCTTCAAATAGACAGACATAACTCCAATAATTGTCACACGATTCACGTCACCACACTTTTCTCCCCTCATTTCAAATCACATATCTTTGGGCATAGCTTTGGGCACACCACCAGCTACTTTGCGATATATATGTGTATGTGTGTCTTGAGAATATTAATAATTGATGCCTAAGACTAAAAAATCATATTAGTATAGTTTTTGTACAAAACAATCTCTATAGCCTTATCATTAATAAACATTTTAAAATACAGGAATTTAAAAATACAGGAATAAAACATCATTCAGAGAGAGGCGGTTTCGCTGTGATGAAGTATTACTGAAAGATTTATGGATACATAGAATTGCAATGTCAATACAGGGCTAAATTTGTTTTGGAAACAATTATCAAACATTTTCCCAGGAAAAATCCCCAGTGATTTCCATGAGCAGCTGTTTGCACATGTATTCACATTAATATAATCTAGCCCACAGTAAGGTAATTCATAATTTGGGATAGACATAAGGTCTGATGATTTCTCAGATAGGAAGATGAGCAGCCTGCAGTACTGCCATATGGGTTTTGTCAACCATAAAATTCGACAGCATGTATGTTTTTTAAAGATAATGCTACCCTCTTGTGGTAGAAAGGCAGAATTGCGGAAATATTTATATTTAACATGAATTATAATCATTGTTTATTTGTAACTCGCCAACATATTCCATAGTGCTATATAGGGGTTAAGTACAAGCCAAAATCATTTTTTTACACATTGCAAAAGAATAGGGGGCTCTGTTTTAAGCTTAAAATCAAGCGTACATAATGCTTTCCCTAAAGCACCTAACAAGATTGAAAACTCGCAATCTTACAATCAAAATATATGTTTTTTGAAGAGCTATGAGTGATAATGGTTCAAATGTTTTTAGAAAGCGAAAATAATAAATACACCAGTTCACTATAAGGAATTATGCAGATAAGTATCCATTTCCTTCTATTGTAAATTTGCATTTCTTTGCACAAGTGCTTTTAATAAAGCTGAAGTGAATCCTTGTCTACATCCAAGGTTCCCTCCATGATGACAAACCAGATTTAAAAAAAAAACAAAGCAACTGCTTTTACCATTACTTCACACTTACAGATAATACTTACGTTCTGTACTTACATATCTTTTTCTTGTAATTTTTTATTTTATTTTACCAAGCTCGAAAACAGCAGTAGTCTGTAAATATGGTAAAGGATCACTGTAGTTCAGATAGGCATGTGTTTGTCATTGGTGAGGCTATTGCTGGTGCAGCTAGTGGCTAAGATGGGGGCCCACAGCAGGGTAAGGGCCCTCTGCTATCTGCAACTACATATATGTTGGACATTTTGTATTCACCCTGATGTGGTATACAGAGGAGTACAAGGGGGATATTTTGCACTGGGGCCCTACATTCAGTAGCTCCACCTCAGTCGTTTGCCAAGTACTGTATGTACTAAACTAACAACATCAGCAGCTGTGTGAGGACATAAAATATACATTTTTTGGGAACATCTACATTTTTGAAGACTCTGTTTATGAGTACAGGAATCAATTTTGTGTCTGTTACATCATATCCTGAAAGCTGAATGATGGGGGGGGTGTCTGTAGTTATTAATGGAGGAAAGAGGGAACAGGTAGAAGCAGTGGCAAAGCTTGTAAATGTAGGGCCCCGGTGCAAAACGGTCCCCACTTTTTTTCTCCACCCCACCCCGGCTTCTCCGAGCCTCCAGCACTGAATTAATTATTATTATTATTATCTTTATTTATATCGCGCATGGCAAAAAACAAATTTAACACCTTTTAAAGAATGGAGTGCCCTGTTTTCTTTTTTTGAGCTTGTTTCCAAGGCACTGACACAAGATTGAAAACTCACAAACGTACAATCTAAAGCCCTTCCCCTCCCATGCAATTTACCTCACATACAACTTAGAGGAACCAAAATGTATTTTTATTTTTAAAACCTAACTTTTTTATGTTTTTCCTGCTTAACTATGCACAGATTCATACTTTTCAAACATATACAGTATATACTTTTTTTTTTTTCATTTTACTGTGTTGTATTAAGCCGGAGCAGATAATTTACAAATGCTAAACTGATACAGAACCCACACTGACACAACATCTAGCTTTGCAAATTCTTAAAGATTTGCATTAATTTCCTTATCTGGTTAATAATAAATCTTAAAGTCAGAGTTACACAAATATATAAAACAGTAAAATAATTCTAAGAAATGGCATCTCATCAGCTCTCTCAAAAGAAAGCCACAGATGCTTAAAATCGTTCCCAACCATTTTCCAAGAATAATCCTTTGTTTGTTGCAGAATGGTCAGTGTGCTTCTGTTTTACTGTGATCAAACATTTTAAAGAGGGGTCTTCCCACCATGAAACAAATATCCTGCATTTCATCCGGTTGACATACAAAGTCAGGTCAAAACAACAGGACAATCAGCAAGTCCAGAAGTACATAGGGTGTTCCTGTTGTATAGAACGACACCACATAAATCAAGCACAATGCACCATGCCTATAATGTGTGCTAGAATCCTATGTTTAGTTTGTGAAAGCCTGTTTCCTTCTCAAGGACACAATGCTTGAAGCAACTAAGAGATGGGAAACAACTAGAAGCAGCATTATAATTTATTTTCAAGGAAGCACATGAACAAATTAGGCTGTCTACAAGCTTATAACACTATTTAAAAATATTCATATACTAATTTTAAAATGCTTTTTAAAGTGCCATTTTAAGCACTAGATAAAGGTCTGTGAGTATCTAGTTTACCACTTGTTAGTTAAAAAAATATGTTATTATTAAATTTAACAACAAATTCAACAATAACGTGGGGCTCTAACAACACCCAGTCCTGGCCTTCTCCAGTGCTAAATCTACTATGAACTCCTTTGATCCAGTATTTGAGGATGAAGCCTCTGGTATCCTATCAATCTCTCAGCTTACAACTTGTCCACTTGGTTGTATTCCATCACAGCTAATCCCTCCTTAGTTTACCACACTTATCCCTGCTCTCATACCTCTTCAACCTCTCCCTATACACCAGAAAATTTCCATGATCTTAAAACCACTCCATAATTACACCCATTCTTAAGAAACCATCATCTGACTCAGCTTCTGCATCTAACTATCACCCTATCTCTCTACTTCCCCTGGCTTAAAAACTGCTTGAGCGACTCATCTACAACCACCTAACCCAATTTATTTCCTCCAACTCCCTTCTTGATCCCTTCCAATCCGGCTTCCGATCGCAACACTCCAGATCGACAGCTCTCACAAAAGTCACCAATGACTTGTTCACCACCAAGTCAAAGGGTCACTTCTCTATTCGTATTCTCCTGGATCTCTCTTCTGCCTTTGATAGAGCCAGCAATCCTCTTCTTATGCAAATTCTCCACCCCCTTGTCATCCGTGACAGAGCTCTACCATGGTTCACATCTAAAAAATAGAGCATTTAGTGTCTTTCCTGGCACCTCTTCTTTGTGGCTCCCTTTGACTGTTGGCATACCTCAAGGTTCAGTCCAAGGCCTCCCTTCTTCTTTCCATATATACATCCCCCTCGGATTTGTGTCAAGTCTAACAACTCAGTTACTACTCCTCTTTTCTTTTTTTATATCCCAAGGCCTCATGGGCCTTGATTGATACACTTCCTTGAAATGAATGCAGAGGTTTTCACAATCACCTTATCTTTTATTACATGTAACCTCTTACAAGTCAATGCATTTAAAAAGTATTCAAAAAGTACACCCCATAAAAACAAAGGGCCAGATTCAATTCCAAGCCTGCAACTCGATGGCAGACAGCCGAATGTCTGCAGGTGTGTTGCGGGTTCCTCTTGGTCTCCAATTGCGATGCTATTCAATTGCTCAAGGCTGCAAGTTACGAGCCTGTGCACTGGTTCGGAGCAATTCAGGGTGGGAACTTGATCAATTCAGCAAGCCCGTAACCTCCCATTTCAAATCAGCTAATAGAAAACCAGACTGTCATAATACGGCAGTAAAACATGGAGGTTACATGTCAATCAATTAGGTTCGGGTGTCCGATATGCCAACAGACTTGCAAAATATTAAAAATAAAGAATTATGAAAATTAATGCCAGTACTGTTCTAGTCCATATGAGCAGCCTGATATGTATTAACTCATTGATACCCAAGATCGATTTAACCTCGAAATGGCACATTAAAATGTATTTTATTTCCTGCCGATTTGCCAGCTTGAGAATGATGTGCAATTAATTCTAATGTCTATCATCGATTTCCCTGCTATTTACAGTGCAATATTGATTTGTTATATGCATTTACAGTGCTACGAATAGGTGTTTAACCCCCTTGCGGGTCCTCGCTTGTAGGATTTTCTCCTTCATTTGCCATTTACGGGTGCGAAAATATTTGCGGGCATGGGGGAAATTGAGCAATTGAATAGCGATTTTTGATTTTAGCCTTGCTAAAGTGACAAATCTAAGGCTTCTGGAGGCTGTAAGTTACGAGATAAACCATCTCCATTTTTTCAAGCTCGTAACTCGGAAGCCGATCCAAGCCCGCAAAAAGACGCCAATTCAATATCAAAATAGCTTGCGACCTCACTTACGGGCCTCCGGATGTCCCGAAAGGTCAATTAAATGGAGGCCAAAGTTTAGTTGACCTCCCTTAAAATATCTATTAAATTCAATATTTCCTGCAAATATTACCAAATTTGGAATATACTGTTTCAGTAAGTACTCTGATACTAAACATACATAGGTTCAATGAGTTGAACCTTCTATACAATTTAAATATCTTAGAGCCTCATTCAATTTGGGGCAGTTACTCAACAGTAAATACCTGATTTGCTACTTTTGAGATGCATGCTCGAGTAGCTCTACTTTTACTTTACTATTCAATTGGCTTGGCTCGCAAGTTAGTCCCCCTTTGCGAGAATCGGAAACCATGCTCTCGGCAGTGATCGGTGACACCATCCAGTAACTTGTGGTTCAAGCCCGGAAAATCGCAGATACAAATCTAAAATCAATCCAGCACTATAAATGATGGGGAACACAATGGGTGACATTAGAATTAAAAGCTCAACATTCACAAGCTTGCACATCACAAAACTATAATACTTTATTTCATGTTTAATTTCCATTCAAAGTCCTACGGGCTTGAATGACCTCTAAGCCCGTAACTTCAGCCCGTAGGACGTTGCACAAAAATGGAGGTTGGATTCCAAAGTCCTACGGGCTTGGGGGTTGAATCCCGTAGGACTTTGGACGGAAAATAAACATGAAATAAAGTATTATTTATTGGTGATGTGCAAGCTTGTGATTGTTGTGCTTTTAATTCTAATATCAACCATTGTGTTCCCCATCATTTACAGTGCATTTCAAGTGCTCCTATTTGTAAGTAAGACCTTTGTGAGACCTCCTTAGTACAAGTAACCTGTGGTTCGAGTTTAGCCATTTACGGTCTTGACAGAGGGGAAATCGGAGCAACTGAATAGTGATTTGTGATTTTTGCTGTGAAAGATCAAAGGCTTTTAGGGAAGTAAATTGTGATTTAAAGAATCGCAATGAAAAGTAGCTTGCAGCAAGTAACCCCATTGAAGCCCGCAAGTAAAAGGCAGTTGAATAGCTAAGTAACTTGCGGGCCGGGATCTCAGAAAAGTAGCAATGGAATGACAGTAAAAATGTGTCTAAGCAGACATTTTCTTGAAGTTATGCACACAGAACAAAGAATTCATAAATTGCTGGGTCACTGTAGTTTTCAAACAATTAGGTATAATTTGTTAAATTAACAACTGATTATCAATAAAATCAGTATTTTGACAAAATAAATCCAATATAGTTTTAAAAGTTACATTTGAACTTAAAATTTTAGTTTCCAGCAGATATACTTCTCTCCATCGCATGTCCCTGTGGTGAAAGAGAAGGCTGACCAGTGTAGTTTTGTCCTGCAATACCCACAGCAGGTTAATAGGCAGATGTTATGTGGACAAAAGATAAAGACTCATAAGTATAGTCCTTTAGGGTAAATCTTCCCCATCCCCACTAAACTTCAAATTTAAATAAAAGCTATTTTTTTTGTCAAATTCTGAATATATTGCTTCACAAATAAATCATATTATATGAGCTTTGGAGTGGTACAAAAATTATATTTGCATAGTAACATTCTTTTTAGAGCTAGGTTAAACCATATGGCAAATATTTAAGAAAACTATTATATGGTGTCTGGACTTATGTTATACAAAATATTTTCTTCAGGGTTGTATTTGACTATGCGCACAATACCATCTAGAGCTCATATATAATAATTCTAACTTCCTTATTTAAACAAACCTAAGCCACTCGATCACCTACAGTAACAAAGACAAATGATGGAGGAAGCATCTTGAAAACCAACAAAACAATAGTTAGTATATTTTACATAGTTACATAGTTACATAGTATTTAAGGTTGAAAAAAGACTTTCAGTCCATCAAGTTCAACCTTTTAAGATCTCCTCTGATCTGCAATATGCGGATTAACTATTAATTCATTAGTTGTTAATTAATTATTAATCAATTATTTAATGTTTTTTTTTATTTTTTTATTATTAATTAGTCCAGAGGAAGGCAAATAGAAAAAAAAAAAACACAAGCGAGCCAATTGTCTCAAAGGGAAATGTAAAAAATTTGGATCAATACTGTCTCTCTAATTATCCATGATAACCCTGAATTCCCTTTTTAATTAGAAATAAATCTTGTCCACTTTTAAAGTTATCTATCGAATCCGCTGTCACCACCTCCTCTGGTAGAGAATTCCACAGATTAACCACCCTTACTGTGAAGAACCCTTTTCTTTCTTTGAGGTGGAATCTTTTTACTTCTAACCTCAAGGGATGTCCTCTTGTCAGTTGAAAACCTCTTGGCACAAAAAGATCCCCTGACAAATCTTTATACTGACCCTGGATGTATTTATATAAGGTAATCATATCTCCTCTTAGACGCCTTTTTTCTAGAGAAAATAAGTTTAATTTGGTTAGTCTTTCTTCATAACTTAGCCCCTCCATTCCCCTTATTAGTTTTGTTGCCCTTCTCTGTACCTTTTCCAGCTCTAAAATGTCCTTTTTATGAAAGTGTGGTGCCCAAAATTGTACTCCATATTCCAAATGAGGGCGTACTAGAGATTTGTATAGTGGCAGGATTATATTTGCTTCCCTGGCTTCTATACCCTTCTTAATACATGCTAATATTTTATTTGCCTTTGCAGCTGCTGCTTGGCTGTGAGCACTGTTACCTAGGTGGTTGTCCACAAGCACTCCCAAATCCCTTTCAATATCTGATACACCTAGATTTGCTCCAATAAGATTATAAATTGCATGGCTATTTTTCCTTCCCAGATGCATAACCTTACATTTATTCGTATTAAATCTCATCTGCCATTTAGATGCCCATTCCTCAATTTTATGTAAATCCCCTTGGAGGGAAAGCACATCATTATCTGATTTAATTACCTTGCACAACTTTGTGTCATCAGCGAAAATGGAGACCCCACACTCCAATCCTACCTCTAAGTCATTAATAAATATGTTAAAAAGGAGAGGACCTAATACTGAACCCTGAGGAACCCCACTTACCACATTAGTCCAATCAGAGTATGTTCCATTTACAACAACCCTTTGCTTCATGTCTTTTAGCCAGCTCTCAATCCATGAGCAGATATTTACTGCAATTCCTGTATCCATTAGTTTGCCCATTAGTCTCCCATGTGGCACTGTATCAAAAGTCTTTGCAAAATCCAAAAAGACTACATCCACTGAGTTGCCTTGATCCAGGTTCCTACTAACCTCCTCATAGAAACTAATTAGATTTGTTTGACATGACCTATTCCTCATAAATCCATGTTGACTCCTACTTATAATCCTGTTCAAATAGACATATTCTTGTATATTATCCCTTATTAACCCTTCTAAAAGCTTCCCCACTACAGAAGTGAGGCTCACTGGTCTATAATTCCCCAGATTTGCTCTTGCTCCCTTTTTAAATATAGGTATCACATCAGCTTTTCTCCAGTCATTTTATTATTTAGTCATTATTTATATTTGTCCTACAAACAGAATTGGAGTATAAATGTATTTCTGTGCCGAATTTAAATTGTGTTCCTGATAAAATAGGTTTGCCAATTTTAAAATGAACACAATCTCAATACAGGTTCACAGCAAGGACGTTATTAAAATGCACATATATATGTTTAATATTCCACACTGTCTCTCTCCAGCAGATGTCCGCCATCTCTAGATGATGCTCGCTGAGCCTCTATGGGGCTATATACCATCTGGTCAGAATTTATAGTTTATCTTGAGTACAGAGATCAAAGATTGACATATCCCCTGCCACTCCACCTCTGGCACGGTAGCGTCTGATTCTTGCTCCTGTCACTTTAGAAATCAAAATTTTATCCACTGATTCTTAAATTATAAATGTTCAGTGTCATGATATAGTGGACACTTAGGGAACAGCTGATCTGATGTGGATCCCATTGGATTCAGGGACTATTTATGCTTCCCCAACAACCCTTATCAAATTACTCTACTTTACTTCCACATTGCCTTACACCCAGACCAGTTTTCAGGACAGGAAAGCAAATCTTTGGGAAAGTGAACTTCCTGTGTTTTTTTTATCCATATGTATCTTAATTGTATCTAAACTATTACTTTTGTCTACCTTTTAATGTGTTTGGGCTACATTTTTTGTTCCACTTATTATATCAAATATTGGCAAACAGATTTTCTGGTTGGAAATTTGGAATTTGTACCCTATCATTTTGGATTTTTACACTTAGCCTTTTTTACAGTTAGGTTAAACAAATGACAAATGTTTAAGAACATTTGCAGTCTGTATGCTACTGATTAATCCACACATTAAAGGACCAGTTACCTCTGTTGCAGTTGGCAGAGCAACCTATTTGTAATATAAAAAGGTTTGTTTTGTTTCTCAACTTTATTTGTATTATGGAAAAAACATTTACCATGTTTTTGTTTATTTACATAATTTATTCCTCTGATCACTTTCTCATCCCCTGCGTTTCCTGAGTGTAGAGAAAGGGCAGAAACTGCACCAGTTGAACAGAAGTAGTAAGTAAGTTTATATAGTATAATGTTTGTTCACTAAAATGTTTTTTGTAAGGAAATAGTGGTAGAAATTAGCTCCTCAATAATATTTATTCTTAGAAATAGGTTGCTTACTTGATTCTGCATGAAAGGCTATTAATACTGTATGATATAGGTATTCCTGGGTTAATATTTATTTATGTATTTATATGTACATTTATATATTGTTACTAGTGACTTGCCCGTCAAAAATGACAGCATAAAATGTTTAAGCCTCGCAATTCGCAGCAAAGCCAGGCAATGCAAGTCTCACTATGCACTGCTTCTCTCTCTCTCCTTCCCTTGTTCTGTGTCCTCTCTTTCCCTCTTTTCTCTCCTTTCTGCGAGCCTTGCAACGAGTGCCTTTAGCACCCATTGCAGGCCTCGCAATGAGAGCCCTTGACGCCCATTGCAGGCCTCCCGTCACAAATGATGGGATAATATAAAAAATGTCTCCCGACGTGTCTCTTCAGCCACTCCCTCACCTGTGTCTCTTCCCCTCCCTCCCCTGTGTCTCTTCACCCATGTCCCTCCCCTGTGTCTCTTTCATCCTCTCTCCCTCCCCTGTCTTTCCCCCTTTCTCCCACCCTGTGTTTCTTTGCCCCCTCTCCCTCCCCTGTGTCTCCTTCCCCCCTCTCCCTCCCCTGTGTATCTTTGCCCCGCTCTCCCTCCCCTGTGTCTCTTTGCCCCACTCTACCTCCCCTGTGCCTTTTTCACCCTTCTCTCCCTCCCCTGTATCTCTTTGCAGTGCTGTCTTTCCTGTGTCTCTCTCACCCCTGTGTCTTTTTCACCACCTCTCTCACCCCTGTGTCTCTTTCCCCCTCTCTCCCTACCCTGTGTCTCTTCCCCCCTCTCTCCCTCCCCTGTTTCTCTTCCCCCCCTCTCCCTCCCCTTTGTCTCCCCCCCCTCCCCTGAGTCCCATTCCCCACCTCTCCCTCCCCTGTCTCTCTTTGGCTCCCTCTACCTCTGTCTCTCATTTGCCGTTTATGGGTTTGAAAACATTTGCGAGCTTGGGGAAATTGAGCAATTGAATAGCGATTTATGAATTTAGACTTGCAGGCTTGAAAAAAGTTACGGGTTTAACTGCTGCCATTTTTTTCCAAGCCCGTAACTCAGAAGCCATTCAAGGCTGCCAAAATACCACAATTTAATAGCAAATTAGCTTGCAACTTCACTTACAGGCTCCCTGCCTCTCCACCTGCGCCCATTGCGGCCCTCACTTGTCCTCCCTTCCACCTTTTTGGCCCACAAGGCCCAGGGGGACAGGTAAGAGCCACAATGGGCGCAGGGGGAGAGTAAGGGTTGCAAGCTAATTTGCTATGCAATTGGCGTCTTTTGGCGGCCTTCGAACAGCTTCCTAGTTACGGGCTTTAAAAAAAAAATGCAGACGGTTAAATGAGCTTGAGTGCTGCCGGCACTGGAGAGCTACAGTTCATTGAGGGAACCATGAATGCCAACATGTACTGTGACATACTGAAGCAGAGCATGATCCCCTCCCTTCGGAGACTGGGCCAAAGGGCAGTATTCCAACATGATAACGACCCATAACACACCTCCAAGATGACTACTGCCTTGCTAAAGAAGCTAAAGGTAAAGGTGATGGACTGGCCAAGCATGTCTCCAGACCTAAACCCACACTGAGCATCTGTGGGGCATCCTCAAACGGAAGGTGGGGGGGGGGGGGGGTGCAAGGTCTCTAACATCCACCAGCTTCATGATGTCATCATGGAATAGTGGAAGAGGACTCCAGTGGCAACCTGTGAAGCTCTGGTAAACTCCATGCCCATGAGGGTTAAGGTAGTGCTGGAAAATAATCGTGGCCACACAAAATATTGACACTTTGGGCCCAATTTGGACATTTCCACTTAGGGGTGTACTCACTTTTGTTGCCAATGGTTTAGACATTAATGGCTGTGTGTTGAGTCATTTTGAAGGGACAGCAAAGTTACACTGTTATAGAGGCTGTACACTTACTACTTTACATTGTAGCAGAGTGTCATGTCTTCAGTGTTGTCGCATGAAAAGTTATCACATATAATAGTTGTCAAACTGCGATACGTTGTGGTGCGTACGAGTTAGGCCGCTCATCGCCTACGAGCCTCGCATAGCGAGGCGAGCTGTTAAGGCACTACAACACACTACAACTATCAGCACAAAAACAAAGAGGCAATGAAACACTTCCTATAAAACTATAAAAACACACAAAATACACCTAAAAATGTACAAAAACATCACACACAGCACAAGGCAACAGCCAGGACGTCTGGAAGTGAGGTGGAACGCGAATTGAACTCGTTTTAGACAATTTTCGCCACCTGAAAATCGCCTAAGTGAGGAAAAAAATGGCAGCCGAAAAAAATGAAAACGAGGCTACACGGCCCCGGACCGCGTAAAACACTGCCATAGCGTACCACTTTACACATCTAACTACGAACTGCAAAATACACTATTACAAAAGCAGGAAAATGCTCACGAGATGCGTAACACATCAATAACATTACGAATATACAATAGCGCTTTACACAATAAACCAGCGGCTTTACCTCGCGCACGCAGCATATTTAGAATGCACACTTGAAACATTCATTACACTTTATAAGCAGGGCACCAACACTCAAAATTTATATTCTATGCTGTTGGAAAATACAAACAGATTGTTAGCTCTTCAGCCTACAGGGAGTGCAGAATTATTAGGCAAATGAGTATTTTGACAACATCATCCTCTTTATGCATGTTGTCTTACTCCAAGCTGTATAGGCTCGAAAGCCTACTACCAATTAAGCATATTAGGTGATGTGCATCTCTGTAATGAGAAGGGGTGTGGTCTAATGACATCAACACCCTATATCAGGTGTGCATAATTATTAGGCAACTTCCTTTCCTTTGGCAAAATGGGTCAAAAGAAGGACTTGACAGGCTCAGAAAAGTCAAAAATAGTGAGATATCTTGCAGGGGGATGCAGCACTCTTAAAATTGCAAAGCTTCTGAAGCGTGATCATCGAACAATCAAGCGTTTCATTCAAAATAGTCAACAGGGTCACAAGAAGCGTGTGGAAAAACCAAGGCGCAAAATAACTGCCCATGAACTGAGAAAAGTCAAGCGTGCAGCTGCCACAATGCCACTTGCCACCAGTTTGGCCATATTTCAGAGCTGCAACATCACTGGAGTGCCCAAAAGCACAAGGTGTGCAATAACTCAGAGACATGGCCAAGGTAAGAAAGGCTGAAAGACGACCACTACTGAACAAGACACACAAGCTGAAACGTCAAGACGGGGCCAAGAAATATCTCAAGACTGATTTTTCTAAGGTTTTATGCACTGATGAAATGAGAGTGAGTCTTGATGGGTTAGATGGATGGGCCCGTGGCTGGATTGGTAAAGGGCAGAGAGCTCCAGTCTGACTCAGATGCCAGCAAGGTGGAGGTGGAGTACTAGTTTGGGCTGGTATCATCAAAGATGAGCTTGTGGGGCCTTTTCGGGTTGAGGATGGAGTCAAGCTCAACTCCCAGTCCTACTGCCAGTTCCTGGAAGACACCTTATTCAAGCAGTGGTACAGGAAGAAGTCTGCATCCTTCAAGAAAAACATGATTTTCATGCAGGACAATGCTCCCTCACACGCGTCCAAGTGCTCCACAGCGTGGCTGGCAAGAAAGGGTATAAAAGAAGAAAATCTAATGACATGGCCTCCTTGTTCACCTGATCTGAACCCCATTGAGAACCTGTGGTCCATCATCAAATGTGAGATTTACAAGGAGGGAAAACAGTACACCTCTCTGAACAGTGTCTGGGAGGCTGTGGTTGCTGCTGCACGCAATGTTGATGGTGAACAGATCAAAACACTGACAGAATCCATGGATTGCAGGCTTTTGAGTGTCCTTGCAAAGAAAGGTGGCTATATTGGTCACTGATTTGTTTTTGTTTTGTTTTTGAATGTCAGAAATGTTTATTTGTGAATGTTGAGATGTTATATTGGTTTCACTGGTAAAAATAAATAATTGAAATGGGTATATATTTGTTTTTTGTTAAGTTGCCTAATAATTATGCACAGTAATAGTCACCTGCACACACAGATATCCCCCTAAAATAGCTAAAACTAAAAACTATTTCCCAAAATATTCAGCTTTGATATTAATGAGTTTTTTGGGTTCATTGAGAACATGGTTGTTGTTCAATAATAAAATGAATCCTCAAAAATACAACTTGCCTAATAATTCTGCACTCCCTGTATTGCTCGTTGTATATATTAATTATAAATATAAATAATTAAAGTATATTAACTTATTGAATAAATTATTCATTATTACTTAACTACATATACATACAAATATATATCCCTCTTTATCATGACTCCTGAAGGCGCTCAGAGGACCAAAAGTGCACTACAGGAGAGGCTCGCAATGAGTGACAAAGGCGCTCATTGAGAGGCACGTGATGAGCTCCGAAGGCGCTCAGCTCAAGCCTCGCAATGAGCGCTGAAGGTCCTCACAATACAAAACTGTTTACATTGTGTGTCAAACAGCATTCCCATGGCTTTAAATTTTATTGCCCCATCATTTTTGACGGGCAAGTCGCTAGTAATAAAATATTTACAAAAATGTGAGGAGTGTACTCAATTTTGTGAGATACTGTATATGTTATATGATAAACAAATATATATAAATATATTTAAATAAATATATATGTATATATATGTCATGGATTTCCACAGGACCCAGCAGAGGCATCACAATTTAAATTATCTAATTACAAACTAGCTGTATGACTATTTTCCTGATTAATTATGTTCTTAGTTGGACTCCAGACAATTTCTGTTTTCATTGTGCAGTGGTCCCTTCAACTCTCATAATTACTCAGTTTTTATTTGTGATTTTTATGATATGTGTTTGTGTAAAATCTGCTCGCTGCCCTCCCATATAAAAATAGAAATAATATGACCCGCCATTAATGCATTTAATAAACAAGTAATAGTTTGGTGTGTGTGTATATTGTAAAAATGGCAGAAATGTCTGCGATTTTCTCGCACAGCCAGAGCTGATATACACACGCAGACAAAAGGGAAAAATGGTTGCATGCTTACCTTGTGCACACACTTGCATGGGCTCCTCCACTTCACTGCCCAGGGACTCAAAAAAGGTAGATCTGGCACTGGATGCAGCCTATCACTCCATCACACTGCACAGTGTGCTTTTGTTCTATGGGGTAAGATCTGCCAATCAGATACTTCCCGACATGCAGGAATCTGACTGTCTCTTCCTTATCGTATGGGAGAGAAACTGGATGTCTCCCAGAAGGAACAGGAAGCACTCTGCACTTGAGCTGCTGGGAGTTGTAATTCTAAAGCTTGCCTTGAGCAATGTGTTTCCCTGCATGCACTTTGGATAATACTGAGCGGTTTACATTTCATACATAGAGCCAGGTAAGGGGTACGCAAGGTTTGGATGGAGGGGTCTCTGCGTATAAGTATCTGCATACTACTGCTTGTGAGTTGTATAGCTGTGTGCATGGTCTGGATAGATGGGTCTCTGTGTACAAGGAGTTGCATATTACTGCTTGTGACTTTTCTAGCTGTGTGCATGGTCTGGATAGGGGACTTTGCATAGAAGGATCTGCATTTTACTGCTTATGAGTTGTATAGCTGTGTGCATGGTCTTGATAGAGGGGTCTCTGTGTATAAGGATCTCCACATTACTGCTTGTTACTTATCTAGCTGTGTGCATGTTCTGAACAGAGGGGTCTCTGTGTATAAGGATTTGCATATTACTGCTTGGGACTTGTATAGATGTGTGCATGGTCTGGATAGAGCGGTCTCTGTGCCATAATTACACCCACCCCCAAAAAAACCTCATCTGACTCTGACGTTGCATCTAACTTTTGCCCTATAGCTCTACTACCCCTGGCTTCCAAACTACTGGAGCGGCTCCTCTATAACCACCTTACCAGCTTTACTTCCTCTAACTCCCTTCTTGACACCTTCCAATCTGGCTTCTGGCCCCAACACTTCACTGAGACAGCTCTCACTAAAGTCACCAATGACCTGCTTACAGCCAAGTCAAAAGGTCACTTTTCAATTCTTCTTCTTCTAGATCTCTCTACTGCCTTTGACACAGTCGACCATCCACTACTACTCCATATCCTCTCCTCCCTTGGTATTCGAAACACTGCTCTCTCGTGGTTCTCATCATACCTACAAAATCGATCATTCAGTCTCTCCTTCTGTGACACCTCCTCTTCTCCTCACCCTCTGTCTATCAACACATCCTCACTTGGTGCCGTAATAAACTCTTTTGGGCTTCAGTATCATCTCTATGCAGATGACACCCAAATCCACCTCTCAGCACCAGTTATATCCCCCTCTCTTCTAACACACATCTCCAACTGCCTCTCTAGTATATCCTCCTAGATGTTCACCCACCATCTCAAACTCAACATGTCTAAGACTGAACTCCTTATCTTCCCTCCCTCTACCACAGTGTCAATTCCTCACATCTCTCTCACTGTCAACAACAATATCATCACCCCAGCCTCCCAAGCCCGTTTTTCTTGTGGTTCTACTGTACCTCGCCCCGTCTTTCATCCCTCACATAGAGTCACTAACTAAATCTTGTCTTCTCCATCTAAAAAACATCTCCAGAATGTGCCACTATCTTACACAAGACACAACTAAAATTCGAATACACTCTCTCATCATTTCTCGGCTCGACTACTGCAATTGGCTTCTTGTTGGCCTACCCATCACCCGACTATCTCCACTTCAATCCATTATGAATGCCTCTGCTAGACTCATCTTCCGTACACAATGTTCAGTGTTGGCATCTCTGTCAATCACTCCACTGGCTTCCCTTAGCCTCTAGAATAAAATTAAAAATCATGAATCTAACTTACAAAGCCCTAAACAATAGCGCTCCCACGTACATCTGTGCTCTCATCTCCAAATACTCCCCCACCCGCCCTCTTCGTTCTGATAAGGACCCTCTTCTCTCTACAACTTTTGTCACCTTCTCTCACTCTCATCTTCAGGACTTTGCTCCTGCTGCCCCTATTCTCTGGAACTCCTTGTCTCGCTCGACCAGATTATCCTCCTGCCTCAAAACATTCAAAACCTCACTAAAAACCCATCTCTTTAAAGAAGCTTATCACCTTCCACCCTAACACGCTCATGTGCTATGTGCTTTGGGGAAAGCACCATGGACACTGGATTGCAAGCTCAAAGACAGGGCCCTCCTTACTTTGCTATGTGTTCATTTGTATTTATCTTTGTCTGGAACTTAACTTCAAAAAAGGTACAAGCACTACGGAATATGTTGGCACATTATAAATAAACTATAATAATAATAATAATAATAATAATAATAATAATAATAATAATAATCTGCATATTACTGCTTGTGACTTTTCTAGCTGTGTGCATGGTCTGGATAGAGGGGTCTCTGTATAAAGATCTGCATATTACTGCTTGGGACTTGCATAGCTGTGTGCATGGTCTGTATAGAGGGTTATCTGTGAATAAAGATCTGCATACTACTGCTTGTGACTTTTATAGCTGTGTGCATGGTCTGCATAGTGAGGTTCTGAGTATAAGAATCTGCATATTACTGCTTGGGACTTGTATCCCTGTGTGCATGGTCTGGATAGAAAGGTCTCAGTATATAAGGTTCTGCATACTACTGCTTGTCTCTTGTATAATTGTGTGCATGGTCTGCATAGAGGACTCTGTGTTTAAGATTTGGCATTTTACTGCTTGAGACTTGTATAGCTCTGTGCATGGTCTGGATAGAGGGGTCTCTGTGTATAAGAATTTGCATATTACTGCTATTTTTGAAAAACATTATAAACCACAAGCTAAAAAAAATTAAAGACCTTTATTCGTTGAACAGCTCTCAGTGTGTGATTTCTCATAGACTTAATTGCTTGAACCTGATTGGAGGAACACCACTCCCTCTGAGCTCTGAATCAGGCAATAGGCTGGCAGAAAAAGGTCAACACATAAATCCACTAAAATTAAAATGTGTGGTGATCTCAGTAAACAATGCACTTACTGTATATACTTGAGTATAAGCCAGCTTTTTCAGGCTGAAAAGGGCCCCCTCGGCTTATACTCGAGTCACCCTGTGTCTCTTTCCCCCCTGTGTCTCTTCCCCCCTCCCTCTCCTGTGTCTCTTCCCCCCTCTCCCTCGTGTCTCTTTCCCTCCCTTATCATCCTCCTCATCGTCCCTCCTCAACCCCCCTCCTCATCCTCAACCCCCCTCCTCATCCTTAACCCCCCTTCTCAACCTCAACCCCCCTCCTTTACCACCCCCTCTCCTTTTCCACTCACTTACCTTCCATCAGCAGTTGCTCCTGCGCTCCTCCGAACATCTTCCGGCTGCGTCGGCACCTGGCATATGCTAATGACGTGATGTCACATCATTAGCATTGGCCGGGTCCCGACGCAGCCGGAAGACGCGCGGAGGAGCAGCTGCTGATGGAAGGTAAGTGAGGGGAAAGGGAGAGGTAATTAGAAAGGGCTAAAGTGAGGAAGGGGGTTGAGGAGGGAGGATGAGGAGGGGGGTTGAGGTTGAGGAGGGGGGCTGAGGATGAGGAGGGGAGTTGAGGAGGGAGGTTGAGGAGGGGGTTGAGGATGAGGGTTGACGAGGCGTGTTGAGGATGAGGAGGGGGTAGAGGAGGGAGGTTGAGGAGGGGGGTTGAGGAGGGGGGTTGAGGAGGGAGGATGAGGAGGGAGGTTGAGGAGGGGGTTGGGAGGGAGGATGAGGAGGGGGGTTGAGAAAGGGAGGTTGAGGAGGCGGTTAAGGATGAGGGTTGAGGAGGGGGGTTGAGGATGAGGAGAGGGGTTGAGGAGGGGTGTTGAGGATGAGGAGGGGGTGCTGAGGATGAGGAGGGGTTGAGGAGGGGGGTTGAGGAGGGAGGTTAAGGATGAGGAGGGGGATGGGGAGGGAGGATGAGGAGGGGGTTGAGGAGGGAGAATGAGGAGGGGGGTTGAGGAGGGAGGTTGAGGAGAGAGGTTGAGGAGGGGGGTTGAGGATGAGGAGGGGGGTTAAGAAGAGAGATTGAGGAGGGGGCTTGAGGATGAGGAGGGGGGTTGAGGAGGGAGGATGAGGAGAGAGGTTGAGGAGGGGGTTCCGGAGAGAGGTTGAGGAGGAGAGTTGAGGAGAGAGGTTGAGAAGGGGGGTTGGAGGGGGGATGAGGAGGAAGGATGAGGAGGGAGGATGTGGAGGGAGGATGAGGAGAAAGGATGAGGAGGGAGGATGAGGAGAGAGGTTGAGGAGGGAGGATGAGGAGGGGGGTTGAGGAGAAAGGATGAGGAGGGAGGATGAGGAGGGGGGTTGAGGATGAGAAGTGAAGTTGAGGATGAGAAGGGAGGATGAGGAGGTATCACCCATTGTCCCCCCTGTGTCTCTCCACCACTGTGTCTTTTCCCCCCTCTTCCTCCGCTGTGTCTTTTCCCCCCTCTCCCTCGTGTCTCTTTCCCTCCCCCTCCCTCATCCTCCCTCCTCAACCCCCCTCCTCATCCTCAAGCCCCCTCCTCAACCCCCCTCCTCAGAGAGAGGTTGAGGAGGGGGGTTGAGGATGAGGAGTGGGGTTGAGGAGAGAGGTTGATAAGGGGGGTTAAGGAGTGAGGTTGAGGAGGGAGGTTGAGATGAGGAGGGGGGTTTAGGAGGGAGGTTGAGGAGGGGGGTTGAGGAGAGGAGGTTGAGGAGAGAGGTTGAGGAGGGGGGTTGAGGATGAGGAGGGGGGTTGAGGAGAAAGGTTGAGGAGGGGGGTTGAGGAGGGAGGTTGAGGAGGGAGGTTGAGGAGGGGGGTTGAGGAGAGAGGGTTGAGGATGAGGAGGGGGGTTGAGGAGAGAGGTTGAGGAGGGGGGTTGAGGAGGGGGGTTGAGGATGAGGAGGGGATTGAGGAGAGAGGTTGAGGAGGGGGGTTGAGGAGGGAGGTTGAGGAGGGAGGTTGAGATGAGGAGGGGGGTTGAGGGGGGAGGTTGAGGAGGGGGGTTTAGGAGGGGGTGTTGAGGAGAGAGGTTGAGGAGGGGGGTTGAGGATGAGGAGGGGGGTTGAGGAGAGAGGTTGAGGAGGGGGGTTGAGAAGGGAGGTTGAGGAGAGAGGGTTGAGGATGAGGAGGGGGGTTGAGGAGAGAGGTTGAGGAGGGGGGTTTAGGAGGGGGAGGGTTGTTGAGGAGGGGGGGTTGAGGAGAGAGGTTGAGGAGGGGGGTTGAGGATGAGGAGGTGGTTGAGGAGAGAGGTTGAGGAGGGGGTCTGAGGAGGGAGGTTGAGGAGGGAGGTTGAGGAGGGGGGTTGAGGAGAGAGGATTGAGGATGAGGATGGGGGTTGAGGAGGGAGGTTGAGGAGGGGGGTTGAGGAGGGGGGGTTGAGGAGAGAGGTTGAGGAGGAGGGTTGAGGATGAGGAGGGGGGTTGAGGAGAGAGGTTGAGGAGGGGGGTTGAGCAGGGAGGTTGAGGAGGGAGGTTGAGATGAGGAGGGGGGTTGAGGAGGGAGGTTGAGGAGGGGGGTTTAGGAGGGGGGGTTGAGGAGAGAGGTTGAGGAGGGGGGTTGAGGATGAGGAGGGGGGTTGAGGAGAGATGTTGAGGAGGGGGGTTGAGGAGAGAGGGTTGAGGATGAGGAGGGGGGTTGAGGAGAGAGGTTGTGGAGGGGGGTTTAGGAGCGGGAGGGGATTGAGGAGGGGGGGTTAAAGATGAGGAGGGGGGTTGAGGAGAAAGGTTGAGGAGGGGGGTTGAGGAGGGGAGTTGAGGAGAGAGGGTTGAGGATGAGGAGGGGGGTTTAGGAGAGAGGTTGAGGGGGGTTAAGGAGTGGGAGGGGGGTTGAGGAGGGGGCTGTAGATGAGGAGGGGGGTTGAGGAGAGAGGTTGAGGAGGGGGGTTGAGGATGAGGAGGGGGGTTGAGGAGGGGGTAGAGGAGGGAGGTTGAGGAGGGAGGTTGAGGAGGGCGGTTGAGGAGGGGGGCTGATAGACAATCAAAACACAGAGACTGTTGTGCAATTAATTCTAATGTCCTTCATTGCTTTCCCCATCACTTACAGTGCAGTATTGATTTTTTATTTGCTTTTATAGTGCTACAGATATGTCTTTAACCCCCTTGTGAGTCATATCTGGTACTCGTAGGATTTCCTTCTACATTTACGGGTGTGAAAACATTTGCGGGCTTGAGGAATTGTAGCAATTGAATAGCGACTTGTGATTGTAGCTCTTGCGGACATGAAAGATCAAAGGCTTTGATAGGCTGTAAATTCCGAGTTTAACAACTACAAGGATTTCAAGCCCGCAACACATAAGCCGTTTTCGGCTCGCAAACAAAATGCCAATTGAATAGCAAATTAACCTACGGCCTCCATTACGGCTACTGTAGCTTACAATTGCTCATTTGAATGAGGCTCATAGTGCCATTTTAGTTGTTGTTTGTATAGGCCCTGAATCCCTCTCACAAGAATCTGCATAGATTATATGCCAGTGACATATGTAAACATACATTTAATTAATACAGTAAATATCTCAGTGACAAAAGAACAGATTTCAAAAATTCAAAATGTTTTTCAACATGCTGTTAATTGATCTTTACTTTGGTGTTCTCTGCATCAGGTTCCTTCTCTAATAACCCCTCCACTGGGAAACTGTGCTGGCAGAGAAGCATGTCACTTGTTTAGAGATAAGCATTCCACTTATCAGGACCCCATACACCATGACAGTCATATTTGTCCAGAAGACAGGTAGGTTGCTGTCTAGAATATGTAAGCTCCTTTATGTCCAAAAGTTCTTCCTTGCAATAACAATACAGGTTATTCCGGTACTCTGTTACCTCTGGTCACTTCAACTCTTTTAAGGATCTCTTCTTTCGGTTTAATTAATTTGTTGCATTTTCTTCATCCAAAACAATTAAGGCTTTCTGATCTTCGCCACATAAGTAAGGGGCAAGGACTGTGGCCCAGTGAGTTTGGGGCTAAGCTTCCCTAGTGGCAATTCTTTCAAAGTTCAGGAGGTATCTTTCTACATCATCCTTATTTGTCATTTTATGTAGGAAGAGATAAGGTTTGATGCTTCCATTTGTCTCTGAAGTCACAGTAGTATTTGCAGACCTCAGATGCTGCAGCTGAGCATTTTCTGCTTCCAAAGCTTGTCTCATACAGGCTCTGTCCTCTTCTGCTTGCCTCAACAATCTCTCAATTGCCTCAACAATGTATTTGTATTCTGTTGCTGGCATGTAGTGGCTTCTATCAGGGCTTTCACAAGTTCCAGCATCTTAAACCCACTTCTAACACCACATGTGGCAAGCTATCTATCGCTCAATAAGTCTGTTCCCTTGTTTCTGGCACTTTCGATAGAGGAACACATTTACAGGAGGCTTTAAATGCTTTTTTAAAAGTTTACTAAATTAGAAGCTAGTTTCACAAAACATTTAAATAAAAACAAATAAAATAAACAAACAGGCCTAGCTTGCATTGAAGCACTGTCTTTACCGTTAGTTAGATCCCTAACTAACAGAGCTTCCATCCAGCTAAACCTAGATGGAGCAACAACAAAAAAGGTCCAATATGTTCAATTACTGGCCTTTCACTTTCAGTCCACTCTGCAATTTGCTCATCACCAGTATGGACATTCCTCTCTGGTGTCCCTCTTTACAGCTCCGGTACACCTATCTGGGTTTCTCCTTTGCGGCACCAATCAAACTTTGCCCATAGTCTCTTGCACAGCCTTTCGAAGGCTAAAGGCCCAAACAGAGCCTGCCTCAATTAGCCTCTCACTGCCCGGCTGCAATGATTAAAAAGGGCACACCAATTTCTCAGTACATTAAAGAAGGATGTTTTAGGGTAAGTGTTTATACTTGTATATGTACATCCTGAAGAATGTGGTTAGTTTATTTTATTGTTTTTATTGGTTTTGTTTAGACTTAGGAAGCACAGTAGTAAAGAACTTGCCAGAGGCAGAACCTGGGGGTCATGGCTCTAAAATTTTAACTTCAGGCTCCCAAATGATTTGGTTACTCAACAAGGCTCAAACATCCACCTAAAATATTTGTGGCTGCACATTAATCAATCTGGGTCCTAAGTTTGATGTAGAGCATACTATACATACATAGCATAAATAACACAAAATGAATGCATTACATTTATAAATTACATATGCATGTTATTTATTCAACAATCACTCTGTAAGCACAGATGGGATATATTTTCTTAATAAAAGGCCATTTACAGAAAAAAATATATACCTTTTGTAGAACAGTGTTAATCAACATCAAATCAAGGCTTTAATGTAGGCCCTAGAACCATCTCCGTAAAACTGTAACTATTAACAATTAATTAAATTGACCTGCAGTTAATATGTACACAGCTAAATTAAAAATGGTGCACCATACATACTAGCACAGTGATGGGCAACCTATTGTTCTTAAAATGGCCTGACAGTGCTTTAATCCTTTTTATTTTGTTCCTGCAAAATGATAATATTGTTGTACAAAATAAAGTGGTAATAGAGCTAAACTAATGAGAAGTATTAGAGAGTACAACTGGGTATTATTTGTTAGTTTTAGAAAGATGTAATAGACTGTGTACTGTTGAAGAGGGGCATGCTCTCCCACTCCAGAGAACAGACTGTGGGCCTCATTGAAAGTAAGTGTCTAGCATCTGGTTCATAATGGTTAGATTATCATAACCAGTCTGTCTAATTACATGAAGATAGACAGTCAGACCATGGCAGCAAATGGCAGAGAATCTCTGCTCAAGAGCTTAGGCTGAGACAACGTTATTGTGAGGTCACAAGTGCAAAGAGAACCCAGAGTCATCAGTCCTACTAAGCAACTGGTCACACTTTCTGTCCCTTACTATCTTGCAGCTGATGGTGAAACATGAAGAGAGGGGCATAGTCAAGGTAATTTGTCATTACTGATAATTATATAAAGTCAGGAGTTACACATTGCTGCACGAGTTACATATGCCAATCCGCTGTCTATTCTTTGTGAGCAAGAAATGTTAGGTGTTGTCTGTGGCTACTTTGTACACTGAGATATTAAGACTCCCTTCTTATATGATTTCTGGTGATCTGACAGCTCAGATTCCAGAAAGCTGGTAACAAGGAGAAAGAAAAGTGATGGGAGGTCTGAGGCTACACCTAAAAATCTCTTAAAATTACTCAGAAAATTAAAAGCCATGCTTAATAACGCACTATGTTCTTTTTCTCTAAGGTAGGCCCGATGGATGCAACTGTTCTCTTCCAGATAAACAGAAATACAAATAATACACAGAGACCGTTACTAGGTCATACAATCCAGCTCTGTACAGAGAGAGTCCTAAAACTCAAATGACCCAGAAGACAAGTGGATAACTATCTCACCCTTTATTTCCTCTACTCACTTTACACTTTCTTCATTATCTATTTACTTAACACAGTTTACTTATTAATAGTCTTTTGAATATTATGCTTTGGATAATGCAAATGCACTGTATATGAATAACATATATGGTAAACAATAACGAAGCAACAAGTAAACAACTGATTTTATTTCCATAATATGTTCTAAAAACTGTACATTTTAAAAATTATAAATATGGTAGTAGTCATTTGTCTTGTCTGGAGAATCAGTGAAGTATACAAGTATGCTGACTGCTTGAGTAAAAATCATCTTAACTTACATCTAAAACAATTCTTTCCTTGTAGTTATCACTAAGGTATACGATTTTTTAGGTAAGGATTCATCTTATTTTAATAATATTGTACAAAATATAATTGTTTATCCATTCACACATTTATTTTTCATAAACACTATGGCCCCTATTCAATTGAGCAATTGTTGATTACTGGAGCCCGTAATGTAACCCGTAAACTAATGTGCTATTCAATTGGCATCTTTTAGCGAGCCACAAATGATCTACTCTGTTGCAAAAATGTAACTAACAACCTATCTAAGCCTCTGATCTTTCAAGCCCGCAAAAGTTACAATCGCTAAAATTGCAAATCGCTATTCTATTGCTACAATTCTCCAACCCTGAAAATGTTTTCACACCTATAAATGGCAAAATGTAGGAGAAAATCCTATGTGTACCAGATAGGACTTGCGAGAGGGTTAAACATCTGATCGTAGCATTATAAATGCAAATAAAAAATCAATACAGGAAAAGTGATGAAACACATTAGAATTAAATGCACAACAGTCTCAAACTCGCAAATCTGCATAAAAAAATTATTGTTTTTCATGTTTAATTTCTGTGTCATATCAATCTCGGGAATCATTGTGTTAATACATATCCGGCCATCCACATGGACTAGAACAGTATCGCCATTCATTTTCACTTTAAAGAATAATAACTGGATAAAGGCTGTTCAATTAAAGCTTTAAGAATGAAAAAATAACGCAGTGTATTTGTCAATTAGGTTATTGCTTCTGAGATTGAGTCAATTGAGTCAATGATAATAAGGGCATATAACCAAATGAATTATTTCTCTATATAAGACAAATTGACTGTTATTATGATCAAGTATAACACCATTACATTATTAACTAATAAATTAAGTTAGCTATTATTATTATTTTATTTATTTGTTATGCGCCAACATATTCCATAAGACTATACAGGGTTAAGTTCAAGTCAAAACAATATTAACAAAATGAAGAAAAAAAAGAAGAAAATAATGAAGGGCCCGGTCTTTGAGCTTAAAATCATTGAGCTTTGAGCTTAAAATCATTGAAAACTCGTAGACTTACAGTCTTAACTGGGTTTGTGTCTGTGTTTCTGGAAGTTTTGATGGAGGAACACAACTACAGGAGATTTTTAACATTTTTCCAAATGTTACTATCATATATTTAACAGTGGTATAAAATAATACACCAAAACAAATCAAAGAAAAATAAAAGGCCTACAGTCTTATTAAAATTGTGATTCAGTAAATTTAAAAAGGGCTCTATATAAGCACATAGTGTATTTTTTTTACAGAAGTTTTTCGTTAGTGAACTTCTATCCAAAAGCAAGGTCTTCACTAACGAAAAACTTCTGTAAATAAAATATGCTGTGTGCTTAAATAGAGCCCTTTTAAATTTACCGAATCACAATTTAATAAGGCTCCTAGTGTCCACTCAAGCACTACCTTTACTGAGACAGTTCCCTAACTATCTGTTTTCATCCAGCTAAAAACTGTACATTTTAAAAATTTTAAATATGGTAGTAGTCATTTGTCTTGCCTGGAGAATCAGTGAAGTATACAAGTATGCTGACTGCTTGAGTAAAAATCATCTTAACTTGCATCTAAAACAATTCTTTCCTTGTAGTTATCACTAAGGTATACGATTTTTTAGGTAAGGATTCATCTTTTTTTAATAATATTGTACAAAATATAATTGTTTATCCATTCACACATTTATTTTTCATAAACACTATGGCCCCTATTCAATTGAGCAATTGTTGATTACTGGAGCCCGTAATGTAACCCGTAAACTAATGTGCTATTCAATTGGCATCTTTTAGCAAGCCACAAATGATCTACTCTGTTGCAAAAATGTAACTAACAACCTATCTAAGCCTCTGATCTTTCAAGCCTGCAAAAGTTACAATCGCTATAATTGCAAATCGCTATTCAATTGCTACAATTCCCCGACCCTGAAAATGTTTTCACACCTATAAATGGCAAAATGTAGGAGAAAATCCTATGTGTACCAGATAGGACTTGCGAGAGGGTTAAACATCTGATCGTAGCATTATAAATGCAAATGAAAAATCAATACAGGAAAAGTGATGAAACACATTAGAATTAAATGCACAACAGTCTCAAACTCGCAAATCTGCATAAAAAAATTATTGTTTTTCATGTTTAATTTCTGTGTCATATCAATCTCGGGAATCATTGTGTTAATACATATCCGGCCATCCACATGGACTAGAACAGTATCGCCATTCATTTTCACTTTAAAGAATAATAACTGGATAAAGGCTGTTCAATTAAAGCTTTAAGGATGAAAAAATAACGCAGTGTATTTGTCAATTAGGTTATTGCTTCTGAGATTGAGTCAATGATAATAAGGGCATATAACCAAATGAATTATTTCTCTATATAAGACAAATTGACTGTTATTATGATCAAGTATAACACCATCCCATTATTAACTAATAAATTAAGTTAGCTATTATTATTATTTTCTTTATTTGTTATGCGCCAACATATTCCATAAGACTATACAGGGTTAAGTTCAAGTCAAAACAATATTAACAAAATGAAGAAAAAAAAGAAGAAAATAATGAAGGGCCCGGTCTTTGAGCTTAAAATCAAGCATACACATTGAAAACTCGTAGACTTACAGTCTTAACTGGGTTTGTGTCTGTGTTTCTGGAAGTTTTGATGGAGGAACACAACTACAGGAGATTTTTAACATTTTTCCAAATTTTACTATCATATATTTAACAGTGGTATAAAATAATACACCAAAACAATTCAAAGAAAAATAACAGGCCTACAGTCTTATTAAATTGTGATTCAGAAAATGTAAAAAGGGCTCTATATAAGCACATAGCGTATTTTTTTTACAGAAGTTTTTCTATCCAAAAGCAAGGTCTTCACTAACGAAAAACTTCTGTAAATAAAATATGCTGTGTGCTTAAATAGAGCCCTTTTAAATTTACTGAATCACAATTTAATAAGGCTCCTAGTGTCCACTCAAGCATTACCTTTACTGAGACAGTTCCTTAACTATCTGTTTTCATCCAGCTAAAACTGGGTGACAAAAACAATCCAATAGTTTCAATACGTTTTTTTATTATAATAAAACTATCGACTTGCCCTTCGGTGCTCATCGCGAGGCTCGCAATGAGCGCCGAAGGTGCTCAGAGGAGCCATAGACTTGCATTGTGTGGCAAGCAGCATTGCCTGGCTTACAATATTATTGCCGTTATTTATTTTTTGGCAGCTAAGTCCCGCGGGCCCTGCAATGATGCCCTTTTTTATTATTTGCGGTAAGTGTAGGCTTTTTATTTTGGATAATTTAGATGCTTTTTTATTTTTAGTGATTTATTGGGGGGGGGGGTTGTATTTAGTGTAGTGTTGAGTATTGTTTTATACTTAAGAGTAAAGATGTTAGCTTTCCATGGGGGTCTATATAGAGCCCCATGGTAGATAAGGGGTTGACTTTAGCTTATCCCATGGTAGTTAGGGGTTAATAGTGATGTCATGATTGTCTGTATAGACCCCCTGGTATAAAAGGGGCTCTAGGTGTCCCATGGGGGTCCTTTAAGTACCCCCATAGTATGGGGTTAATTTATTAGATGCTGCGGGGTCCTCATAGGATCTCCACAGCAAAGGTTAATTTATTAGATGATGTGGGAGTGTTTTAAGGAACTTTTCAGCATGGGGTTAATCTTTAGATGCTGCAAAGGTTAATAGTTTGTTTCTACTGTGGTCCTTCAAGTTCTTCTTTAAGGACCTCTGTGGCATCGGGTTAATATTTTAGATGCCATGGGGGGGGGGGGGGGGGGGGGATCTCAATGGACCCACATGATTATGTTGATGGGGTGTTTGGGGAAGGAGGACGGTTTTGAGAGGGGGAGGGGGCAATCAGGAGTAAGTGGATTCTGGTTTATGAGGGTGTGCTCAGTAATATTACATCTTTGTAGCATTGATTAGACATATAACATTACTGAAAAAAGCACTTGCAGACAAAATTATGTTTGTCAGTAGTTGTCTCGAATAGAATAGGGTTCTAATTATTTTACCGTAATTATGTTTTATTTTTTGGTACATACTTTAGTGTAGGTAGTTTGGGGGGTATTGTTATGGGGACTATGGGGGTCTTTGGACGCTCATGAGGGGGATAAGGTCCATGGGGGTTCATGGTAATGGTTAGGATGCCATTGAAGTCCATAGGCACCCTCAAGTTAAGGGGTTTCATTTTAAGTGCCATGGGGATTCATAATGTGCCCCATTATTTTAGGTATAGAGGCCCCATGGAGGTTTAGGAGTGGTTCATGGGTCCCCACGCCAAAATCACAAGGATAGATAGATGGATAGATAGATAGATAGATAGATAGATAGATAGATAGGTATGTGGGAGGGTGCTAAGGCTAGTGTATTGTGTTCATGTTACATAGTAGGTAGTGCTGTGTGGTTTTGCTAGGGAGATTTTGGACTTCAAATTCTGAGTCTACTATCGGTATATGGAAGGCAGGCTGCGAGCAAACAGAGGTAGATAGCATATTGACAAATTTTACTTGAGTCAGTAAATCTTAAGAGCCATGCAATAGCTCCACATAGTTGCATCTAACAACTCCTGTAGCAAGGTATCAGCCTTCAGGAGAATCTTATGGGAGTCATGTAATCAAGTGTATAGCCATTAATTATTGTGATGCACATTAGCAAGATTGCTTTTTTTTAAGACGTGTACCACCAAGAGGTTTGTTCATGAATGGAACTATGAAATGTAGATACCTGAGTCCCAGCTACATTTTCTGTTAACATTTTGTTTTGCTTTTGGCTTACAAAACCACTAGTGTTATTTTGTTACATACTTTATAAACATGTAATATGTTTCTGAACTACAGTAATCTTTAAATCCACATTGTGCTTGATAAAAACTGCCTATCTGCAAACAAAACTGCTAAGGCAGTAGTCTGAAACCCATGGCTTTAGAGCTGAGTCTGGCTCAGTAAAGATCAATATTCGTCTATTTTGGCTAGAGGCCACATGATTCTGAAGAAGGTGCAGCTTTCCCCGCCAAGACAATAGATGACAGGGAAAAGGTTTATTGGTGTTTTGAACAAGATTACATCTATGTATTCACATTAGCCTCAGATTTGTGAATTTGATCTGTTTCTCTTAATTTCACATCAACTGTCTCTTCTAAAGCAGAGATGTCTTGGAGCATTATGGCATTATTGTTTAGCATGTCACTTAGTAAAGGTGATTAAGCACCACAATGGTCAATTTTTTTCTATATATTTTTTGCTAACTAAACATGATAATGGGCAAAATGGTTTTCGAAAGCAAAACAAGTTTAATATTTTGCAACTTTTGTATGCAATTATGCTTTATTCGGTTGGCTCCATTTTGTTTCCTTCTCTGCTATAGCATGCTACTTCCCTTTAATGCTGATAAAAGCACTGGCAGATGTAACTGCCACTTTTCCATTGTGCAGACAAATACTTCTTGTGAATTCAAAGTGTCCTCACACCACAGTAAGTTGATCAGCTGAAGCAAAATTGTTGATTCCATAGCAGCATAATTACACACAAAAGAAAATTATTATTATCTTATTATTATTATCTGTGTTATTTTCTTTTACATTGTAAAAACATGTTGCATATTTTAAGTGTAGTTCTTCGAAATAGTACATTTTTAAAATATGTTCACAGCATGAGTTCTATATTTTCAGTTATCACATATATTTGTGAGCATGCGACTTGTTGCTAACGCTTGCGGGCTCGCGTAGCGGGCCGTGGGCCTCGCAAAGCGAGGGCAGTGGGCAAGGGCCTCAGTTGCTGGCATGGAGCGCCGAAGGCGATCCATGCCAGCAACTGCGACCCTCGCAAACTTTACGTCGCAACGCAAACAACACAACACACCAATTACGACCCTCGCAAACTTTTCCTCGCAACGCAAACAACATACGACACACGTTAACACACATTACGACCTCGCAACACTCGGACGCAACTCGTGAACATTACAAAATTCAAAACACAATACATACACACAGCACATACATAAAAAACTTACCTACAGCAACAGGGAGCATCCAGGACCTCAAAAAAACAACTTACACCTTGATTTCACTCAAAATAAAAGAGTTTACACGCTAAAAAATTTGATAAGCGACAGAAAAAATGGCCGCCCAGCAAAACAAAAACAAGGCTACACACGCAAACACCATATGAGACACGTTAGCACACATTACGACCTCGCAAAAATCGGACGCAACACATGAACATAAAAACATTTAAAACACAATAAATACACACACCACATACATAAAAAGCTTACCTACAGCAAGAGGAACTATCCAGCACCTCAAAAAAGCAACTTACACCTTCATTTAAATAAAAATAAAAGAGTTTAGACACTAATAAAATCGCTAAGCGAGAGAAAAAATGTCCGACGAACAAAACGAAAACGAGGCTACAGCACTCTAAACACGGAAAATACCACAACACGCTGGCAAAACACCACAAGAAACTCGCAAAACACCACTAAGCACCTACGGATAATCTGCGAAGACGCATACCACAGATTACCCGCCATTTTACGCCAATGCGGAAGTACACGACTACGCTAACGGTTTCGTCTCGCGCACGCACACTATTACACTGCACACATTCAGCACGCTTACACAGCAGCTCCACACCACTAATGCTGCAGCAACATCAAAACACATTGACAGCTCTTCAACACAATGCTTCAAAATAGGTAAAGTATATTCATTTATTAATGTATTATATATTTCATTATTACACACCAAACAGCATTAGCTCACTTACAATTTCATTGCCGTCATTTTTTGACGGGCAATTCGCTAGTAACATATAATAGTGATGGCTGCTCATCCAACGAAGGGGCAAAATAGTAAAACTATTCCTTGAACAACAGCCCAGATCTGTCTGGCACAATGGCAGTCATGAATAGTTTGAAACTATTGGGCAGGCAGCAATTGTAGTCAAGACAGATGGAGGCAATATCCAAATTGATGTTTCTGACCAAGATCAATAATAGATGAGCACAGAACATAGGACGAACTAGTGGACAAAACTAGGTAATCAAAACTAACTTCTAAAGGTACCATCAGATCCAAAGCCCCATTGTTGGTTAAGGGTAATTTGGGGGTGTACACAAATCCATCATTCTGGGATGAAGCGCTCTGCATCACTCACCCAGTATGTTGCTCTGAGATGACCCTGAGCACTTCTCCCAGATCTGACAAAACTTGTTCAAGGACACAGAACACAGATGATGTTGGGTGGGTGAGCAAATGCTCACAAGCAAATAAATGGTCTTTAATAAAATAATAATTTACCCTTTAATTTGTTAATTATGATATGCCATTGCTTTATTAAACCGTTTTGTCACCTCAGAATGCATCTGGGATGCAGACAAGGTTACAATTGAATTCACACCTGCACTAAAGAATAGCAGCAACTGAAACATTTTCTGCAAATCAGTTTAACAATGGCTGCCTGTACATAATTTAATGCACATGTCAGTATATTCAATATTTTTTTTTATCCAGACTAGCATTTCCAAAGAGCATTGTGATGATATTCCTGATGGGGGAGAGGCCTGTAATAAAATACAGTGGTACCTGCTTCTCTTTCCTCCCAAAAAAGACTTGACTAGTCTTCCTCAAGAGAATCCTTCCTCAGGGCCAGCACAAGATGGACATGAGACCCCATGGGATTTGATGTTTCCAGCCCTGGACTACCCCTATGATAACCATGGCTTCCCTGTTTGCACCATCTAGGCTCTGGAGACTTTCCTGCCCATTGAATACTGCTTGTGTCTTGTGTTTTGGATATTTTGTGCTGAACCACTTCTTATACTTATTATATGAAAGTTAAACATGTCTTATAATGGTATATATTTTTATATGTATTTTTGTGACTCATATACTGTGATCCAATTATTGTTTCCAAGGACAGGTCTAATAGATCCCACTGTGAAACTAAAACAATGGGATGTTCAGCATTGACGACTTTCTGCTGAATGATAAGGTTAGCTGGCATTCCTATCTTAACTGAATTACCTTTTGTAAATCCGCATCCAGATAAATTACCGGGACCCTTTTGTTCACCCATGTATAAGTCCCTGTGTGTTTGAATTAAGGGCATTACCCCTTTTGAAAGTATAGACACAGTTGTAGCTCTAAGCGGTGGGAAAGAGCTTTTTAATCACTTCGGTTCAGCTACCATGCAATCTTGCAAATATGTTCCAGAACGACCTCCCTGCTATCCACAGATCCTGAAGCAGGCCTTCCTCCAGGGGAATACCTAACACCGATACACAGAAAGCTACAGAGAAGAGGAAATAACCAGTATGGTCTTTTCATTGGCTAGTTCAGTTGGTCCTTTCTCGTGACAAGCATATTGTAAATATGGCATGTAAGTGGTACTTCCATGCTAAAACTGCATATTTATTGGGATTGCACACCCTCTTTAACCACAATTTATTTTGTAAAGTTACACACACAGACATGTAGAACATAAATTCTCATGAGAATGTCAGGAAAGTAACAATACAACAACACATGTTTGAGAAGCAGAACTATAATGCTGCCTTCAAGGAAAGGAAGGAAGGAACTCAATTAATCTTACAAAATGAAGTGTAAATCAGATAGATTGTACACATTTAAGCATGTGGTGAGTCATTTATCAGTATGATTTGCTAGTTAAGAATTTAATAAAGGATATAAACTATATTATCAAATCAACAGAGTACATAGTGTCTGAAATTCATTGTGTGGCTTGTGTAAAGGATATAACTTTATTTGGATACCTATGATCCTAGACAATGCCGAAAATGTATAAAGAGTGCTTACAACTTTGCATAATACCAAAGTCACAGTAATAAAATATATTTGAACATAGAGATAATCAGCTCTGTATAAATCAGTCTAGGCCATTTCATCCATAAACTGATATAATACTGTTATTCTAGATCTTAGCTGACCAACTCTCATATATCAGGTTATACTGATAATCCTGTTAATACAGGATACACTGATAATCACAGAGTTGAAAAATGTAAATAAAAAAGCACATAGTATACATATTGTTAAAAAAAAAAAAAAAAAAAAAAGATTATATAGTGGGACACAGCTATTCAATATCTCCAAAAACAGGGGATTCTCTAAGTCAATTTAACAACTTATTTTGCTAAACAAAAATTCCCATAGTTACAGCAAAAATAAGATTAGCAAATCATTAGAGGATAAATGTATGGGAGGGTAATAACATGTAGCAAAAAATACTTGCGATTCAGTTTCCTTCTTTCCACACTCCTTCTCCTTGATTGACTTTTGAGCTCTTTAATCCATATTGCATGAGAATAGAACCTGCCCCACTAAAAAATAAAATGCCAACGGTCCGTTTTGTCCTTTTAGAGGACTTTCTCTAAGGCTGTCATTATAACCTGATATATGAGAGTTGATTAGCTAAGATCTAGAATAACTGTATTATATCCGTTTATGGATGAAAGGGCCTAGACTGATTTATACAGAGCTGATTTTATCTCTATGTTCAAATATAGTTTAGTACTGTGACTTTGGTATTATGCAAAGTTGTAAACACTCTTTATACATTTTCGGCATTGTCTAGGATCATAGGTATCCAAATAAAGTTATTTTTCTGATATAAGCAAAGGGTGTTAAGCACCCAAAGGATACATAAATAAAAGGTCAATAGTAAAATTTTTGTGTAAAGGATATCTGAAATTACTCAGATGTGAGACTGATACTTGATGAGTATTAATTCAATTTGAAAATCGCTCTTTAAACATGTAAGTTGCAGATAAAGAAATTAGCCTAATTATGTAGAAGTATTAAAATTCCTTTTTTTTCTACGCTGTTGTTTTTAGGGGGTAAAACTCACTTTAGGTAACCTTGTCCTTCTGACAATAGAATAAGGACAACACCTTGGGCTTAAGGTTTCGGCATAACTGATAGCTGCTATGTGACTGTTTATGTAATCCTGGCTTACCATCTAATTCTTTCTATAATTATTTTTATATAGAATGACAAACCTAACTCCCAGTAAAATATCCCTCTAACCTGCAGTATCTACATTATTTCAACAACTCACAGGCAGTGGAATAAAATTGCTAAACAAAAGGACTTAAAGGAACAAAAAATCCATTTTTGTTTAGACAAATTTAAAGAGCATGAAAAACTAATTTCTAAAATGAATTAATCCTAGAAAAATTCATGTTGTTGGTGCATTTATATGCAATTGAGTGGCTCATCATAACGATCAGGGCCAGATCCTCCATAAGGCGTTATAGGCACTTGCTTAATTTTCACTTCCTGGAACTAAATACAGGAAGTACTGCAGGCACATGAAGTGAGTAGGGGACATTTTGCACCAAGTGCCCAAGATTGCACCAGCAGAATACAGCTCCCTGTCTTACTGAACAGAATGTGTGAGGCTGCCAGAGGTGGCACCACCCCAGCAGGCTGCCAGAGCTGGCACCTCCCCAGCCCTCCCATTTCCTCCAGTGGGGTTGCTCTTGCCAATGAGGAGAAGGTGTTGGGAGTCCATAACAAAAGTAAACATGTGTGATGTGAATATGTGTGATGTGTGTATGTGTGCAGTATGTGTGATTATTATTATTCTTATTACTAGTGAATTGCCCGTCCAAAAATGATGGCAATACAATTTTAAGCCATGGCAATGCTGTTTGCCACACAATGTAAGGCTTTTGCTCCTCTGAGGACCTTCGGTGCTCATTGGGAGCCCAGCGCTGAGCGCCTTTGTCGCTCATTGCAAGCCTCTCCCCTCGTGTCCTTCAAGTTTCCTGCTTTGCAACGATCACCTTCGCGAAGACAGATATATAAGTACAGTGTAAAATATACAATTTTTTTAGTACAGTGAATTAATAAATGAATACGAATTAATAAATTTAATATATTTTCCCTTTTTATATTGAATATGCAGCAATCAATATCCTGAAGAGCTAACAATCTCTTTTGATTTTCGTGCATCATAAAATGTACAGTTGGACTTGTACATGCCTGGCGGTGATTTGCGTGCCTCTGTCTCCTTTAGCCTTGTTTTCATTTTTTTCAGCTGCCATTTTTTTTCTCGCTTAGCCGATTTAAGCAGATTCGGCTTAAATTTGCATGCAACCTCACTCCCAGGCGTCCTGGCATTCCCCCTGTGCTGTGTGTGAGTGTGTTTTTATATTTTTTTTGTTAGTATTTTTACAAAGTCGTTTTTTTTGCCCCCGAGATTCTGAGGTCATTCCTGGCTAACTCGTACGTGACTGAGGTAATTTGTTTTCATTTTTTTCGCCCGCCATTTTTTTCCTTGCTTAGTTGATTTTCAAGTGCCGAAACTCAGCAAATTCAGCTTAAATTTGCGTGAAAACTCACTGTGGTAACTTGTCTTCCTTGAATGGTAATTTAAACAGGCCTTTGTAGGAGGGCTGAGAATCTTTACTTCCCTCCCACAATTGCTAAAGGAAGTCATGGACAGGATGTGATGTAAATTACATCATCTCAACTAAGGATATATCCAGGCAGGAAACTGGTGCTTTTCCCTGTTTGCTTGCTGGGTGGTGTTGGTGATGGTTGATGGTGGTGATGATGGAAATGGTCTGACCGTGGGTAAGATCAAGCGTTTGGGGAAGGGAATTACTATATATATATATATAGGTAGATAGATTTAAAAGGGGGTGTTGCTCCGTGGGTCTGGGCTGTTGTGTTTGTAATACATTTATAGTATTGTGTTATCTGCCTTTTAATAAATACCTTTTAATGTAGACGAACCTTGTGTAATATTAATTTGGTGATACACCACATTTGGCGACCACGAATTTTAGACTTCTACAAAGGTTATTTATGAGGTAATATCACATTAATAGATAGTCAGATTTATTTTTTGGGGGAAGAAAAATTACTTTGTCTAATTATCCTCTGCATGGGAAATCAAGTGCTGATTGTGTGTGGAGTCTAGTTTGGGTCTCCATTTTATTATACAAGCTTGGGCACCAGGCCACAATTAGTTTGTTGTGTGTTTCAAATACCTGAGTTTGTTAATACTATTATTCATCAGGCCTCAATTTAGCAGGCCTAGTAGTTTTTCAGGCCTTTATTTTTATTTTATTGTAATAGACTACCAGCATAGGCCTATCTGAGTGAGTTGAATATCAGAGTACAGGCCTAGCCCTGCATTTGAATACAATATGGTAGGCTCCATGCGGCTTTTTGTTGTATTTGAATGCTGATTTCCTTTGTATCCTAGTTTTTAGCCTACATTTTAATATACAAGTTTGGGTTTGTTTTGTTTTTGGTTTTTTTTTTTTTCTCTTCTTTCTTTTTCTTTCTCTAGTCCTTTATCATAGTACAGGCCTGGAGAAAAATAATAAATAAACCATTTTAAATATTATATATATATATATATATATATATATATATATATATTATTTCAGGCGTGCATTTTAATACACTATAGGCTTCCATACCTTATACATTTTGGGTGTCTTGCATATCCTCGTTCGGGTTTATCTCCTACCCTGCAGGCCTTGCTATTATATTTTAAGTTAATTAGCAAGTATTACCTTCACCATACTAAGGTAAGTATAATTTGCATTGTGGGTACTAATCTATTTTTCTACATATTACACCTGGCCTACTGAATAGTCATCAACTATTGTTGGCTACTCAGAAGCATGCTACTTTAGTCGCAAATTGATTTGGATTCTTACTTGGGTGAGTAAAAGAGTAGAAATGTCTTTTCAAGGGGCCAAATACTTTCCCACAGAAGTGCGTGAGTACTTTAGGAAACATATTCAAAAACATGATGGTCCATATGAGCTTCCAGAGCCAGCAAACCCAGACAGTGGAAAAGAGAAGAGATTAATGGATGTTCTAAAACAAATTATAAATAACAAAAAGTATAGAACAAAGAAGAGAAAAAGTTTGGTCACACAAGCTGTTGTAGCCACAATAGGAGGCCTAATAGACTTAGTTGTAGAATTACGGCAGCATAATTTGGAAACAACAAATAAAATGGAGGAAGCAATGGACAAAAGGGATTGTTTAAAAATTGCAGCTTTGAGAACAACTACAATTGTGGGGGAACTAGAAAGGGAGTTAGGGGAAATAGAGGAACAGAGGGATGCTTATGGAATAAAAATAACAGAACTTCAAAACATAATAATGGACTATAAAAATAAAACAAAGTTAGAAGGGATAAAAGGAGTCAGAGACATTGCCAAAATATATCCAGATCTGGATATGTTCGTGGCACAAAATAAAGAACCAGTGCCGAAAATGAACCAAGATAGAAAAGATTTCTTATGTTATTCTGTTCCACAAGTAGATACCATACCACAAGCACCAGTTATTGTTTCAGAATTATTTAATGCAAGGCAAACACCTACAGGATTTTCTATGCAGACTCGACCGATGTCTATGGCAGATAAAGATAATTTCCAGAAATGGTGGGGAAGTATGCCAACTAACAACTTTAATACATTTACACATTGGTTTAAGAGGGGAGCAGATAGAGCTAAAAAAGGAGGTCTTAACTTAGAGGAATGGACAGAACTGTTAGAATACGCTATGGGTCCTTTGGCTAGTAGACTATTGGGATTTAATAACAGTGTGTCTGATCAGGCAGGAAGAATTGCTGCAACTAATTTCTATCTACTTAGCATAGAGAAAGAAATAGCAAATATTACCATGAGGCCAATAGATGGTCCTAGAGAGGTAGCTCAAAGGATATTTTTTTGGTATACTCTACGACAACCTCAACAGCCTCTAGTGCTGGGCTCACCAGAACATATAGCAAAAGTAATGGAAGCCCTTCCCCGGGAGTGTCAAGAATTTATCAGGCTTTTTGATCCAACACCAACAGACTTGGAAATGGTACTAACTAGAGCTGATACGTGGTGGATCAAGCATCCTTTCACAGAACAGGCCTGCTCTGTTTCAGCTGTAAGAACATTTAAGGTCGAGTCTGGTAGAGATATAGATGGTAATTGGAGAAACCAGACGTGGGATGTACCCCAGAACAAGAAGGATGATCAAAACTGGAGACCAAAACAGAACTTTGACAAAAGATGGAGAGATCCACCTAGGGACTATAGGAATAGGGATGGCAGCAACTGGAGGGCTAATCAGGAGGGAGAGAGAAACGGTAACATGGGCTATTGGGAACTCAGGAGACAGAAGGATAGGATAGAAGAGGAAAATCACATACTTAAAAACAAGGTAGCTGAGTCAGAGAAGAAATTGAAGGAAAGTGAGGCAAAGATGCAATATAGTGTTATAAAAGAGGGACGGAGTAGAAGTGAGTCACAATGACAAGTCCCAACCCCTGCGCCTCAGCATCTCATTCACTCAGCTAATTTAACCATGGATGAGGCAGGTCGGCCTACCAGTTATACAGTCATCGCAGGGGTAGGGAAAAATATGTTGGTAGATACAGGAGCAGCAGTTACAATGACCAACAGGGTCAAAAATGGGGATTCTTCAGTAAGTAGTATGGGAGTTACTGGGAATCCACAGGAGGTTAGAGCAGGTCCAATTGATGTAGCAGTTGGAGAAAAAACAATACAAGTAGAAGCAATAGTGGGTTGGCCAGAGGAAATATTGGGAATAGAAGTTTAAAAAAAAGGAAATTTCATTGTAGATCTTGCCAATTTTTGTTTGTGGAAGACAGAAAAGGTGAATCAGGTAAGTACAGAGTTGACGAAAGGGGTTGTGCTCCCAATGGCATATATTGTCTCTCCGATAAAAAGTCTGGAAAAAAACAAACTGAAACTAGACGGACAACCAGAATGGCTGCAGAAGCTAATCCAAGACATACCTGTTTGGGCTACAGATAAATTAGACTGTGGAAGAATGAAAGGAATGGTCTTTTTGGAAGGAGGAGACCCACAATGGAAAAAGCAATATCCAGTCCCAAGAGAATCAGTGGCATCAATCACCAAGATGATAGAAATACTGGAGAAAAGTGGAATAATTAAATCTGGAAATGGGTATGCATGTAACTCACCATGTTGGCCTGTGAGAAAAGCTGTGTTAAAAGGGAATAGAGATGAAAAAGCAGCCTCATCATGGAGACTTACCATTGATTACAGGGCCGTGAACAAACTTGCAAAAAGAATGGCCCCTGTTGTTTTTGTTATGTATATGTTTCTAATGATGGAATCTAGTGTTCCCACAGAGCACGGCTGTATAAGAATGAAGATGCGTGTCAACAGAAGATTGTGGTGGATCCTTGTTCCAGGATGGATAAGTATAAGCTGTATCACAGTAGGAATGGGGAGACAGGCAATAAGGCCAGAAGATACCGCAAATAAGGGAGAGAGTTTGAAAAGATTGGAGTTACAATATGTTCAAGCAGATAGATTTATTTGGCCCAGGGAATTGGAAGTAAAAGAGGGTGGAGGGTTACAAGTAAACATTATTTTGCCACATAATAGTACCAGGGGATTAGCTCTTAGAGCTCCAATACAAGGGAGGTTTACAAATATTACAGTAGTAGTGAGTAACTTAACATTAGAAGAAGGTGGAGAATGGGACACTGCAGTTATAGCTGCCCAGCCTGACCTAGAGGAATTCTGCAATTTTGATACTGGAAAGGGGTGTGTTCTAACAATAGATGAAGTATTTGTCTCTGTAAAGGAGCTGCAACGTTGTAAAGATCAGAAGAAGGTACCATGGCCAATAGGCGGATTGGTGGTGGTACCAACACATGAAACAGTTGTGCAAGGGGTTGGGTGGACTTACTACCCAATAATTCTAAATTTTAATGATTTTTCTATTCCTCCAAAGTGCCCGGAATCACAGCGGCAGTGGTTTAAGCAAAGTATACAAGAGACCATCATTGAGTGGACCGGAGCAGGGAGTCGAGAAAAACGGGACACACTTGCAGCCCTTTTAGGAGAAGTCGGAACTGGATTGGGAGTATGGAATTCAGCAGACATCATTGGAGTGAACAGCCGGATAAACTCCCTTACTGATGGCATGGGACATGCTATGAAAACAGGTGGAGTAGCTGACTCCCTTACAGTGAGTAGACTGACAGACAATGTTGATGACATACACACCATTGCCAACAACCTGCATCTAGTTGAGGAAAATATTGCTTCCATTGCTAACAGCATTAAGAATGAAATAGTGGGAACTGCCATTTTCTGTTCTATGATTGGAGGAAAGCTGTTGGCAGATTTAAAGGAAACTATTAAAGACATCCAGGCAAGGATTATCACGTCATTGAAAAGAAAAGGAGTGGACATCACTGAGGACAATCTTAAATACAGCTATATTGAAGGCCCAGATCAATGGATGCCACATGGACTACAATCTGGGACAATAGGACTAATCCTGGCAATTCCCCGCTGGGAGGGGCAGGCAGAGCAACTGAACTTCATACATAGCATTGGCACGTTAAGTGATGGAATCTACAGGCAACACTTCCCATCAAAAAGACTGGCCACTATTACAGGATTGGAGATGGATGAAAGCTGTTGCAGGAAATCTCAACACCGATGGCTGTGCAGTTGTGTTTGGGAGAAAGGAGCTGAGGAGGATGGCTGGGTGCAGTTGATAAAAGAAAACCTGGTGCAAGAGGTGATCCGCATAGGGGACATTGCATGCTTTATCGGCCACTCTGAATATAGGACAGTTGATGAAATATGTTTGGTGGAAGAAGGGTCTTGTATCATGGTATTTCCATCAAGAAACCTTACCACTGAAATGATCAATTTTACTGCAAATGCAGATTGGACAAATTTGACAATGAAGCTTTTTACCTTGGAACTTCATGAGTCAGAGACACATCCAGTCCTACGAACACTGTCGCTGGTACTCATGTTCATTCAAGTATTAACGACAATTATAATAATATACTTTTGTGTGGCAATGAAACTTGCAAGGAGGATATATAATAATGTGTCTTTTTCCTCTTCTTTCTCTCTCTCATACATTCTTCAATAAAGTTTTACATTGCACATACATAAACATTTATCACACACTCTCACCTAAATTCTATAAATTCTATTTTTTGTGTAATATGTGGATTGACAGCCATAGGAAAGTACAGGAGAACTTATGTCGCTGAGGGAACTATTCCGGAGGGACGGTGGGTTGAATTTCTCCTGTATATCAGGTTTTTGCTCCCACTAGGTTCTCCTGTAATAGAGGGATAACTAGAAAACTGAGCAACATAGAAGAAGAAAAAGTGAGGGAATGTGGTAACTTGTCTTCCTTGAATGGTAATTTAAACAGGCCTTTGTAGGAGGGCTGAGAATCTTTACTTCCCTCCCACAATTGCTAAAGGAAGTCATGGACAGGATGTGATGTAAATTACATCATCTCAACTAAGGATATATCCAGGCAGGAAACTGGTGCTTTTCCCTGTTTGCTTGCTGGGTGGTGTTGGTGATGGTTGATGGTGGTGATGATGGAAATGGTCTGACCGTGGGTAAGATCAAGCGTTTGGGGAAGGGAATTACTATATATATATATATATATAGGTAGATAGATTTAAAAGGGGGTGTTGCTCCGTGGGTCTGGGCTGTTGTGTTTGTAATACATTTATAGTATTGTGTTATCTGCCTTTTAATAAATACCTTTTAATGTAGACGAACCTTGTGTAATATTAATTTGGTGATACACCACACTCACTCCCAGGCGTCCTCGCTTTCCCCCCGTGCTATGTGTGAGTGTATTTTTATTTAAAAAATGTTTTTCTTTTTTTTTGTGTTTTTCAATTTCCACTGTTTGGCTGTGAAAGTCGTATTTTTACGAAGTCCCGCGTTCCTCAACTGCTTGCAGGCTAAGTCCCGCGTGTTTCAGTGCCTCAACTGCTCACCTCGCTTCTCGAGGCTTGCAGGACCGATGCCCGAGCTCGAAAGGCTTCTATGCATAAACGGCTCGCCTCGCTTTGCGAGGCTCACAAGTGTGATGACAACTCGCAGTTTGACAACTATTATATGTGATCTTTATTTGTAACACGCCAGCATATTCTGTATCGCTGTACAGGGGTAAGAACGTGGCAAACATTTTTTAAAAAAAATAACACCAATGTAGGGCCCTGATTTTGAGTTTAAAATCAAATGTACATATTGCCTGTTTCCAAGATTGAAAACCCATAAACTTTGAATCTAAAGGATTGATGTGTGTATATGTGATATATATTTAGGATGTATGTGTATGTGTGATGTATGTGTGTAATGTGTGTGTGATTTGTGATGTGTGTGTGTGATGTATGTAGGCATTCACTAAGCAAAAAACGGCAGTGCACAACTACATGTGTATATGGGAGCCTTAAGTGTTCACAGCTTATGGGTCCCAAAAATGTAAATCCAGCCCTGATAATGATAAGCTGCTTTGATGTGATAATTAGGTTTGCAGTCTGCTTGTCTGTCTCTGACAAAGCACAAGAGATCTCATACTGTCTGCGACCAGGAAAGCCTCGAGGGTTGAGGGTCCCGTCCCGATGGATCAAAAATCCAGATCTATATTGATCTATCCCCTTTAATGCTTGAAAAGCGGAGAGTGATGAGACCCATTTTATCCATATTAATTAAACACAAGATCACCTATAGATGAGGTTTCCCCTTCGCCTTGATGTTTCAGATGAATGGGACTATGCAGAAATGTCAAACTCCAGCTGAAGGCCACAAACTTCGACTTCATCTAATGCAAGAGGGCGAAGATGAGATCCACCTGGACTCTATTCAAACACCTAGACCCACCCTTTGTTGAACGGAAATATCAAAAGAGAAAAGGCCTAAGAAACCTCAGATCAGACAGGCCTCTTTTTCCTTGGACCGAGGGCAAGCTACAAACTCCAAGACACAATGAAGGCTTCTTGGAGCCTCGGGGCTACCTGCACTCCTGGACTTCTGACAAGGTCTAAACTAGAGGGGGACTGTTAGATCCTTGACGAGGAGTCCAAATAAACTGCTTTGATAGATAGGATTAGAGGTCCCACTCTATGCAGAAGTTATAAAAGATCAGCATCAGGAATTAAGGACAATGTTGTCACTTTGGCTAAGTTAACTAAAATCCACTTGATAGCACACAGATTTTTATAAGTCGCTAGTCAGTTCCAGCTCTAGCAATACTTATTAAATGCACTGAGTCTCCCCAACGCAGGGAGCGGAACTTGAAATGTTATTTTCACTTATTTTGTGTTATGATTTCTCAATTGTTTTTTTGATGCTTTATTCCCTAATTGTTGTGTATTGGATTTCTCTAACAAGGAAATCACTGGATTTATCCAGATTAAAGTTACAATCTGTTCTCCCTTGGGGGAAAGTAGAATGCCTAGTTAAGGGATCCTCCCCTCCAGATTTGATGTATACTAGGTATAGTGTAAGGAGAACTTATTATGTAACGTTGTTTGTTACTTGGTTGGGACTAATGTTTTGTTATTTCAGTTTTATTTGTAAGGTCCCTAGAGACGAGCCACGCTGGCCATACAGCTCGGGTTCCAACGAGGGAGACGAGAGAACATAAATCTTGAATCACTCCCAGACATAACACAACATGTACACATGACTGAGACAACCTTTAACGTTTTAACTCATAACGTTAAAGAGTTCAATATGCCTTTTAAGCAAAGGAAAGCTTTTATTTTTTATAAGAAACATAATAGCCTTCAGCATTTTTCCTTCAAGAGACACACTTTGCTTCCCATAAAACGCCCAAATATATGCATAGGGATTGCCCTAACTTTTATACCCTAAATCAAAAGACCAAGAAGGCAGGTATAGCAATACTGCTCCACATGAAGTTCCCTTCAAACTTCACCAAAAAATTCTAGATAAAGAAGAGACAACATTATAGTTAACGGAATGGTCCAAAAAAAAAAATCTTCCTAGTCAATATTTATGCGCTAACGACCTACCAACATAGTACGGTAATTAGACTTTTCAATGCACTAATACCTATGGATGCAGGTAAAATAATATAAACCTCACCCTCCAACCAACCCTAGATAGATCAGGGAGCAACGCAAACCTGACATTTACACAAAAACTCAGAAAGATTCACACGCTCCTCCAAAAAAAAAATGTCATCAACTCCTGGAGAGGACACCACCCCAGCGAAAGGGAATGCACATTCTTTTCCCCTCCACATAGCACATATTCCAGAATAGATATTACTTTCACTAATGCCGGACCATTCAACCATTCTAAAAAAGCCCAAATTATACCATGTCCATGGTCAGATCATGCGGCGGTAAGCCATAACATAGACCTGGATACAGGCTTAAAAACACTGATTCAACTGGAGGCTAAACAAATCTCTCATGTCAAACCCTGATTCACAATCACAGATCTAAAAATAAATAACTCAATATTTTTACCGTAACAACATACCTGAAACAGAAATTGGTTGGCTTTGGCTAGCCCATAAGGTGTATATCCACGGTTCCATGATTAGACTCGCATCATCATACAAAAAAAACGTCTACTTAAAAGAGACTGCACTCCTTTAGGAATTATACTTATTAGAAAAACAGAATCAAATTAGTTTCTCCCCGAAATTAAACTAAAAATCGACAAAACAAGACTAGAAATAGATAACTTTTTGAATATTAAGACTGAAAAAGCCCTAAGAAAAACACAGTACAAATTATTTCGCCAAGCGAACAAACTCTCCCTCATGCTGGCCAACAGACTTAGGTTCAAATAAGCCCAAAATCAGATATATCGAACTAAAACCATAAAAGGTCAAGTCACGATAAGCCAGATGAAAATTCAGGAAACCTTTGTAAACTTATATCAAAAAATATACACATCAAGCCCAGAAGCAAAGGCTTTCCAAATACAAAACTTCCTTAACAACCTGGATCTATAATTGCAGACCAAGACCTAGAAATGTTAAACAATGATGTCATGATAGAAGAAATTAGCAACACAATTAAGAATCTGAAATTTGGTTAATCTCCCGGGCTGGACTGCTTTTCTAATAACTATTATAAGACCTTTTCGGAAATCTTAGTCCCTTACTTAAAAAAAGTTATATAACTCTATATTAAGAGGGGAACAAGTACCTACAGAATTCAATCAAGCTAACCTAGTCTTCTTTCCTAAACCAGGCAGAGACCCACTCGAGGCAAAACATTTTAGACCAATTTCTCTACTAAACAGAGATTTAAAAATACTAGCGAAGATTATGGCCACCAGGTTTTCGAGATTTCTCCCTGGGTAATTCACAAATTCAGACAGGCGGGGGACAATTTAAGAAGAATGCTGAATGTGCTACACCTAGCAAAAACGCATAGCAAACCTGCACAATATGCACAATAGCACTTGACAGAAAAAAAAACTTTTGACTCCCTAGAGTGGGGACACTTGAGGGCGGTCCTGAGCAAGATGAACATCAGGGGAAACTTTATAAATGTATTCACCTCCCTCTATAACACTCCAAAAGCCTATGTTAAACTACAAGGGGACAACCAGATTTGTATTAACATTCAAAGGGGAACGAGGCAGGGGTTCCCCCTGTCCCCCTTGCTTTTTGCCCTCACACTTGAACCCCTAGCTTAAACCATCAGGTCATCTCCGCAAATTCAGGGAGTACAAGTAGTGCTGCAACAGCTAAAGTGCTGTCTCTTTGCTGACGACATACTATGAACACTTACTGAGCCAGCAACCTCTTTACCAGCCTTGATCGAGACACTGGATCAGTTTGGCCTAATATCAGAGCTTAAAGTTAATTTCAATAAAACTGAGGCTTTTGGGTCCCAGGTGTCTAATCAAGCTTTGGAACAACTGAAAGGCAAATTCCCATTTGCATGGCCCTCAAGCCACATCACCTACTTGGGAGTTAAACTGACCCCCGACCTGTCTGAACTGTACAAATCCAACTCTATACCGATGTTAAAAACCCTTACTTTAGACACACAAAAATGGAGTAGATTCCTCTTATCTTGGACGGGTCATATCAACTTTATAAAAATGCCACGAATGTTATATTTATTTAGATCCCTCCCGATCCAAATCATTCAAAACGACCTGAATAAATTTCAAAAACACCTGACAAGATTCATTTGGAACAATAAAAAACTGTGTATATCTCAAACACATTTATTTAGCGACAGAAATAGGAGGCCTAGCGTGCCCCAACCTGAGATCTTACTACAAAGAAGCCCAGTTGTCCCTTATTCCTCAGGCTCACTCAGTTAAACACCAACCCTTGTGGGTGTTTGTAGAAAATCTGCAAATTAAACCCAATCGATGGGACTCCATCATCTGGACTCCTAACATGCTCCTTGACTACACTAAACATACCAATCCCATAATTAGACACTCGCTCTCCATCTGGAATAGGATCAACAATAAAAATAATTTGGCAAATAAAACGACCGGTTTAACTCCCACTCTTACCCATTCCATAATTTGGGACACCTTGGGCGAGGACTCGAGAAACTGGTGGACGATGCACAAATTAGACAAATTGGGGACGCGGATAGACAATGACCAAATTATAAACTTTGAACAACTCAAGAGCAGATTTGACATCCCCTTAAGGGAACATAACAATTATTGTAAGGTCAAGCATCTAGTTAATACACTTATCAGGAAATGGGGCTACCCAAAGACTAGCTGGTTGTCCACCATTTGTAAAAAAAAAACTTTAACTAAAGGAACTCTAAGCACTTTATATGCTTTTTTAAATTCTCCTCCCCCAACCAATTACAAACCTCAATTTAAGGCAAAATGGGAAGAGGATTTGGGCACCCAATGGGATTCTCACATGTGGGAAAAAGCATGCTTGACCCTTATCAATGGCCCCCTGAGTTTTAGTTTACAAAAACTTCCATCAAAATTCTCCATAGAGCGTACTTTACACCAGTTAAACTACATAAAATTCACTCTCAAAATTCTCCCTTATGTTTTAGACAGTGTTCCAACAAGTGAACCTTTATACACACATAGTGGGATTGTTTGGCTGTTAGATCCCTATGGTTGGCTTCTTTAGAATTAGCATCCAAAACTCTTCATACCACAATTCTCCCCTCAACTGAAACTTGCCTGCTTGGCAGAGACCTTAAGTCGATTTCAAGAAACCAAAACAAATGGCTACAATACCCAATGACCTCAACGAAGAGCTATATAGCTCGGAAGTGGAGGTTCGCCTAATCTGAGGATAATAGAAGTCATTAATAAGTTAAATCATATAATGATTTATGAAAGGCGCACACATGCTTTAGCCAACACACTCCTCCTATTTATAGAAATTTGGGGATCCTAGTTAACGTCGACACATGCACTTGACATTATCTAATTGGGAATTTGACACAACTGGAAACTCTACAAGAGCTGGAGGTGGGCCCTCACTGGCCGAGACAGAGGGAATTACCGATATGGGCTGGATGGCTGACGGTATTATGCCCATAAACGAGGGCAGGTATGTACGCACAATTAAAAAAATCTTTGGCTTGTTTTTGGGACTGAAAATGGTTAAATGTTTGGATTTTATTTGTTTGTTTTTTTCCCCTTTTCCCTAGACCCTAACTATCAACAATGATTCTAAATGTACTCCAGCTACTAAACCTACTAGTGGGATATCAGTATCCTTATTGTTGATTTGTAAACTGCTAAGTCTAATTAGACAGGAAAGGTTTAGGTCAGACCCCTGGTGTGGGCAGTATATCATATGGTTAATACAAGTAACAAGAAAAGCAATGCATAATTCAAGAAAGTTAAACTAAAGATATAAGTTTAAAGATAGATCATCTTTGAGGGTCTCTGCATAATGTACTGAGCAACTTGTATGTTTCAACCTTGATCATTGTGATATTGATGATAATAAAAAATGACTGAAGCTATATTTAGCTGGGAGAAAGGGGGTAGAAAGTTTAAAGGCTATTGAGGAGATAGCTTACTGTTGTATATTTATAGACAAAACGCTAGATTCCTGGGATAATGTTGACTCTATTCTTTGTACATAACGGACAGGATTCTTATCTGAACAATCCTCATGTAACAGTATATTCTTACATGCTTTGACATATAATACGAACTGTTGTCATAATGTTTGTGATTGTCTTTAATATAAAATTATTGAAACAGAAAAATGACAACAATAAAATTTAAAGCCCGGCAAAGCTGTTTCCCACGCTATGCAAGGCTCTCCCCCCTCTAACTTGCAGGCCTTGCAATGAGTGCGTTTGGAGCTCATTGCGAGCCTCTTTCCTATCCTCTACTTTACGGGCCTCACGATGAGCGTCAAAGCTGATGAGCGTCGAAGCGCAAAAGCCGTAACTTTTGGGCCTTGCGGTGAGTGCCTTATTAATTGTTTTGTGCACCAAAATGACAACCATGCCAAAGGCCTTCTATTTACATGCAGTGATTTAAGTGCAACCCTATGTTTAGAATTTTAACCAATACAAATGATTAACTCCTCGAAACTTGGCTTACAAAGATCTTAGAGATGCTTGGAGATTCTTCAATCTCCAGTAGAAAGACTCTTACAATAATAAACACACTCACATGTTGTTTTCTTCCTGGTAGATCAATCCATAATTCACCTTATTCACAGTAGCCCTAGAGACCTAATTACATGGTTAGATTACTCAGATCAGTCACATGTGTCCCTCAACTTCCCAATGTCCCAGGTATCCTCCAGGCAAATCATCGGCATATTAACAAACCACTTTTCTCTTAACGACTTTAAAAACACCAGGGGCTCTTTGGTCCACACATGAAGTAATTATTAATGGAAGTTTCTCAACAGAGCAACTTTCAAACATTGCATGAGCTGACAGACAGAACTGTTTGTTAAACCTTGAAATCTAACATAAGGCCATTAAAGACAGAGACACACCCACTCATATTTTCGGAACCAAACATGGAACCAAACTTCAAACTGAATACGTGCGGGCAAAATTCCATACTCTTACTTTACAGGTCAAGACTATTTTAATCCAAAACTATTTTAATATGTTACATACATAAACAGTTACACTACAACTTATGGCTCTAGGACAACCAAGTAATCACTCCTAACAACATATTTTTACACAACACACCTCATTCAGATATGTCCACAACTGTTCTGTGGATAATAGCTCACCCTGAAGATGTGTTCAAAAATAAGTGTTACAAAACAATTCCATTAAGTTGTAAACATTTACCTACTCCAATTACATTACACTGTAATGTGTGAAAACAGCCTTCACTAGAGATCATTGATGCAAACATTTCTCTGCTAAATACTGATACCAAAACCATAGTTAAAATTAAATACAGCCCAAATTGAAGCAGCTGGACAAAACTGAGAGGCACACAATAATACAAGATGATGTATTGAGTCACAACTACTGCAACTCTTGATTGATGTAGAAAAAAACAACTCTGAACTTTATCACAACCTTTTTCTGTCAGATCTGTTCCTCTGCTGTCCCCCACAAAACAACTTACTTCCATACTGCACCTATTAAAAAATAATATATATATATATATATATAAATATATATATATATATATATATATATATATATATATATATATATATATATATATATATATATATATATATAACAGGTAATGTACCTTCCCAGATTACAGGGTGGTCTAGCCTTATCTAATATGACCCATAATACAGATCCAAGTACTGTATATCTCACATTCAGTAATAAACTTTGGGACAATGACTTGACCCTCCCCTGTTTTCTATGCCACTACTCCTGGTTCCCAAACCCAACTCAGCATTGATCATTTTCAAAACATTGAAAAAATGTGCATCTCTAGAAAATGTTATTTAAATGAGGTCCATATATTCCATCCCTTCCTATACTTGCATTTAGAATACCACTGACACCTTGTGACTTGTTCTGCTACACTCAAGTTCAGCATCTAATACAACAACCACAAGACTGACAGGCAACCATCACAAGCTTTTAAGTTCTATTAGTTTCTTCATATCCACTTTGTCCTACAATTTGTCAATAATTGTCATGTTGGGTAATAGAAGATGTTTTCCACAGCTGTGCCAATACGTCCATCAACCAACCTTACTTCACCTCCTTTTTCATGTCAGAACATTTAATTTCTTACATTTTCACCCAACTACTTACATCATTCAATTGGCCAAATTGCAATTACTTGAACCTGTAATGTACAGTAGCCCATAAATGTTACTGATATTTAATTGGCTACATTTTGCTACTCGCATTTATAGGCTCAAAATCACTGCAGTGTCAGAAATGTAACTCTGTCCTATCTTCTCCATTGATTTTTTTCAAGCCGATAAATGTTACCAGTGCTAAAGACACAAAATCCATATTCAATTACAAAAATTCAAAAAAGTTTTGCCTTAACACGTGTAAATAGCAAATGTATCAAAACATCATACGAATATTAGATAGGACTCGCAAGAGGGTTAAACCTCTGTTCGTATAACTGCAGCAGCAAATAAACACACACTACTGTACTTTAAAATTCTGGGAAAGCAATTAATTAATTACACAACAGTCTCAAGCTCACAAATCTGTAATAATTTTTTTTTTACATTTAATTTTGTGTTATATCAATCTCGGGAATTACGGAGTTAATACATATCAGGCCTCCCACATGGGCTATAACAGTTTCTTTATTCATTTTTATTGATTTTTAAATCGCTAAATTGCGAGCCTGATCGCATATCGGATGTCTAAACACTAATTGATGTTTCAACACCATGTTTTACTGATGTCATGATGATGGTCTCATTTACTATTGGCTGTTTCTAAATTGTTACTTATGGGCTTGCTTAATTGATCATGATTATGCCCTGAAATGCTACGTATGGATACATAGTTTAAGGATTTGGCTTCCGGCCATGTAATTGTGGGCATGTTTAATTAAACTGTTGGAATTTAATAGGGCCCCTAGTATTCCCTTTATACAGTAATATTAAAAACAAAAAAAACTAATTTACTGACAGTGTATATAACACAATTCATACAGAGCCACAGTTAAGATTGCTACAAATAATGTTCAGTTTTCATAGGTAAATATAGGTAAAAATAGTTAAATGAATAAAAAATGGTATACCCAAAGTAATAATAAATACAAATACTGTTTATAAAATGCACAATCCAAATATCTTGTTAATACATATATAAATACATATTAAATTATTAAATTGATACTTTTCTAAAGAATAAGATCTGTTTTGTGAATACAGAAGTCCTGTGTGTAGGAAGATGTTATTTAAGATTTAGGTTCACGCTATTCATCTGTCTTACATCCCTGTTCTCTAGCTGCTTCCCTCACTTCATCAAGAGAGTCCAAACCTGGAGGTCACACAAACTCTTGTCTATGATCTCTTACACCTCAGACCCTACAGTTTCTGATCCTCATCAGTATTTGTAGTATTTGTAGTGTATCTGTAGTTATCAGTGAAAGAAGGGATGGGAGAGCAGCGGACAGGCAGAAGTCCAAGGTCTTTATTTTACAATTGGATAAGAACGAAATTGAGACCATCCCTATTCCCTCTCACTGGGACAGAAAAAGGACATTGCATAATTCAATGCAACCACTACTCTCCATAAATGTAAATGCCCCTCTGACACACAAAATGTAATCCAGGGTCCTGCAGAGGCATCACAATTATATAGTTTTGTAATTAAAAACTTGCGGTTTGACTTTTCTGCTGCTTAATTATGCTCTTCGTCAGACATAAAGTTTTCAAACATATAAATGTATTTAATTATGCAGTGGTACTTTAATACTTTAGGGTATGCTGTTGTCCAGTTGGTTCAGCCCTCCATGTTTTCCTTTCTCACATTACCCATTTCCCCACCCTGTTGATAGTTATGGCAATATTAAAATAAAAAATAAAAAAAGATTTAAAAAATAAATTAATATATAATATCAATTTAAAAAAAAAAAAGATCCTAACCTTTCAAATGAGATTAAATTGATAGAAACAAACAGGGCCTCTCTCACAAGAACCACAATTTAACAATATTAATGAATCAGTATTAGCAAAATATTTCACATTTTAACACTAACTATAAACATTTACTATCCATAATCAAAAAAGGTTAGATTTGCAACAGTTGAAAAATAAAGGTACATGTAAAGATTTTTTTTTTGTGTGACATCATTTTGATCATGTGTTTTGTTATATCAAATAAAGTTTTTTTTCTTTTCAAAAAACTACTTTTTTATTGTTTAAAAAATTCTTTATTAAATGTATGAAAAAATTTGTTTTCATGTCCCTTTAATATACTTCCTAGAGTATTTTACCTTTTTCAGTCCATGGAAATGTTGCTATTTACACATACATACAACGATTACAAACTCAAGTATATAAGTTCTTATCGGCCAACCTCAAATCCTGAATTATCACGACATCAAGGCTGTATGTACCCACACATAAGGAGATCTATTCCTGCCAAAATGTATCACAGTGCTATTGCTCAGCCAAATCAGTACTGATTCACTAATTAAAAAGACATGAGTTGAACTTGAAAATTAAATGTTTTTACCCATACTTCTTTCTTACTATATAAGAGTAAGTTAAAACCATATAACATAATTTGCAATACAATATGCATTCAATCTTAATTTGTTTTACAAATCTGGGAGAACCATGTGCCTAAATTAAGATTAACAACCTCTCAGTCTCCATAAACCCTCATCCTTATGGAGGGAGAATTCTCTCAGGCCTACTTTTGATTCAGTTTTAAAATTTACAGTCAGCATGTTTTATGCCTACAAGATATATATGGTGTAGACTAGACTATTACAATCTTATTGCTGCTCATCAAATTCTCCCCTCTTTATTACATCAACATTATGCTACAAGCAGAAGCTGCTTCTGCGTGCATGACAATCTATGTATGCATTCAAAAATAATGTGTTGTCCAGGTTTATGTAAATTGGTGCTGACAATGTAATTTATTAGATAATTTTAAACTTGTTTTTAAAAGGAAAGTTCTATGTAATAACAAATTGCTCTTACTTGAAATAGATTGCTTATAGACCGTCAAATATATGTGTAAAAATGTTAGTATTTGCTATTTACTGCTACAAGACCTCTGGCTGGCGCGGAGGCAGCCCAGGCACGCCGGGTCTGACGCAGCGCTGCATGACCCGGTGGAGCCTGGGCGCTCCGGATTGGCTGGGAGGAGGAGGAGGGACTTAAGCCTGTTTCGCGGGCTTCCTCCTCACTCCGCGCCGGCCATTGATCTGATCTGAGGTCTTCACGCTGCGCTCTCTGCATTTAGGAAAATAGCAAGTATATAGGGGGCCTCAGTATATAAGGGCCCCCGATCTCTCTCCTACCTACCCTCCCCCTTTTAAGTTGCCCCCTGGGGAGTTAGCCTGGACACTTTTAGTAGCCCCCCCTCTCCCTCCCCCTGTCACTTGGTCCAGTTAATAGGGCCCCAGGCACTTATCATTGCCTTTTATTCCCCAGCAGCATTCCCTGCTCTATAGGTCCCAGGGGAGTGTGTCACATTTGTCTCAAGTGGGTGGCAGCTTATTATGGACCCTGGGGAGTTAGAGGCCTTACTGACCATGGTCAGAACTAGGGCATTGAGTCATGGGGTTAGGTGGGTCCAGGACAGAATGGACTCAGGCCCTCTAGCGGGGGAGGCTGACGCAGTGACCGGTAGCCTTGGCCAGATGGACAGGCCTTATAGCCTAGATAGCCTGGTGGAGCAGCGTGCTACCTCTGAGCGGAGCAATAGGGCTAGGAGCAGCGGGGAGGGCACGGATAAGGTTCTGGAGAGTCAAGAGATTATCCCCCCCACCGCAGAGAGCGTGGTGCCAGCGGGAAGCGCGGGCTAGGGCCTAGACATCCGGCCACCACCCAGTGTCTTGTCCCATGGCCCACAGCAGAACCAAGGTTTTGGCGACACCCCTAATCAGCCTCGAGGCTCCAAGGGGAACAGAAATACAAGGAGCTCTAAAAAAGCTCCTACAGGTTCTCACCGGTTGGCCCCTGCGGTCCCAACTGCCGCACTCACTGCCAGCGCTGCAGGTGTTTCACAGGGAAGACGCAACGCCAAGGGGGAGGCCGAGAAGAAAAGAGAAACGACTAACGGAAGAAGGGATCAGGTGATGGAGGAGATGGCTGCAGACGACAGCTTGGTGGTCATCGACGAGGTTCCAGTAGCGGCCAAGGTGGCACGGCAGTCACGCCCCACCAGGGTCCGGAAGTCAACGAGCAAGTACAGTCCCTTGATTTTCATCTCAACACCAGCCAGGAGACAGAAATCCCCTGACAGGAGAGCTAGGCCACAGCGCAACTCACCCATCCCTGACATCATTACGGATACAGGGACGCCCATAGTGACTCAGGGGCAGGACCGGGGTAGGGATAACATTGAACGCCAGTCTGAGTACTCCTTTGGGGGGGAGCGGACTGCGCGTTCCATAACGAGGGATAGACACAGGAGAGCTAGTGATTGTTCTTCATGCTTCCCCAGAGCCAGAGGGAGATCCAGGTCTCGGAGCAGACGGTCTTGCGGCTGCAGCTGTGCTTGCACAAGAGGGGGTGAAAGGAGCCCACAGCGGTCGCGATGTGCAGGGACGCCCGCTCGTCCAGACCGGCTGGTCGCACCCAGGATAGCAGATGCACCAGGGCAAGGAGAATCAGGTGAGAAGCTGACAAATTTCAGGGAGCCGGGGGTGGCAGTACATGGAGCCTCTCCCAGGGAATCTCAATTCTTGTCGTCCCTAAAAGCCCTTATAGAAACCCATAACATTGCCGTCTCCGATGCGGAAGTTGGTGCATGGGTGGGGGGCTTGGCTGGGAAGGCGTGGGCGGAGCCATCCCTTCCCGTTCGGTCACCCCGAACAGAGCTTACCAACCCCACTACAAACACGACGATTGTGGCGCAGCACACAAGAGGAGCAGAACAGGACAGGGGCAGAGGAAATGTGCCGTCCATCGTTTGCGCCCAGGACAATCTGGGGGCGCATTTAGCCTTGGACGTCAAAGAAAAAATCTGGCGACGGGAGTACATAGAGATATTTTACCTGTTGCCAATGTCTCGGATGAACGAGAATCCAGAGAGGTTTCACAGGGAAGGAGATGACTGGAGGCACACTTTCAGGCGAGTGCCAAGACAACTGGTTACAGGCATTTGCCATCATGGCCTGCGTCATGGGAGAAAGACACCCGGAACAATGCTCCGGGCTGTTGGTGTATATGGAGGAAATTAGGAACGCATATCAGACGTATGGTGGAATGGCGTGGTGGCGATATGACGAGAAATTCCGGCAATACAGGTCCTCCCGTCCGGAGATGGCATGGAGCGACAAGGCGGTGGCCTATTGGCTGAACATAATGACACCAATGCGGGCAGTGCCGCACTTTCGCGGGAACCCAGGTGGGGCTAGAGGCCCTGCCACTACGAGCACAGCTGGTCGAGGCGTCTGTCACTCATTCAACGAAGGCAACTGCAAGTGGGCACCAAACTGCCGGTTCAAGCACGTCTGTGCGAATTGTGGAGGGGACCACGCGGCCTCAAGATGCACCAGACAAAAGGATCGATACAGGGCTGGAGAGCCCGCTCAAAAAGGGGCAGACCCCCATACAGCTGGGGGAAATGCTCCCGCGGCTAGAACGCTACGGTAGGTTGGCAACAAAAGCCGGGGCGGCCGCCCTACTACGGGTGAGTTTCCAGGAAGGGTTCAAGATTCCATGCTCTTTCGTCCCGCTCGAGTCACGTCTAAGAAACCTGAAATCGGTAAAGGAGTTTCCTGGGGTAGCGGCGGAAAAAATCCGGACCGAGGTAGAACTGGGTAGGATGGCGGGGCCCTTTCCCTTCATCCCCTTCCAGGGTCTGGTGATTTCCCCTCTGGGCGTAGTGCGAAGGAAGGAAGCAAGAAAATTCCGCCTCATCCAGCATCTATCCTATCATCCAGGTGGTTCCGTCAACTACGGGATTGACAAGCAGTACTCATCAGTGTTGTATGCACCTTTCGATAGGGCCACGGACCTGGTTAGGCGGGCAAGTGATGGGGCTAAGATGGCGAAGGAGGATATCGAATCTGCGTTTCGTTTGCTCCCGGTACATCCTCAGAGTCATCGGTTCCTTGGGTGCTTCGTGGACAGACAGTACTTTGTGGATCTGTGTCTCCCCATGAGATGTTCTATTTCTTGTTCCTACTTCGAAGCCTTCAGTACGTTCCTGCAATGGGTAGCACAAACCGAGTCGGGCAGCCAAGGGATTACCCATTACCTCGATGATTTCCTTAGACACATGCGACTTCATACTGCGGACCTTCGCAAGGATATGTCAAGATTTTGGGGTTCCACTGGCAGAAAAGAAGACAGAAGGAGGGATCTGACTGGGATTCGGATCAATTCAGACAAGATGGAATGCAGCTTGCCGTTGGAGAAGGTGTTGGACCTGTCTGCAGAACTGGCGGACCTGGAATGGGTCAAAGGAAGGCTTACAGAAGATCCTACGGTTCTGGAGACGTTCGCCATCACCACGGTGGTTCATTTGTGGAGCAGGGGCTTCAGGTCCTTTTTCAATCAGGCAGCCCGGAAACGGTATGGGTAGTTAATAGCCTGACGGCTGCATCTGGGCCGTTGATAAGGGTCATACGGAACTTGGTTCTTTGTTGCCTGCGGGCTAATATCTGGGTGAGGGCGGAGTGTATTCCTGGCCTTAACGTAGGGATGGTTGATGCCCTTTCTCGGTTACAGGGAACCCAGTTTCGCTCACTGGCACCGGCGCGAAGGACAAAGTAGAGGACATACCTTCACTCTGGGAGCTTGGAGTGGTACGGTAGCTGGTTACATCAGGCAGTCGGTAGCGCCAAAGACGTGGGTGGCCTACAGGAAGGTGTGGAACATGTGGAGTGACATGGTTGAGGAGGCCGGTGGCGAGGGTTCAGAAGAAAAAGCCATAGGAATTCTGCTGTGGTTTTTGCTTCGGAGCGCAGAGAGAGGTGCTTCCAGGGCAACGGTGGCTCGGCAGTTGACGGCCCTAGCATTTATGTTCAGGTTGGCAGGACGGAAGGACCTAACGAAGGAGTTTGTGGTTTGCCGGGTGGTAAAAGGCATGTTCAAAGGGAAGCTCCGGATGGATAGTAGGCGCCAGATCACTTTCTCCCTGTTACTACGCCTGGGGGAGGCGTTGGGTGTGCTATGCAGGGACTCCTTCGAATCCCTGCTTTTCCGTACGTACTTTTCCTTAGCGTTCTTTGGTGCTTTCAGGATCGGGGAACTGGTCTTGGAAAACAGGCACGGTTCGGGGGGGCTGCTGGCGGAGGACATCTGTCTGGAGGGTGACAGATTGTTGGTATGGCTGAGGAGGTCAAAAACGGATCAGGCCGGAAAAGGAAGGGAAGTGGTCATATACAAAACTGGAACGGAGTGTTGCCCCCAGGCAAGTGTGAGCTTGTACTTGGAAAAAAGGCCAACGGGGCCAGGCACACTGCTATTGCATGCCAATGGCCAGGCCTTGTCACGATTTCAATTCGAAAGGATGCTGAAGAAGTCCTTAGGCTTGGACCCGGCGGACTTTGGCACACATTCGTTTCGGATCGGAGCCGCTACGGAGGCGGCAAGGCTAGGTCTCCCCGAGAGTATGGTTAAAAGGATTGGGAGATAAGAGTCGCATCGTTTTAGGTCATACATACGGCCAGAAAGGGTTGTCTAATTGGAATTTGTTGCAGAAGTTAAACAGCTGTGGATCGTCGGCCATTCCTACATGTATTGGGATCAGCGGTTATTAGCTGTCACTGGTGACAAGGTCCAACTGGGCTTTCTGGAGACGAGCATGCAAGTAAGATGGTTCGGGTTTCGCGGCTTGAGATGGACACAGGTGAATGGCCTGTTGGAGAGCAACGCTCAGCATCACGGTAGCCCACACATTTTAATTATACATGCCGGGGGCAACGATTTGGGGGTAATGCCTATGAGACAAATGCTGAAAGAGATAAGAAAGGGTTGTGAAGTGTTGGCTAGAACGGTTCCCAGGCTTGTTCATAGTGTGGTCCGAAATTATCAAAAGGAGATCTTGGCGTAACGCAAGGGATCCGGTTTCGGTGGATAGAGCAAGGCAAAAGATAAACAAGCAGATGGCCAGTTTTGTAAGGAGTTTGGGTTTTATTACCATTATATTCAATAGAGAATTGGAGAAAACAAAATTAATAAAGTTTTATTTACATTCTTAGAAGACAACGTCGATTAAAAACTCTTTAAAATCAATTCACAATACAACACTACGCTAACCTCCACCCTTGACTCTCTTGCCCCCATAATCACAAGCAAACGCCCTCGCTCTCAACCACAACCATGGCACACCACACAAACACGCTATCTACAGAGATGCTCACGCACTGCAGAACGATTATGGAGGAAATCTCGCACTTCAGCAGACTTTCTCCACTACAAGTTTACCTTGCGCTCCTACTTGTCTGCCCTCAATCTTGCCAAACAACACTACTTCTGATCACTAATATCAAACCTGTCCTCCAACCCTAGACGTTTATTTACTACATTTAACACCCTCCTCTGCCCACCCCCGCCTCCTGCCCCTTCCTCTCTCACTGCTGATGACTTTGCCAGCAATTTTAAAAATAAAATCGATACCATCCGAAATGAGCTCTCCTCCCAGCTTGGCCCTACCCCACCACCCTCTCCCCAAACCGACAACACCCAGCCCTTACCCTTCCCCAATCCCACCTCCACTATGGACTCCTTTGACCCTGTAACCGAGGATGAAGTATCTACTTTACTATCAACCTCTCACCTTACCACATGTCCTCATGATCCTATTCCATCACAGCTAATCCCTCCCCTATCCACCACACTTATCCCAGCTCTCACACATCTATTCAACCTCTCCCTAAACACTGGCAAGTTTCCATCCTCCTTAAAACATGCCACAGTTACATCCATTCTCAAGAAGCCCTCTTCTGACCCAGCTTCTGCCTCCAACTATCGCCCTATCTCACTACTTCCCCTTGCATCTAAACTCCTTGAGCGTCTTGTTTACAATCGCCTTACTCAATTTATTTCCTCCAATTCCCTACTTGACCCCTTCCAATCTGGCTTCCGGTCCCAACACTCTACAGAAACAGCCCTTACAAAAGTCACTAATGACTTGCTAACCGCCAAATCAAAGGGTCACTACTCTATTCTAATTCTCCTGGATCTCTCTGCTGCCTTCGATACAGTTGACCACCCTCTTCTAATCCAAATTCTCTGCTCTTTTGGCATCCAGGACACAGCTCTTTCATGGTTCACATCCTATCTTAAAGATCATACATTTAGTGTCTCCTTCTCTGGCACCTCTTCTTCACCTCTCCCTCTGTCTGTTGGCGTTCCCCAAGGTTCTGTCCAAGGCCCCCTCCTCTTCTCCATCTACACCTCCTCCCTTGGCACCCTTATAAAATCCTTTGGATTTCAGTATCATCTCTATGCAGATGATACTCAAATCTACCTCTCTGCACCTGATCTATCCCCCTCTCTTTTAGCTCAAGTTTCCAACTGCCTCTCTAGCATATCCTCCTGGATGTCCACCCGTCAACTCAAACTCAACATGTCTAAAACTGAACTTCTAATCTTTCCACCCTCTGCTACAGCTTCCACACCTCAAATATCTCTCACTGTTGACAACACCATCATCGCCCCTACCTCCCAGGCCCGTTGTCTTGGGGTTCTACTGGATCCCGCCCTCTCTTTTATTCCTCACATCCAAGCAATAACAAAATCATGTCAGTTTCACCTAAAAAACATCTCCAAAATTCGTCATTATCTTACAGAAGACACAGCTAAAATTCTAATACACTCTCTCATCATATCTCGACTCGACTACTGCAATTCCCTCCTTGCTGGCCTCCCCATCTCTCGTCTGTCTCCCCTCCAATCCATAATGAACGCCTCTGCTAGACTCATCTTCAATACCAAACAATCAGTGTCTGCAGCTCCTCTCTGTCAATCACTCCACTGGCTTCCCATAGCTTCCCGAATCAAATTTAAAATCATGACCCTAACACATAAAGCCCTCAACAACAGTGCACCCCCTTATATCTCTGCTCTTGTTTCAAAATACTCTCCCAACCGGCCCCTTCGTTCTGCTAACGACCTTCTTCTTTCCTCCTCTCTCATCACCTCCTCTCACTCCCGTCTTCAAGACTTTTCTCGTGCTTCCCCATCCATTTGGAACTCCTTGCCCCCGCTCCATTAGATAATCTTGCCTCAAAACCTTTAAGAAATTATTAAAAACTCACCTGTTTAAAAAATCTTATCATCTTCAGCCTTAACATGTACAACTGAACATTCCACAGTTTAATAAAACTCCCACCCACAATCTACAGTACAACACACAGACCCCTCCACTTTACTGAACCAATTGCTTTCAATTGTATTTGTCACCCTCTTGTATCACACCTAAACCCTTAGATTGTACGTTTGCGAGTTTTCAATCTTGTGTCAGGCCTTGGAAACAAGCTCTATGTACATTTGATTTTATGCTCAAAAACAGGGCCCTCCATTCTTTCCAAGGTGTTTAATTTGTTTTCTGCTATGTACTCAACCCCTGTACAGCGCTACGGAATATGTTGGCGCGATATAAATAAAGATAATAATAATAATAATAATAATAAGGGAAGTAGGAAGTAATTCCTTAAAAACATTTTAATATTGAATCCCTTATTTTCCACACTTTTGATAAGTAAACTATTAATATTTGAGGGATCAATACATGATCTTATTTCCTCTTGTCTTATCTTACTAAGTGTGTGATTTTATTAGGTTTAGGCTTCCAGACTTTTTTAAGTATATATCTCTTTTTATCAGTGTTAGAGATATTGTGTTTATGTCTTGGTGTTCTGTCATCCTTCAAATTCTTTTAGATATGTGTTCCACTTTATATAATTCTGAAGTTGGCATATCTAACGTTCTAAGTATTGTTATATAATCCAAATGCCCTTTGAATCTCTATATCAGTTTTAGATTATATTGGTATATTTTTCCAGTTATTATAGTGACTCACTGTTGGAGATTATTTACAATATAGGGGTTTTAGCTGGTAAAAGGGTCTTTTAACAAGATTCCCCACATTTCCATCCCTCTATTGTATCTATAGCATTTCTTGTAACCCCTATTTCCGGGTGTCGCATTAATGTCAGATCTTAAAAATTCCAGGTTTATTAAATGCGTTCGTTATTGCATAGATACACAGATTCCTCCTATGTAGTACCAGGCTCTCCAGTGTACTGCAAGTTAGGGCACAAGAAGGTGACTATGAACTCCCAATTCACGGAGCTTAGCTGGAAGCACTACCTATTCTCAGTGTAAGCGTCTGACGTCAGACGCAACCCTGACGCACGTTTCGTCACTCGGGCGTGACTTTTTCAAAGGGAGGGGCGAGGACCTCAACGGAGCCTCCTATTTATAACGTGTTGGTTGCTATGGTTACCCTTTAACTCTCACCAAGTGAGAAGGGTATATATAGATATGGAATAACAAGCTTAATTTATTTCCTTCTTAATTTCTTTACATTATAAAAATATCTATTATCACTTAGTGATTCCAAATTCCTACCCTTATTATGAGCTGAAAACAGAGAAAGGTGGAATAATTGTTCTCATTATGGGCATCTTTAGGTTTCCCAATTATTACACTTTATTCCATGAATATATATTTTAAACACATATATATATATATATATATATATATATATATATATATATATATATATGTATATATGTGAACACATACATATAAACGTGTCTTCTATTTACTATATTCAGAATTAACAATCAGCATAATAATGTTATGGTTACATAACCTCCTAAATGTTCAGTTCATGTGTATTCAAATAGTTGGATATACCTTAAAACTTATATGTGCATATATTTATGATAAAATATGTTTAAAATAACAACAATATAATAGTGTTCATATTTATAAATAGTGGTAAAAACATTTTTAATTGATGTGCTCTAAAGTAATAACAGCATATTGGTGCTCGTATCTATATACATCAGTGGTGATTTTAAATTGCTGTATAAAGTGCTGGCAGTGCTTTTAAGTTATTTATTACATAACTCTTATGTTATCAAACATAACATGTACATTTGTGATAAAATATGTTTTAAAATAAAGATCAATTCATGGTGTTCATATTTATATACATCAATAATGAAAAAAACATTTTTTATTTTTGTGCTGAAATAATAACAGCATGATAGTGCTCATATTATATATGTATCAATAGTGATTTATAATTTTTGTGCTGTGTCAGAATACTGATAGTGCTTTTAGTGTTCTTAATATTAATCTTTATCATGATTATCAATCATAAATACTCCTAGTGCCTTTGTGTGATGGTTTTCTAGGTATATCCTTTCCATACCTTAATTCTTTTCCTATGTTTTAGAGAAAAAGAGGTTCAAAGTTTTTATATTCATTTCAGAGTAGTCCCCACAATTATTATATAACCATTTTTCTACTGCTTTAGGGGGTAACTATGGATACATCCAGGATAATAATGGAGTATATTTTTGATACTAAATCTAACTTCGTCATATTTAGCATTTAAGCACGCCTCTATAGGGATTTAGAGAAATGCACTAAATGAGAATCCCTCATTGAGTCCTTTTGGTGTTTGTGCCTGTAACTCATAGATCCATTTTGATTCCTTTTTGGGCCCAACTTAACTCCATCTATTGCACAAAATTTTAAAACAGATGTATCTTTTTTATGTTTTAATTTTACATGTCGTGCAATAGCGTGTGTCATATTCGTTTATGATTGAGCAAATATGTTCTCCCATTCTACGTCTGAGCTCTCTGCTAGTTTTACCGACGTAGATCTTCGTACAAATGCATTGCACTACATATATGACTCCCTTTGTTTTACAATTATAAAAATCTTTTATGGGGTATTTTTTGCCCGTTATTGGGTGAATGAATTCTTTACTTGGTTTTATGAAATTGCAGTATTTACATCGTCCACATTTGTAACACCCTGTTAGGGGTTTCAGCCACATTTTTTCTTTTGGTTTGTCTTGTTGGAAGTGGCTATGTACTAGTAAATCCTTTAAATTGGGGCTCCGTCTGTATGTTATTGAACTATTTTGAGTAACTTTAGTCTTGAGATCTTCATCTGCAGTCAATAGATACCAAAACTTAGAGAAAATATCTTTAATTTTCTCTGAGTTATGTCCATATGTCAGTATACATCGTATTATCTCACTTTCCTCACTTGAGGTTATTTCTTCTTGCATAATAGGACGTCCCTGACTTGGTGTATCTTTTATTGTATTTAATAAATCTGTTCTTTTGGTATTCTTTGCATATTCATATGCTCTTTTTAAACATTTGTTCGGATACCCTCTATTTTTGAATCGTTTCCTAAGTTTGTCAGCCTCAATTTTAAAGGAGATGTCATCACTGCAATTCCTACGGATACGTAGATATTGGCCTTTGGGTATACCTTTTTTTTGGGGTCCATAATGTTGGCTTGACCACTCTAGTAAGCTATTAGACGCTGTTTCTTTCCTATATGTTGTAGTGCTGATATTTCCCATTTCGTCCTTTGTTATTTTCAAGTCCAAAAAGGCCAGTTCAGTTTGGTTTATTTCATTTGTAAATTTTAGTCCTAGGGTGTATTTATTAAGGGTGTCTATGAAGAGAGACAGTTGTCCTTTTGTGCCAGTCCAAAAGATGATAATATCGTCTATGAACCGTCTCCACATGAATATGTTGTCCGTAAAATTGTTCATAGATTCTTCAAAGACACATCTCTCTTCCCACCACCCTAGGAAAAGATTTGCATAATTAGGGGCACATGACGTCCCCATTGCTGTACCTTTAATCTGATGTATCCATTTGTCAGTAAAGATAAAATATTTTTTAGTTAGTATGAATTCCAATAGGGTTAGTAGTAACTCATTAAATTGTTCAGCTTTTGTTCCTCTTGTTCTTAGGAAGAAACCCACCGCCTCAATACCCTGTGTATGGGGTATGGAACTGTATAGGGCTTCCACATCTATGCTAACAAGCCATGTTCCAGCAGGTACTACTATGTCTTCCAGTTGTCTCAATATATCTGTAGTATCTTTGATATATGAGGGAAGGCCTGTAACTAGATTACTGAGATGATGATCCAGGAACTTACTGATGTTTTCAGATAGATTATTATTCCCAGATACAATCGGTCTACCCGGTATAGGGAGTACCTTTTTGTGCACTTTTGGGAGGGCATAGAATGTTGGAATGGTTGGATTCTTTGGTAACAGAAAATCATGTGTATTGTTGTTTATTATTCCTTCCATCAGAGCTTTATCCAGGATTGATTTAAGTTCCTGTTTATAGGTGCAGGTGGGATCTCCTCTCAATATTTCATAAGTTGATTTATCTTTTAGTATCCTTTCACACATTTTTTTGTAATCCTCATTATTCATTATCACTATGTTCCCTCCCTTGTCTGCTGGTTTTATTTGTATATTTTTACAATCTTGGAGTTCCTTCAGAGCTTTATTTTCCTTCATACTTAAATTATAAGCTGATCTTTGTTCTTGTGTGTATAATTTTTCAAGTTCTTTAGTTACCTGTTGTACAAACACACTTATATTTGGGTAGTCATTAATTTGGGGAGTGAATTTGCTCTTTTTTTCCATATTTTTGGTGCCCCCTGTTCTGTTGGGGTACCATCCTGATTTTCATTCTCTTCTATCAGTGCCATCATATCCATAAATATATCATGATCTTCCTTATCAATATTTAAATGAACATATTCCTTCATTGTTTTCATCTTATAGAACTTGTAGAGGGCCAATTTTCTACCAAAGAGGTTCAGATCTTTTATATTGGTAAATAAGTCCACTCTAGATGAGGGGACAAATGAAAGACCCTTCTCTAAGACAGACTTGTGTGCATCATTTAGTGCAAAAGTTGACAGGTTCATTATTTGTAATTGGTTTTCTAGTTTTGGATTGTCAAGGGTTATCCCTAGTTTAGAGGGCTTTGATATCGATTTGGTCTTATTTGTGTATTTGTTGCTTTCCTCTTGCCTCTCTTTATATATTGGGCCTTGTCTAAAAAACCCTTCTCCTGTCTGTGTTCATATTCGTGTTCTTGAGCTAACCTGGTTCTTAGTCCCCTTTGTATCAGGTTCATGTGTCCCTCCGCTCCTGATCTTACAGTGGGATCCTCTATATCTGAGGTCTCATATTCTGATGAGCTTATATCTGATGATATTTTTGTTGTTCTATTCTTTTTTGGGGGGAATTTATATATCCGATTGTTTTTATAATCATCTTGATCTCTCAAGAATTTCTTCTGTTTTCTAGTCCTAATTTCATCTTTGAACCTTTCCAAATTTTGATTAAGCTTTTGACAGTTTATTTCATAATCTGTTTTGTCTTTAAAAGCTTCAACTAATTTTGGGCTATTTTCTAGGTTAGCACTAAATGTTTCCAAATGATTTTTTTCGGTTTGCACTATTAATTCCATTAGATCTAATGAACATTGTGATAAGATGTCTGTCCATTTCTTTATTACCATTAGACACCAAGAATTCGAAGGCGTGGGCGCCGATGACTTATTTCGCCCAGATAAGGTCCATTTAACGGAGATAGGATTAGAGCTGTTTATCCTGGGGCTTAAGGATGGGGCTAGCTGGGCCTTGGCTTTATTAAGAGAGCAAGAGGGGGGATCACAGCCTCAGGATGTATCCATCGCCTGCTCTGTGGCGGGAGGTGAGGCACCTGGCCCACGGGCTTAAGTGGGCGTTGCCCTGCCTCATGGGCGTGCTTAGGAAAGCACTGGGAGGCTCTGGGCGCGGGCCCAGGGCCTGAGGTTGCTGACCGGGCCGGGCTCCTCTTCCGGGATGTTATTTGAGCTTTGATTTATAAATGTTAATTATGTTAATTGGTTATTGGTTTATGGTTGCATTAATAAAGTTGTGGCCCGTAATTTTCCCAAGATATACTGTTTCAGTGTGCTTATTTATTCTAAAGCCCATTGGATCTTGCCAGGGTCATGTAAATAAGACGGTGTGAGCTGCTGAACAACACATATGAATGTAACTGTCACAGTTTAGGATTCCGCTGCAATTTGATTGGCTCCTGAACCAGGTCTTGATATTTTGACCAGATTAGAATCCTATGTATCAGTGTGCTCTTATGTAAAGGAAATTTAAGTTTAAGTGAAACTTACCCTTTAATCAACAACACACTACATCAGCTTGCAGAAACATTGTTTACTCAACAGAAGAATCCCTTTAAATTGTTAACAGCAAACATTCATCCTTGAAAGCAATTCCCACACTAATTGTATTATCATAAAAAGCATTTAAAAAGGTCATCTATACCAGCAGAAATTCAACAATTTAAAATGTTGACTTCTGCTCCATTTTCAGTTAGGGCACAAATCAAAGCTTCCACTAATTTGGAGACACATAAGAGGTCCATCTATAATGACAGATTATTCACAAAATGTAATATATAACTTCTAAGCTGCCCCTGTGATAAAATAATATGTAGGCATGACAACAAACAAGTTAAGGCAGGATGTTTTAGAGCAAGCTAGAAATAATAGAAATGTGGCCCGTAATTTTCCCAAGATATACTGTTTCAGTATGTTTATTTATTCTAAAGCCCATTGGATCTTGCCAGGGTCATGTAAATTAGACGGTGTGAGCTGCTGAACAACACATATGAATGTAACTGTCACAGTTTAGGATTCCGCTGCAATTTGATTGGCTCCTAAACCAGCTCTTGATATTTTGACCAGATTAGAATCCTATGTATCAGTGTGCTCTTATGTAAAGGACATTTAAGTTTAAGTGAAACTTACCCTTTAATCAACAACACACTACATCAGCTTGCAGAAACATTGTTTACTCAACAGAAGAATCCCTTTAAATTGTTAACAGCAAACATTCATCCTTGAAAGCAATTCCCACACTAATTGTATTATCATAAAAAGCATTTAAAAAGGTCATCTATACCAGCAGAAATTCAACAATTTAAAATGTTGACTTCTGCTCCATTTTCAGTTAGGGCACAAATCAAAGCTTCCACTAATTTGGAGACACATAAGAGGTCCATCTATAATGACAGATTATTCACAAAATGTAATATATAACTTCTAAGCTGCCCCTGTGATAAAATAATATGTAGGCATGACAACAAACAAGTTAAGGCAGGATGTTTTAGAGCAAGCTAGAAATAATAGAAATGTGGCCCGTAATTTTCCCAAGATATACTGTTTCAGTATGTTTATTTATTCTAAAGCCCATTGGATCTTGCCAGGGTCATGTAAATTAGACGGTGTGAGCTGCTGAACAACACATATGAATGTAACTGTCACAGTTTAGGATTCCGCTGCAATTTGATTGGCTCCTAAACCAGCTCTTGATATTTTGACCAGATTAGAATCATATGTATCAGTGTGCTCTTATGTAAAGGAAATTTAAGTTTAAGTGAAACTTACCCTTTAATCAACAACACACTACATCAGCTTGCAGAAACATTGTTTACTCAACAAAAGAATCCCTTTAAATTGTTAACAGCAAACGGACAGCCTTGAAAGCAATTCCCACACTAATTGTGTTATCATAAAAAGCATTTAAAAAGGTCATCTATGCCAGCAGAAATTCAACAATTTAAAATGTTCTGCTCCATTTTCAGTTAGGGCACAAATCAAAGCTTCCACTAATTTGGAGACACATAAGAGGTCCATCTATAATTACAGATTATTCCCAACATGTGATATATAACTTCTAAGCTGCCCCTGTGATAAAATAATATGTAGGCATGACAACAAACAAGTTAAGGCAGGATGTTTTAGAGCAAGCTAGAAATAATAGAAATGAACCACTAAACAATATAAAAAAACAATCAAGGCAACATTATTTGAATTGAAATAAAACAAATGCAAGTCTGTTAAAAGCATGAAGTATTGGATTGTAAGGTTGCCATGGAAAATGAGGAGAATTAGAAAACTATTACAATAGGAAAATAAATGTTTTTTTTCTTCTTTACATACTGACATATCACAGCTTACATAAGGGAACATTTTTAGTGAGATCAGTTTATTAACTATAATATACAATTTTGTAAGGTTGTATTGACCCTCTCAATATGGTTTCCAGCTTTTATATGTTTTACCAGTTGAAGGTGCTTGTTTGTTTGCCCTGAATATTTGCTATAACCCTATTCAGTTAGCCATTAAAATGTATTATATCTACTCTAATTGTTTCTTGAGTAGACATCAGAATACAATTGTATAATGGTTGCTTAATTGTTCAGTTCTATCCATCTCACCATGACCCGGTGGACCTCAGTACACATCTGTCAGTGACCACCCCTCTGAGCTCCGTCAAGCCCCTGTACATTGCGTCAATGACCTCATCCATCCATATCCGCTTCTGTCGTCTCTTTCTTCGAGGCTTTAATCTTTTCCACTAGCACAGTCTTTTCTAGGTAATGCTGTCTTATTATGATATGGCCAAAATATTTGAACTTTAGCCTCATGATCATACCTTCCAGTGAACAGTTTGGCTTGGTTTTCTGTAGTATTGATCAATCAAATCTTCTTGAAGTCCAAGGAATTCTAAGCAGTCTTCTTCAACACCACAATTCAAAGACGTCAATTCTACGGCGCTAAAACTTCTTTATGGTGCAGCCCTCACATCTGTATGTTACTACTGGGAATACCATAGTTCTAACTATGCAGACCTTTGTTGATAGTTTAATAACTTTACCTTTTAATAGCTTGTCCAGACTTGGCATAGCTTTCCTCTACAGGAGCAAACATTTTAATTTCATCGCTGCAGTCACTATCTACAGAGATATTAGAGCCCAGAAAAAATCTAATTTGTCACTGACACACTTCTTTCCCAACTATTTTCCAGAAATTGAAACTGCTTTTTACTATAGTCTTCATTTTTTTTTTTACGTTGAGCACTAGGCCAGCTTTTGCACTCTCTTCTTTCACCTTCATTATTATGCCCTTTAGTTCCTCCTCACATTCAGCCATCAGAGCAGTAACATCTGACTATTTGAGGTTGTTGATATTCCAACTTTATATTTGTCCAGCCTGGCCTTGCACATTATGTATATTGCTTATATGTTGAATAAATAAGGTGACAATATACAACCTTGTTTTACTCCTTTCCCGATCTTGAACCATTCATTCGTTCCATGTTCGGTGTTGACCATGGCTTCTTGGTGTACATACAAATACCTCATGAGGCAGATGAGATGGTCTGGTATTCCCATGCTTGTTGTGATTCAAACGATCAAAGTCTTTAGAATAATCTATGAATCAAAGTTAAACATTTTTTCTGGAATTCTCTTGCTTTATTATCCAGCGAACATTCACAATTTGATCTCTTGGGCCTCTGCAAAACCCAGCTTGCACATCTGGAAGTCCTTGGTCTATATATTGTCTGAGTCAAGTTTGCAGGATCATAAGCACGACCTTGCTGGCATGTGAAATGAGTGCAATTGTTCAATAATTGGAGCACTCTTTGGCTTTGCCTTTTTTTGGAACTGGGATGTAGATTGACCTTTTTCATCCTACTAGCCACTGTTTACTTTTCCAAATTTGTTGGCATAAAGCAAGCAAGGCATTCACAGCATTATCTTGTAGAATTTTGAACAGTCCAGATTGAATTCCATCAACTCCAGTAGCCTTATCAGTAAGACTTCCTAAGGTCCATCTCACTTCAGTCTCCTAAATTCCTAGCTCCAGCTCATTGGACAAACTATTAAATGTATCAATGCTGTTAAGATCCTTTCTGTATAGACAATCCGTAATGAGCAAAGTAAAGAGACAGAAGAAGATAACAAAAGGGAAAAGTCAAGTGATCACTTCCATAAAATTGCGGATCTCAAGGGAACTTTTCATGACAAATTGGGCATGATAAAAGACAAAAGTACTAGGGTCTGAACAGAAGCAGATCAGATAAAGAAGAGGTTGCAGAAATACACAGAACGTCTCCTTGTCTCTTCTTGTCGTCTGGAATTCTGCATTCAGTTGGATAAATATTTTCCTATTATCACTATATTTCACTTTCCTTCCCTCCTGGGCGATTTTCAGACAGACAGTTTGTCATCTTAGGGATCTATGTTAATCCTGTGCTCTAAGTTAGGGCACTGCCGTAAATTTGCTGTGGGAGCTTTATTTCCCTAAATTCTACTTTTGCTTACCCAGGTTAGGGCGCTCAGCCCACAACCGGAAATCCTGCCTTAGCCACAACAGATTTCTGTGTAGTGAGTAGCAAAACCAATGTTTACAGATGAGACACGGCTCTAGGAGCCAATAGAAAATGCGAACGTCATGAATATTGTGAGTGGGAAGAGCCATAACAAGTGCCGTAACTAGGCTACGGCAGGGAAACATGATATATATATATATATATATATATATATATATATATATATATATATATATATTGTAAATGTTTTTTTATTTATTAATATATTTTGATATTAAATAGATGTGACAATTGTATTTATAACTTCAATAAATAAAGCTGTGTTTATTTTGTGTTCAAATATTATATATTTATAGACAATGCATTAAAGTATTTGTTCCTAGGCAACATGGGTTTGTACTGTATATTAACCCATTGAGTACTGAGTTGTGTGTTACCCTAGATTTTTTTTATAATAAAACAGGCTTAATACTAACATATATTTTTTAATTACACATATGTTGATATTGGATTGTTAAGTGTCAAATAATGTTAACATTTCATCAAGTTTGTAGTGCTTTTTGTGCTATGCTGTCACTTTAAATGCTTCTGGGGAAATCAGGAAGGGTTTAAAAAACAATTGTGAGTTGTCTATGGTACCTATAAATCTTTCTTCTGCTTTTTCCAGTTACGGCAGTGTCGTAAGTGCAAAAATCCATAGACATTTTTTAATTGCTTTTTAGGATTTGTCTTGAAGTTCACTCATAGCAGTGACATGTAGCAGTTTTCTCGCAATGTTTTGGGGATGGAAGATTAACATAGCTATGTAGGATTTACTGTGCTGCTACGGCACTCATAATTGATTTTTCAGGGATTAGCATAGGGGCCCTAGTTTTCTTTCTTTTGGGGATATTCTTTGTTGCTGTTTTCTGGACAAATGTCACACAATTCTGTCCAGAGTTCTTCAGACATTCTATCTACCACGACAAGCCCCTTAAATCTATTCTTTACCTCCACTGCATATTCAAAGGGGGTAATATTTACTTTGTATCTGCTTGGTCTCGTGAGTTTTCCTCATTTTCTCGGTTCAATTCTGAAATTTGCAATAAGAAGGTCATGATCTGAGCCGCAGTCCCTCCCCTTCTCTGCTGATTGTATAGAGCGCCTCTATCTTTGACTGCAAGGTCCAAGCATAATTGGTTTTAATCATTTGAATTTGTTGTTTTGTTTTTTAAATAAATTATATTAAAAGTCTTTTTTGCTTATTTGGGCATTTTCTTGTAGTCACGTTGGTGTCTTTTATTGCTCCTTTTCTACAAATACTGAAATAATACTTTCTGGTTTGTTGGCAAGAGATCATATAAGATCTTTCTCTTATGAGCCCAGATATTGGTCTGTGATGATGTAAATACTTTCTTGCCTGACTGGTAATGGTAATGATGGAGAGTTCAGCATTGGTAATATCAACATGTTCATATAATGAAAATGCAAAGTAGGACTCTAAGATTGTCCACACAAAATTACTAGTAATATGCAATGATCTGCTGACGGGGAACTTTCAAAACACAGAGAGACAGGAAGATATGAAAATACAAATTAATTTAGAAACTTGGAACTTTAAGATATTGATTAAATCGTGATAGATAATTTATTTCACATTTCTCCACATTAAGTGAACTCTCTCCTCTGTGAAATGTCTCTTTAACTACATTGGACTATTTCCTTCTTACAGAAACTTATCAGTCTAGCCAACTTGCCTATTTGTAGTGCAAACTTTACAGATTTTATTTGATAAATTGCCGTACGGAAAGGGGCTATGACGATGAAAGCATGTCATGTCATGTCAGTTAGCCATTAAAAAGGTCTCCACTGAAATTGTTTTCCATTTTACAGAAAATCATTGCAACAGAAGTTTAAATGGTCAGGGAAATCCAAGTTATATGAAACAAAATTATGGCAGACATCCGCAAGGCTAGACAAAATGTGTTAAGTATTTTGTATGTAAGTATATTGGTTTATTTGGGGCAATACCTTATTTATTACTAGTTACTTGCCCATAAAAAATGACGGCAATAAAATGTGAAGCCTCGCAATGCTGTTTGCCACTCAAAGCGAGGCTCTCCCCCCTCTAACTTGAGGGTTTCGCGATAACTTGTGGGCTTGTGAAGGGCGCATTTGGCGCTCATTGCGAGCCTCTCCCACCCTCTACTTTACAGGTTTCTCGATCAACCCGCAACTTTTGGGCCTTGCAATGAGCACCTTCGGCGTTTAGTGAGAGCCTCTCTCCACTCTCTCCCTCCCGTGTTTCTTTGCCCCCTCTCCCTGCCCTAGGATTTCATTTCCCCTTATCTCCCTCCCCCGTGTCTCTTTCCTCCCACTTCCTCCTCTGTGTCTCTTTCCACCCCACTCCCCCATCTCCCTCCTCTGTGCCCCTGTTTGCATTTACGGGTGTTAAACCAGTTGCAGGCCTGGGAAATTATTCATTTTCCCCAGGCCCTAAATGTTTTTCTGATTTACGGGATTGAAAAAAAGTTACATCTTTACAGCCACCATTTTTTTCCCCACTTAGCCGTTTTCAGATCTCCCAAAAACGCAAAATAAATATCAAAATTAGCTTGCAACCTCACTTACAGGCTCAGTGCCTCTCCCCCTGTGCTGTGTGTGAGGTTGTAAGTTTTTTTTTTAATTAATTGTCGTCTTTTGGGGACCTTCCGCCTGTTTCTGAATTACGGGCTTGAAAAAATGGGCAACCGTTAAATTTGTAATTTTTTTGAAGCCTGTAACTCACCAGCCGTTTAGAGCCAATCACGTACGGACCTTCATCGCTGATTGTGCATGAGCAAGCCCGTAACTTTTAGCATTGCGTGACCATCATTCGTAAGTACGACAACTATATATAAACTAGCGACTTGCCTGTCAAAAAATTACGGCAATAAGATTGTAAGGGAAGTCAATTTTGTTGGTGTTCCAAGATGCTTAGGCGCTCATAGCGAGGTTGTTGGTTGTTTGTGTGCTATGAGCATTGTCTATTTTTGCTAATGCTAATGAAATAATTAATAAAATAATACATCAATATACTTTACCTATTTTGAAGTAATATATGTAGGAAGTATTGTGCAGAAGAGCTGGCAATCTGTTTTGATGTTGCTGCAGCATACAATGTGTGTTTGGAGTGCTGTGGAGCTGCTGTGTAAGTGTCAGTAATGTGTGCAGTGTGTAGTGTAAATAGTGTGCGTGCGCAAGCCAAATCCGTAAGGGTAGCTGTGTACTTCCCCATTGTGTAAGTTAGTGTTGTAAAATGGCGCCTAATGGGTGTTACGCGTCTGTGGCTGATTTTGCGTCCTTGTTCTTTTCCGGAAAATCCGTAGGTGTTTGGTGGTGTTTTGCGTCTTTAGAGTCCTGGAGCCTCATTTTGTTTTTTTTCGGCGGCCATTTTTTCTCTCGCTTAGGGGATTTTCGGGTGTCTAAACTCTTGTATTTCAAGTCAAATTGAGGTGTAACTTCACTTTTTAAGGTCCTCGGTGCTGTGGGTAAGCTTTTTCTGTGTTTGTTGTGTGTATTTATAATGTTTTTGCTGTTTTCATGTGCGCGGGTATCGGGCGGTAAGGTCGTATTTTTGGGAGGTTGTAATGTTTTTTTTTCTAAGTTCCGCATGTCGTATTTTTTTCACGTAAGTCCGTACACTTTGCGAGGTCGGCAGTTGCTTGCAAGGAGCGCCAAGGTGCTTTGCGAGGGCCGCAGGCTCGCTACGTGAGCCCGCAGCATTAGCAAAAACCCGCCTGCTCACAACTATATATGTGATGATACTACACTATTGTGATACTGATACTAGATGATACTATAGAAATGTAAGCGTGTGAGAAAGTGATAGAAAAGAAGAGAAAGAAAGGGGAGAGAAGAGGGAAGGAAATAGAGAGGAGGGGGAAATTAGATGAGAAATAGAAGAGGATGTGGGAGGAGGGAAAGGAGGAGAGAGAGAGGGGAAGAGAGAACAGAAAGAGATTGAAAGGAGAAATTGGGAGGTAGAGAGAAGGGGTGTAGAGAAGTAGAGACAGGTACAGTGATTGAGAGGGGGAAAGCTGGAAATACAGACCAGTGTGAAGTGAGAAGGGAAAGAGAGATGTGTAAGAGGGAGAAGGGCCTGAGAGAAGGGGGAAAGAGAGAGATAGCCATGGGTGCCGCCAGGAGACATAAAGGGCTGAGATGTCTGCAGAGGGCAGCTTGTATTATCTGGACCCAGAAAGGGCCGCTGGAGGGCCAAGGACCAGAGAAAACCATAGGGACCAGCTGGGGGCCAGAAAGTGCTGCTGCAGAACCGAGGGGGCCAGAAGGGGGAGTTTGAAGACTGGGAGGGGTTGCAAGAGACCCCTGGAGGTAAGGGCCCTAGCACATCTGAACTGATTGTACAGGTGGTAGCTCCATCCCTGCCTATAGGATAGGTTGACCCAATGCCCTGGCTTTTAGATCTCTATTTGTCCCTGGAAATTATTAAACTGGATGCTGCAGTCAACTCCTGATACCTTTAAGCGTTGGTCAGTTTGGCTGTATGTGCTTTTATTTACAAGGCAGACTGTATGCAGCTTATTTTTCATTAACATCTTAATATGGTAGTCCTCTGTTACTTTCCTCTACCCACTGAGCTCACTCACCACATATATCAATACAGACCTTTCAGGCCAGATTTCCCTATAATTCTGAAATAGCTATTTTTTTTATCAACTTCCCAATTGAAAACAGTCATTTCAGCACTGAGTGAATTCCTTTGCAACAGTGAATTTATTTAATTATTTAAAGCCCCATGTACCTTTCTGCAAAATCAATTACGAGTGCCGTAGTGGCGTAAAAAAATTCTACCTAGCTATGTTAATCACCCATCCCTAAAATACTGAGAGAGTACTGCTACGAGTGACTTGCTACGATTCAACTTCACGACAACGCCAAAAAGAAATGCAAAAAATCCCCATTGATATTTGCACTGCCAATAAATAATTATGAGTTACTCCGCGACACTCTTAAACCCAAACCCTATGCTAATAAAAAAATGTCCTTACTCGCAAACTAGGGCGGTCCCCTAACTACAAAAATATGAAACTATTATGGATACCAATACCACTTGTTAAGACTTTAAAAGCGCTTGCTGGGTGCTGCAGCAGCTGTTAAAGAGACAGTACACTGTCTCTAAAGCACTACACAAGCTCGGACAACAGCAAGCTTTGCAGGGGGGGGGCGGGGGCGGTCCTATCCTGAACAACTGCTGTTGTCATTATTTTTGCTACATACTGTACAAGCATGTGAAGCTTAATATATATATATATATATATATATATATATATATATATATATATATTTATCTTAGATTGTGGTGCATAGAAATATTGTCGTACAACCTGTCACTCATGTGCTACCTGTACCAAAAATGACCATGAAGCTCACTCAAAAAAGCTTGTCAATTTATATGGGAATTTCGGAAGTTTTGTTTTCTGTGCTATTTTGGGGTGGCCTAGGGCAGAGCCATTTTGGGGTGGCAGAATGTATCATCCTCCCTCACTTACTGAGACTCTCCACCCTTGTCCCTCTTTCCACAGCTACCTCTGCCCCCTTCTTCAACTAGATAGATAGATAGATAGATAGATAGATAGATAGATAGATAGATAGATAGATAGATAGATAGATAGATAGATAGATAGATATGAAAATATGGTGAGTCAGTCATGTATAGATGACTATATACTGCAGTTTTCAAATTGAACACTAGAGGGAGATAATGTATAAGACATTAAAACAGTTTGACATTAACTTTTTGCAGGTATCAGTTTAAAAAACGAGGTATGTGACATCTTGATCTCTTAATATATTTTTATACAATGAGGAATATTTATTCTCTCACAAAAGAATATAAAATATATGCTACAAAAGAACAGCATAATTTGCCATTATGTATCAATATTTAAAGAAACAATGAAGTACAGCAAGTAAATATGCTTTTCTAAATAACTTTATATGGTAACAACTTTTAGTTTATTAAATGATGTATGCAGTTCTGAACACTGGGATTAAAAATTAAGGGATATGGAAAACAACAGTTTTTTCAAGAATTTAAAAAAGCATATTTTAAAGTAAAACATTGTTTATACTTCACTAAAACTAACAGGAAAATCAGAATGCTTAATTTAGTCTGTAGATCTCATTGGCTGGCATTGGACAAGCCCCCAAAAGTACTTAAACCACTGAGTAAGTTTTTATGCTCTGCTATTTGAAAAAAGAAAACACCACGTGGCACATTAACAAATACTGTCCTTCTGATGCAATAAAAAAAAAAATCTTACCAGATCCTTTTCAACATTCAAACCCCTTTCCTGCAATGCAAAAAGGAGTGGTAGATATTGCAAGATTGAAGACTCACAAACTTACATTCTAAAGGGTTTGGGTGTAGTCGGGGAGGGTGAAATATGTGTTGCTCATGTTAAGGCTAAAGGTGATAAGCTTCTTTAAACAGATGTGTTTTGAGTGAAGTTTTGACATATTGAGGCAGGAAGATAGTCTAGTGGAGCGAGGCAAGGAGTTCCAGACAATAGGGGCAAAAAGAAAAGTCCTGAAGGCGGGAGTTAGAGGAGGCGATGAGAGAGGAGGAAAGAAGAAGGTCACTAGCAGAGCAGGTGGGTAATCATTTTGAGAGAAGAGCAGAGATATAAGGAGCCTGTGAGGTGGGGGAGATGATGGCTTTGTCGACAGTGAAAGATATCTGAGGAGTGGACACTGTATATAGAGGATGGGAAGATTAGGAGCTCAGTTTTTGACATGTTGAGTTTGCGTTGATGGACAGACATCCAGGAGGATATACTAGAGAGGCAATTGGAAACTCGTGCAAGAAAAGAGGGAGATCGTTCTAGTGCTGAGAGACAGATTTGAATATTGTCTGCAAAGAGATGATACTGAAACCCAAACAATTTTATTAGAGTACCAAGTGAAGATGTATAGATGAAGAAGAGGAGGGGGCTAGGATGATTGTAGACAAACCACTCAAGCAGTTTGGAAGCCAGGGGAAGTAGAGAGATAGTGCGATAAATGTAGAAGCTGATGAGGGTTTCTTAAGAATGGGTATAATTATGGCATGTTTTAAAGATAATGGAAATTTGCCAGTGTTTAGAGAAAGATTAAATAGATGTGTAAGAGCTAGGCTTGGTATGATAGAGAGGGATATGCTGTGTGGAATAGGATCCAGTGGACAAGTAGTATGGCGAAGAATTGCATTGTGGCTGCAGGATTGGGGAGGGGTGAAGGCTGTTGTTGGTTTGTTGAGAGCAGGCAGTGTGTGAGACATCGTGAGAGGAGAATTTTTTACGAATTGTGTCTAAAATGGCTGGCAAAGTCTTCAGTCGTGAGACAGGAAGCGGTGGGAGGGGGTGGTAGACTTAGGAGAGTGTTGAATGTTGTGAACAAAAATTTGGGGATGGAGGACAGAATTGATATTAACAAATGCTCATAACAGGTAATACATTAAATAGTTTTTCCATTATAATTTCCCAAATATTTATTCTAGTTCTTCAACATAACATACTGTAAATACGTGATCAATAGGTGATCCATTGGCACACATAAGTAAGTGTTTATAGACATCACTGCATAATGTCATGATTTTCTTATTACCATTTGTTATAAAAGTATACACATGCATGAGTGAAGAGCAATTAGCCTGGAAGTTAAAGGGACATGGAAATAATTTGTTTATCTGTTGAGTAAGAAAGAAGGTATCTCATAATGTGTCACAGTGTGTTATTGTTCTTTATATGCACTGCCAGCCAATGACATCTACAGACTAAAGTACGCTCTCTGTGTTTCCAACTAGTTTGAATGAGGTTTAAACACATTTTGCTTAATTTTTTTTTTCATTTTGCAATTTTTAAAAAGTGCTCTTTTAAATGCAGGAAAATTCTTGTGTTCCATGTCCCTTTAAAGCCCATTTTTTTTGCAGGAAAGCATATGCACCTTCAGCATGGGACACACTTTACTGTGCATATCTGTGCATATAGTAAAGATAGCTTTATTATATTATATTCACTAAGATTTATTATATTATATTCACTAAGTTACTAAGTGATGTCTCTCCAGTGTTCTATGGAGCCTATTCACTAATGTGTGATGAGATCACTACAACTTGAAAAAGGGACCTATTAAATAACATATGAATTACATAGGTCTCACTCTTCACTCTTTTCAGTATAGACGCATTATATATGTACATCATTACCAAGCTACCCTTTTGGCTAGTGCTATGGAATATGTTGGTGTGTTACAAATAAACGATAATAATAATAATAATAATAACGGCCTCCCTTTTCCTAGAATAGTCATTAGAGTTTGAACAGTCTATTGTTACGAGTAGCGCCTTGGTGTCTGCTTTCATTTGAAGGTCAAGTATGATTTGAGAGCAGGTCTGAGAAAGTGGTTGAGATGGAGAGAGGGTGGGTGGGTGAGAGAGAGTGAAGACAAACAAGGATATATGACTTGTGGAAGTGAGGCTGATTTGGTACATTTAATGCCCTGGCTGTGTTCATCATAGTTTTGTTGCTGTAATGGCATCTCTTCCATGACACTGAACGTTACCTATCATAGATTGCTGTTGCTGCATCAGCAGTCCTTGACTATGATCTACAGGTTAATTCAAAACTATTTTCAGAAAGTATTTTAAATGGATCAGCAACATTGAAGGTGAATAAAAAAAGGAAGATACTGACCTGGGCATTAAAAAACAGAAGCAATGTGTCATAGGTAAGATTGAACAAGAGGGAGGGTAAAGCCAGAGGGAGTAGAGTAGAAGGGTTAAACTGAACCCAAACAGTATAAAACACAAGTCCATGTGGTACTTAAAGGACCATTTTAGTGCATTTAAAAGTAAAGCTCCAGTGATTGTTGGGCACAGACTATTAAAAACAGTATGCAGTGTAAAATAATTAAAAAACTATTTTTAAATTGTTTATTTTCTCCTCAAGCAGATATGTTTTTCTCCACTTCCCTGTGGGCTTGACCAGCACTAACTTGGGGCTGGATCATTATGGACCTGGGAAGCAGAGTGGGCTGATGTTACCAGCCATGCCCCATGATAATATTAGCTCCACCCCCATTGCATACACATGCCTGCAGCTCCCTCATAGGCACTGCCCACTGACAGTGGATGAGCCATCATAGCCAACCACCATGTACTGAGCATGCTCAGTCTGAACCAAAGTCTGACTGGTCAGCCTGTTTTTTTAATCCAGCTTCCAGGCAGATCTGGCCTCACCCCTGATAGGCACAGATAGGAGGAGATAAGATAAGGGGAAACTGACACAGTCAAAAGTAAGACAAAAGTATTAACTTTATTTATTTTAAATTGCATACTATTTTTAATAGCCTGTGCCCAGCAAACTAACATATGATATTTACTTTTAAATGCACAAAAGTGATCCCTTAGCTCTGTCAACTTATAAAAAAGGAACAGCCCGTGCCACCACATCCATAAATGAACACTGACAATTCTTTGTTTTTACTTTTTTACTTTGGAGAAATATGAAAATCACAGACATTTGTAAGATTTTATTTACATTTACAAGTCTTGTTGCATTTTTACAAAGACTGGTTCATCAACCAATACAGAAGAGAATTTTGTGGAAGATTGTCCTGATGAAGGTCACAACAATGTGGAAGGCTTCACAACCAGCATTTTCCCCTTTGCCTCTGTGCTGGAATGACAAGTAGATGGGTATTTTTTTTTATCATGGTCACAGTTACGGACTACTAATTGGATTTGGTAGTTCAGAGGAGCCTGCATTGAAAAGAAGTATGGCATAAATTTATATAGCTGTTCACATTTCTATGTGACGTTTTGGAGTTTGTAAGATAGGAAGACTACTACTGTAAACCCTCACTTTCCTTGGCCACAGCCAGAACATAACAATATATGTTACTAGCTATTTGCCCGTCAAAAATGACGGGATTAAAATTGCAAGGCTGGCAATGCTGTTTACCACACAATGTGAGGCTTTTGCTCCTCGATGCACCTTTGGCGCTCATCACAATCCCAGCGCTGAGCGCCTTTGGCGCTCATTGTGTGGCTCGCAATGAGCGCCTTTGGCGCTCATTGTGAGACACTCCCCCGTGTACTTCAACTTTACTGCTTTGCAGTGATAACCTTCGTCGCTCATCACGGGGCTCGCAATGAGTGCCTTCGATGCTCATTGCAAGCCTTTCCTTTCGCCTGCGCTCATTGCAAGCCTCTCCCACTTGGGGTGCTCATCGTGAGCCCTGTGATGAGCGCCTTTGGCGCTCATCGCATGGCTCGCAATGAGCGCCTTTGGCCTACTGTACAGGTCGCTCATCGCAGGGTTTGTTAACCTGCAAGTTTAGTGCTTGGGAATGCCATGTGTCTCTTTCCAGCATCTCCCCCCTGTCCCTTCCCTGTGTCTCCTCTGTGTGTCTGCTGAATGTCTGCGTGGTGCACAGTGACTGCTGTTGGTTTTATTTTCAAAGTCCTACGTGCCTGGGGTTGTTGGTGTAAGTGTTAGATAGTGTTTTCGGTGGGGTGTTTTTTCTAAGTCCCGCGTGCAAGGCGTTGTTCGTCTTAAGCGTTGAGTATTTTGCAAGTCTTGCAAACCTGGCAATGCTGAGCCTCGTTTTTGTGCTGTTTCTGAAATTTTGTGTTTTTCGTCCACCATTTTTTTCCTTGCTTAGGCGATTTTAGAGTGACGAAAAACACCAAATATGGGTGTAATTCGCTTGCAACCTCACTCCCATGCTTCCTGTGTCTCCCCCTGTGCTGCTGGCTGCAGCCTAAGTGCTGTGTGGCTGCTTTGCGAGGCTCGCATGTGTGATGGTGCCGTTGGCTCGCCTCCCTTTGCGAGGCTCATGGTTGCGCCCTCGCTTTGTGAGGGACGCAACTTCGTTACCAACATCGCAAACGTCACCAACATCGCAAGATCCACAACTATATATGTGATCTTTTATCTGTTCTAGCATTTAAATGTATACAATATACAATAACCGATTAAAACAATTTAGGTAACAAACATTTTTCATTCAGCAAAACAACCAGTTTGCGACATAGCAAGAAAAGCAACATGTTTCCTAACTGGCATTCCACTGACTAATTTTTATTATATATTTTGATTTTAAGGGGCTGAAGAATAACTTTATTTTACCATCTCTTTTTCGATTGTAAAACTTTTGTTATTTTTTTTATACCCACTTAAAGGGCAGCTGCAGAAAATATACTTTTGTCCAATATTTATTAGCAGATGTGTCAGCCATGGACACTTTTTGGGAACATCTAAATTTTTGAAGACACTGTTTATGAGTACAGGTATCCATTTAGTGTTTGTTACGTGTGTGTGTTTGTATTTATTAGTGGATGCAGGGGTGGGGAGGCAGGAACAGGCATAAGTCCAAAGCCATTGTCACCAGACCCTTCCCGCCACTGCCCCAGAAACAGTCACTTGTATCATTCAATGCAACCAAATTTCTCCAGAAATGATTATTATTATTGTTTATTTTTAACACGCCAACATATTCTGTAGTGCTATACATAGGTTACGATCAAGGCAAAAAAGAATAGCAGTATTAACATGTTGCTAAGGATGGAGGCCCTGTTTTGGGCTTAGTATCCAGTGTCCAAAGTGCTTGCCCCAAAGCACCTTGCAAGATTGAAAGCTTGCATACTTACAATCTAAAGAAATGTATACTGCCCTCTCTCAAGCACAACTTCCACCAATGTATCATGGGTCCCTCCAGGGTTCTGTAGAGGCAGTATTTTTTTTTCATTCTAATTAAACCTAGCTGCATGGTTAATTATGCTTTTAGTCAGACTTATCGTTTTAAAATATATATATTTTATCATTGTGCAGTGGTCCTTTAAAGAAAAAAATACAGCAATAATATTTCCTCATAGTAAATGTAAGACATACACATCTGTGGTTTCCCTTCAGTATCACAGCTGTAAGTTAAGAATAATGAGCATTATTAGTATTTTGTTAGCTGCATTATGTGTATTGTTACCTCTCCCTTTATGCATTGCAATTATGACAAAAGCCTGTTATAGAGATGCATTGAAAGCAATAAAAGTGAGCATGATTGCATAAGAGCAGTTATTACTCACCTGTGCCTCGTTTCATCTGACAGCTTCTATTTTCAATACTCTTGATGTCCTCATACTGCTTTTTCCACAATATGGACGCTGCATGTGTAATCTTGAGTTATTCACAAATATCTCTCTCTTTGTGGAGAGGCGAATGAAGATTTTATCAACACAGTCTCATACTTCTTTATTAGGGCATGTTATTATGTCTGTAAATATGAAGTGTCTTATGCTGCATCCTTCTTGGGTGGTGGCTGTCACAAAGGATCAGTGACTAGGGCCAGTGGGGTGCTTCTGCCTAAAAACCCCAAGGCCCATACCTAGGCAGCAAATTTTCAGGGGGCAACAAGCAGCCTGAAAATGCAGGTATAGAACAATAGAATAGTATGTGCACATGCACAGAAGTGTTTATCTGCAGTGATATTTCTGTCTGTAAGTGTGTCTGATAGTTTCTGGCATACTGTATATATAAATAAACATCCCCCTATGATTTAGTATATAACAAAGGCAAATTAGGAGTTGTAACTAGTAGAGGAGGCGCACAAGTCGAAACGGGCCTAGGGCAGGATAAAATCTAAATACAAATTAAAAATCACTTTAAATAATTAGATGGTGTGGGAGATATATATATGAAAGGGGCTAGCTACTGGTATTTTGGAGGTTAATGGAGCTGGGAGCAGTAACATGTATAGTTTTGTGGCCCTCGGTCACTGATAAAGCCTTTGGGCAAGTGGTTTCTTGTATCCTGGAGATGAATGCAACAAGGTAGTTATTTAAGGAGCCCAATATTCCATCTATCCTATACCTTTGAAAAATGGTAATGAGACACTATGCATTAGATTATTCCTTTGGAATTTTGTTTTTTGATCGCTAGTAGAAGAGGACCCATAGTAGAAGCATTTCCCAGGCTAAAGACTTTATGCATGCTGAATGAATTCTATCCTACAATTAGGATTGATAATTCAAGAATTGATACAGAGAGGACTACAGATAACCCATAAAAAGTAACATACATACTAAGATAACCCTATATTAAATTTGAGGTCAAATAATATGAGTGAGGTTCTTATATATAAATATATATAAATATATTCTTTCAGTAATAAGTGATCTATGGCACTTGACTGAGCGCACTTTTCTTCATTTACCTTTAATACCTAATTACGCCCCTTCCTATGGCTATTTATACAAATAGAATATTGATGAACATACCTGCAGTTAAAATGTGCCTCACTCACAAAAGGATATTTAGTGTGTCACATGTAGTATCATCCTCTTAATGGAAGGTCTCACTGGTCTAGACTCCTCCCCTGGAGTACGAAAGTTAGGCTTTGGAAGCCTTCAAGATGGGGGTAGCAGGGGAGGCCGAGGGGGCTCAGGGTTGCAGTCGGTATTTTATTAATATAAAAATAAAAAAACAGACTACAGTTGCTGCATTGGGGCCCCTCCAGAGGAGAGCCTTGGCGCACTGCACTGCCAGCACCACCAGTAGGTCCTCCCATGTATCACATGATATCATATGGCTACATACAGTGCCTTGCAAAAGTATTCACCCCCTTATCTTTTTACCTATTTTGTTACATTACAGCCTGAAGTTCAATGTTTTGTTAATCTGAATTATATGTGATGGATCAGAACACAATAGTATAAGTTGGTGCAGTGAAATGAGAAAAATATATATAAAACACATTTTTAGAAATAGAAAACAGAAATTGGCTTGTGCGTATGTATTCACCCCATTTGTTATGAAGCCCATAAAAAGCTCTGGTGCAACCAATTACCTTCAGAAGTCACATAATTAGTGAAATGATGTCCACCTGTGTGCAATCTAAGTGTCACATGATCTGTCATTACATAAACACACCTTTTGAGAATGGCCCCAGAGGCTGCAACACCTAAGCAAGAGGCACCACTAACCAAACACTGCCATGAAGACCAAGGAACTCTCCAAACAAGTAAGGGACAATGTTGTTGAGAAGTACAAGTCAGGGTTAGGTTATAAAATAATATCCAAATATTTGATTATCCTCAGGAGCACCATCAAATCTATCCTAACCAAATAAAAAGAACATGGCACAACAGCAAACCTGCCAAGAGACGACCGCCCACCAAAACTCACGGACCGGGCAAGGAGGGCATTAATCAGAGAGGCAGCACAGAGACCTAAGGTAACCCTGGAGGAGCTGCAGAGGTCCCCAGCAGAGGCTGGAATATCTGTACATAGGACGACAATAAGCTGTACACTCCATAGAGTTGGGTTTTATGGCAGAGTGGCCAGAAGAAAGCCATTACTTTCAGCAAAAAACAAAATGGCACGTTTTGAGTTTGAGAAAAGGCATATGGGAGACTCCCAAAATGTATGGAGGAAGGTGCTCTGGTCTGATGAGACTAAAATTTAACTTTTTGGCCATTAAAGAAAAGCTATGTCTGGCGCAAACCCAACACATCACATCACCCAAAGAACACCATCCTCACAGTGAAACATGGTGGTGGCAGCATCATGCTGTGGGGATGTTTTTCAGCAGCCAGAACTGGGAAACTGGTCAGAGTTGAGGGAAAGATGGATGGTGCTAAATACAGGGATATTCTGGAGCAAAACCTGTACCACTCTGTGTGTGATTTGAGGCTAGGATGGAGGTTCACCTTCCAGCAGGACAAGTGGTTTAAGGGGAAACATGTAAATGTGTTGGAATGGCCTAGCCATAGCCCAGACCTCAATCCAATAGAAAATCTGTGGTCAGACTTAAAGATTGCTGTTCACAAGGGCAAACCATCCAACTTGAAGGAGCTGGAGCAGTTTTACAAGGAGGAATGGGCAAAAATACCAGTGGTAAGATGTGGCAAGCTCATAGAGACTTATCCAAAGCGACTTGGAGCTGTGATTGCCGAAAAAGGTGGCTCTACAAAGTATTGACTTTAGGGGGTGAATAGTTATGTATATTTACTTTTTCTGTTATATTGTCATATTTGTTGTTTACTTCACAATAAAAAAAAACATCTTCAAAGTTGTGGGCATGTTCTGTAAATTAAATGATGCAAATCCTCAAACAATCCATGTTAATTCCACGTTGCGAGGCAACAAAACACGAAAAATGCCAAGGGGGTAAATACTTTTGCAAGGCACTGTAAGATGGACACATACATTTCAGAAAAAAATACACAATTTGCCAGTGCTATTACTGCTCACAACAGCAGTAGCAGCTTGAGGAAACTGACAGTATTTTTGAGATATGCATACATCTTGTTTGAGTAGGCAAAATACATGGGTGTATTTAGATTTTATGTTGCCATAGACCATTCAGATGTGTGCCCTACCCCACTCACACTCCTTTCACTTTTCTATATCAAAGATAGTGTAATAACTGTATTTCTTGAAATTCTGGGAATGGAACAAGCTTTTTAACTTGTTTAAGACATTCCAATGTGAACACAAATGTACTATTTATTATAAATAAATATATATATATATATATATATATATATATATATATATATATATATATGTAAAATGAAAATGTATTGCAGTAGGCTTGGGCCTTTTAAGCCTAGGCAGAAACACACCCCTGGCAAAATGTTTATGAAGGGACACAACTGCATTCTAGCAACTTGCCCGTCAAAAATGACGGCAATACAATTTGAAGCCTGACAATGCTGTTTGCCACACAATGGGAGCCTCTCCCCCTCTACTTTACAGGCCTCGCGATGAGCGCCTTTGGCGCTCATTGCGAGTCTCTCCCTCTGTCTACTTCCTCCCTTGTGTCTCCTTCCCCTACCCTGTGTTTTTACCCCCTCTCCCTCCCCTGTGTCTTTCCCCCCCTGTTCCCCCATGTCTCTTCTCCCCTCTTCCAGACCTGTGTCTCTTTCCCCCCTCTCCCTTCCCTGTGTCTCTGTCTCCCCTGTGTCTCTTTCCCCCCGTGTCTCTTCCCCCCTCCCTCATGTCTCTGCCCCCATTTCCCTCCCCTGTGTATTTCCCCCCTCCCCTGTGTCCCTTCCCCCTCCTCTCCCACCCATGTGTCTCTTCCCCCCTCCTCTCCCTCGCCTGCATGTCTACCCCCTCCTCTCCCACCCCTGTGTGTCTCCCCCCTCCACTGTGTCTCTTCCCCCCTCCTCTCCCTTCCCTGTGTCTCTCCCCCCTCCTCTCCCTCCCCTGTGTCTCTCCCCCCTACTCTCCATCTCCCCCCTCTCTCTCCCCTGTGTGTCTCTGCCCTCCTCCCCTGTGTCTCTTCCCCCCTCCTCTCCCTCCTCTGTGTCTCTTCCCCCTCCTCTCACTCCCCTGTGTCTCTCGCACCCCTCCTCTCACTCCCCTGTGTCTCTCTCCCTCCTCATCTGTGTCTCCCCCTCCTCCTCTGTGTCTCCCCCTCCTTCCCTGTGTTTCTCCTCCCCTCCTCTGTGTCTCCCCACTCCTTCCCTGTGTGTCTCTTTCTCCCGTCTGTTTTCCTCTTCTGGGCGCGTGCACGGGCAGCCACTCGTGCGCGCGCCTCGCCGCAATAATATTGTGGAAAACTAATCTTGCTTCACAGCAGTGCAGCAAAGCAAAAATAAAAATATTTATTATATTAGCTTAAATTAATCTTTTTTTTTACATTGTCATACATGCTTAAAGTAGCATATTAACAACAAACATTTTTTCTACTGCCAGCTTCCCTTTAAGAATATTAATCGAGTGCATGATAACAGCAATTAACAGAAGCAGATGTATAGTTATAAATGTTGGCTCTGTAGCAATAACAAAGTTTATCTGTGTCATCTGGCATTTATATTTCTACATATTTTCTGAGTCAGCAAACTAATGAATAAAAACTGCTAAATTACTTTAGGTGGCAAAAAAAAATCAGTTTTTGTGCCTTTTTACTCACTAAGCGTTTCTACTTTATCTGAACATGCACAGCTCTTCTCTATTTACCTAGAATAATACATAATGTACTCATCAACTAACAGCAACTTTTTCAGTAGAGTACGGTTGTATTTATGATTATTCAGGCGAGGTGGCTCTGCCTAGGGACACTTCAACACAGAGCCACCCATCTGGCTGTGCACATGATTCCCCAATTACAAATCACTTTACATTCTGTGTATTGAACACAATGCATATGGATTTATAACTACTTCTTTATGTACAGTTATATATGAGGAATATCTAGACTCACAAACATGATATCTATCATGTAAAATTACAAACCTACAAAAATTATAGCGGGAAGGAAGTTTCCAGAACCTATGCATAGTGGTAGAGGAGATGTACATTCAACCATGCAAAGGAGGGCATTTTGTCTTTTTATGAACTTTGTCCATCTTAAGATATACTGTGTTTGTCAAATAGTGTCAGTCTCTGAGCATTGGTCCGATTTAGACGTGGATCTACTAAATAAGGATATGGTAGTGCATCTTCCAAATTCAAATGACCAATGCCTTGTAGAAAAACTGCTGGTCTTAGCTATTTTGTAAGTTCCATGTTCACCTTTCTACCTGCCTTGGCACTATAACATACATAATGCCTATGACATCAAATACAGTAAATGTCAAAAAAGAATAAAAAAAAAACTGACTGTTTTTAGGAAGGTTTATTAAATTCAAGTTTCTTGTGTTTTCCAGAGGCATACTGAAATCATCTGGTTAGTTGAAAAGGTTATTAAGCAGTTTTCTTTTCCACTTCTTCAACTAAAGGAAGGGCCGTGGTTGATTCACAATTTCCAATTTTATTGATGCATTATTGGTTGATGATTAAAAAATATCTAGTAAGACTGTCAATCCTGTACAAATACGTTAGTTATTTATGACTCTCCTATGGATCTCTCATCTCGCCAGTGCATCATAAAGGATTTCCATCAGTTCTGATATTGTTTTCTAGTTTCTCTGTGTTAACATGTCCTAATTCTTAGATGAACACTTCACCCTATAATATTAAAAACTAGTGAATTGCCCATCAAAAAATGACGGCAATGAAATTGTAAGTGAGCTAATGGTGTTTGGTGTATATAATGTGGCTGATTTATCGTCCTTCCTTTTCCATGTCTTGCGACTTTTTCAGGATATCCGTAGCTGTTTGGCGGTGTTTTGCGTGTTTATGGTGGTGTTTTGCATGTTTAGGGACCTTTAGCCTTGTTTTCGTTTTGTTCGGCGGGCATTTTTTCTCTCGCTTAGGTGATTTTCGGGTGTCTAAACTCCGAAATTTGTGCTTAAATGGAGGTGTAACTTCACTTGCAGAGGTCCTGGGTGCCCCCTCCTGCTGTGAGTAACCTTTTTATGTGTTTGTTGTTTGTATTTATTGTGTTTGTAATGTTTTTGGGGTCGCGCGGGTTGCTTGTTTTTTTAATCTCGTAGTTGTTTTTCTGCAAATACGTAGGTGTTTGGTGGTGTTTTGCGTCTTTAGACTGCTGTAGCCTCGTTTTTGTTTTTTTCGGCGGCCATTTTTTCTCTCGCTTAGAGAATTTTTTAGTGTCTAAACTCTTTTAATTTGAGTTAAATTGAGGTGTAACTTTAGTTTTTGAGGTGCTGGATGCTCACTCTTCCTGTAAGTAAGCTTTTTATGTATTTGTTGTGTGTATTTGTTGTATTTTTCATGTTTTCATGTGCGATTGTTGCGGCTGATTTTTGCGAGGTCGTAATGGGTTGTAATGTGTCTTGATTTTCCTTGCGTAACGACGTAAATTTTGCGAGGGTCGCAGTTGCTGGCAAGGAGCGCCAAAGGCGCTCCTTGCCAGCAACTGCGGCCCTCGCTTCGCGAGCCCGCAAGCGTTAGCAACCGCTCTCATGCTCACAACTATATATGTGATGCTACATTTTACTTATCATTTACAATTATTAAGTGCCTACTATAAACTATAGTAGTTTATTTTCTAAGAGGCAAAAACTTCTTGTTCATAATGCTATATCCAGTTGAGCTTAAAATTACACATGGTAACAACATCATTTGGTGTGATAATGGAGACCAGTCAATTCCCAATTCAATGGGAACCAAAACAACAATAATCATAACACCATTAACAAGACTCTCTTTAAAAAAAACATAATGCAGCATACCATAATAAAACGGAACTGTGCAGAAATTTACTATGCTTAGAATTTATATGCTTAACACTTACTTATAGCATATTAGCTGTTAGTGGCACAAAACCCTAATATCCAATTGCAAAGACAGACGGAAACTCCTAAATGGAAGAAGATTCCTCACCCCTCTACCATCTGCACTTCCATATACCAATGTTCTGAAGCTCTTCTGAGAGCAGGGTACATACGCCTTAATGGATACCCATGTTAAGTGGGCTAGACAAATAAGGTGATATTTTCGAGCATGATTTGCATGTCTCTACTTAGAGTACTTAGTGGCAAATAAATCACTGTTTGCTGAGAAGTTTTGTGGGAATACCAGACTCCCTGGCCTGCTTAAGATATGTAGGTGCACTCAGAATGATATTTTCTTTCATTATACACCAGTAGTGTAGTCCAGTATAATAAATTAGATAGAGTGGCAATTTGAGTTCATAAGAAACTATAGTTCACCATACATAAACAAATAGCAGTTCACATACCGCTTCTAACATGTAACGTAAGTGTCCTTAACACAAACTGTTCATCCTACCTAAAATCTAAGGCATCTTTACATGGACAGACTACTTTTTCTCCTCTCTTACACTCTGTAACTTGCACTAAAATTAATGACATAATTATTTCTGACCACATTGTCTTTCAAACCACTACAAAATCCTCTTTTAATTAAAGGATGCCAAATTACACTATCCAATTACAAGAGTTTCATGCCAATCTGCAAGAAGCGTGGTACACAACATATAGTACACCAAACTCATTCTAAGAGACCATATCATCTAATTTGCAAACAAAAACAAAGACTCAAAAAAATTAGACATGCGCTGTCTCACTCACGCTTATACCAGCCTTAAGCAAAGATACATCCCTCTAAGGAAACATGAACTTATGGTGCTCTATATGAAGCTGCAAAACTCAATTTGCAAGACTAGTATACTGTACTCAGGGGGGACCGAGGGAGGGAGAGAGATAGAGGGAGTTGGACAGAGAGAGAGAGGGAGGGGGAGGGAGAGAGAGAGAGAAAAGGGAGGCACAATGGCGGATCATTGCTGGGGGGAGCAAGGGGGAGAGAGTAAAAGAGAGGGGGGACAGGGGCGAGAGGGAGGGATGCAGAGGGAGGGAGGGTGACAGAGGGAGTGAGAGAATGGGAGGAAAGAGGTAGGGGGACAGAGAAAGAGGGAGGGGTACAGAGAGAGGAAGGGAAACCGAGAGGGGTGGAGGCAGAGAGAGAAGTAGGCAGGTAGAGAGAGATGCAGGAAGAGAAGGAGGGAGGGGGAGAGAGGAAGGGATGGAGGTAGAAAGGGAGGGTAGGGGAGAGAGGGAGGGAGAGAATGGGGGAGGGTGAGAGAGAAAGGGCGAGGGAGAGAGAGGAGAGGGAAAGAGAGGGGGAGGTAGAGAAACAGAGAGCACACAGAGCGCAGAGAGAGGATACAGAGAGAGACAGAGGGCACAGAGAGATAGAGTGCACATACACACAGAGGCCGCAGAGAGAGAGAGAGAGAGAGAGAAAGGGCTCACAGAGATGAAGAGGGTTCATAGAGAGGGAGAGGGCGCACTGAGAGGGAGAGGGCGCAATGAGAGGGAGAAGGCACACAGAGACAGCACAGAGAGAGATAGCACAGACAATTGAACATAACATATGACACTGTCGTTTATGACAGACAAGAAAGTGTAAAATAATTGTATGCCATCTTTCACAAGAGATACTCATGTATTAAATTATCACAGATAAACTGGGAACAACACTAAATATCAGTGACAATGGATATCACAGCTCTTTACACATCTACAAAACATTGCTTAGGGGTGGAGGCCACTGAATATATCCACAATTGCAGAAACAGTTCATTATTGTTAGTACACTATTCATTTTGGAACATTATTTGCCCTTTGACCATTTTGGAACAATCCTGGAGCTTTATTCTTGGTACATGGACAACATATTGGTTATATGGATAGAGCTATGGAAGAATTATATGGCTTTTGATCTTTATAAATAATAATGACATATGTTTAATATTTACTCTTCATATACAGGCTACACACACACACATATAGATATACACATACTTTAATGAGCATAAAATAAATATCTTGAAATGTGTGAGAACTCATGGTGTATCCGACAATTTTCATAATGAGGTTTCATAATGTAAACTTTATGGAGCAGTTCATAATTGGCTTAGACTAAAGGTTCAAATGCAGACGTACATTGGGGAAGCTGTTTTTAGGATGTCTGTTCTTTTATGAGGAGATTTATTAAGAAGCAGATTGTACTATGGTCAATACTGAGTTACAATCAGTCACAATCATATTATTTAATATACATTAACTACTATATGGTAATTGATTATATATATTCCAAAGTGTTATTTTTCTTTATTATTCGTGTATATTATATCACTTTTACAATAAAGAATAAAAAACATATCTATTATAATTGCATATACAATGTGAATGATTGAAATTGTACTCAATCATTTTTAGTTATGACAAATTGTGCAATACTAGTCATTTTGGTTAACTCCATTCTGAAAACAGTTGGGATTTGCAGAATGGAGTAGAAGATAAACATTTTAAAATATGGAAGCAGTAGGTATAGATTTTAATCACAATGGCAAAAAAACGTATACATAATAGATAGACTCAACCCAAGGCAGACATTAAAGGTAAGTGGTGATATAAAAAATGGAACACTTCATGGAAACAATCCCACCAAGACAAAAAAAAAACAATTAAAACATGCTTTTAACACATCACCGGAATGGCAATCTCCACCCTTTGCAACAGTTGAGCTACGTGACATCACTGGATAACAAGGAAATTCTAGAGCCAGCATGAGAAGAAGCCCTCCTTCTAGGGGGACAAAATAGAGAAGGTCCAAAAACAAGAACCATCTCTGGACAAAACTCTTCAACTTCATACATAACTACATGATGAACTGCCTACCAATTTCCTCTAAAGCAATACTCTTATTCTGCTACCTCCATATCTAATTATGTCTGCCTATCACTGTACTGCTTCTGTCACAATAAAATTCTGGAAAAAAAAATCTCAGCTCAACTGAACATTTCCTTCTAAATATAATTTTTTTGCATTCCCAATATAAGCAGTCTCTGAGCTTGATTGTGAACTCCTTTATGAATCCCCATGTTAACCTATCCTATCTATGGACCCCCATGGTAAGATGATTTATTTTTAAGTGCGATGATGGGCCATAGGGGAGCTGGTATTGAGGGGGACCTATGGGGGATACCTGGACTAAGGGGGTAGTTGGACATATGTAGGGGGGTTAACTCCTTTATTCATTATTTTTATTGTTTATACTTCTTTCCCGCACTAACTATAGTGAGAGCGGTTACATATCACATAACAGCTCCCTCTTTTGCTTGCTGTCCCACTATGCCAGTCCATTCATTGGCTTCTCATTTCTGCTGAAGTTTAGTTCAGAATCCTGACATTTGCCTACAAAGCCCTCAACAACATCGCAACTTCCTACATATCAGATCCAACTGCCTCCCTATGATCTGCCCAGGATGTAACACTTCTCTTCACCTGTCATCACTGCCTCACATTCTTGTCTCCAAGACTTTTCTCATTCTGTCCGTACCCTATGAAATTCTCAACCTCACATCGTCAGTCTCCCCTATTCTTCAGCATGAAACACTCTTTGAAAATCCATCTATTCAGAGAACCTACCAACTTGTTTCCTAATGTCAGCTACTGAAACAACTGAAACAACGGAATGTGTCCTCTGCATTGATACTGCTGCCATACTTGACCTCCAAGAAGCCATCATCTCCCCTTTTGTCTCTAATACCCTTAACCCTCTTAGATTACAAACTTTTACAAGAGCATGCCCTCTACACTTCTGTACCTGTTTGTGTATGTTTGTCATATTGATATTTAATAAATAGATGATAATAATAAAATGGTAGTCTGCATCATAGTTATATCATGATTGCAGAGCGATGTCTACTTTTTGCAGTATAGTGTGTTGACTCCGAATTTAAATCTCGTCCAATGTTCATAGAGATTCATAGCTTATCTTACATGAATAATACAATTATTTTACATGAAAACAAATTCAAATCTCTTTAGTTAGTTAAATTTCTGAAAGATGTCAACATCATTACGCCACAACTTTATAGAAATAATAATCATTCACTCCCATAAACATATCAGTGTTATTATGATATTTGGCTCCTACATCAAACTAATAAGTTAACCAAGTATTTGTATTTTAAACTTTCAAGTATTATTAAAAGTGAACAATATCATGAATTAAAATTTTTTTTGCAATTATCGAATATAACATTGAAAAGAACAAGTATTCGAAAAGTGATGTTTTCAGCTCAAGTGTTTTTCAACAATATAGATTTCCTTATTTATCATTTAAGTGTTTTTTCACATTTCTCAATTTATGAGAAAATGTAATCAAAAGTACTGTATATTTTTCTAAATTAAATAATCACAATATACTATTCAGACATAATGCCTGTGGTCTAAAATACGCAATTATAACATTGTTTATGGCAATGGAAGACTTCGATAGGTGTGTTCTCAGAATTCACGATATATTCTAGGGGTACTATAGCCCAAAAAGATTGAAAACTACTATGGGAAAGTCAGCAGCTGCAAATAACAATTAGGCATAGGAACCTGGAATGATAGAACTATGAACCAAGACAAACCAGATGTGGTCAAAAATGAGATGACAAGGTTAAATATTGATATCCTGGGAATTAGTGAACTTAAATGGACTGGAATGGGACATTTCACATCAGACATCCGCCAGATCTTCCTAGTCAATCAAAGAGTGGCAAAAGCAGTGCTCAGTTATAACCCAATAAATGACAGAATGATTTCAATTCAAATTCAAGGCAAGCCATTTAACATCACAGTGATCCATATACTCCATGTGTGTCCCTATAGCCCTTCATGGCACTTAATAAACCAGTGCTCCAACCATGGGTGTGGAGGAGGCTGAAGTTGTCCAGTTCTTACAAAGACATTCAACACTTCATAGATATGATACCAAGAAAAGATGTTACTATCATCACATGAGATTGGAATGCTAAAATAGGGAACCGAAAGGCACTTGGAATTACTGGCAAGTTTGGCCTTGGAGAACAAAATGAGGCAGGTCAGAGATTAATAGAAATTTGTCAAGTTAATTCTCTGGTTGTAGCAAACACCCTCTTCCAACAGCCTCCGAGACGACTCTACACACATCACCAGACAGACAACATAGAAATCAGATTGACTATATACAGCGCCTTGCAAAAGTATTCACCCCCTTGATTTTTTACCTATTTTGTTACATTACAGCCTTAAGTTAAATGTTTTGTTAATCTCAATTTTATGTGATGGATCAGAACACAATAGTCTAAGTTGGTGAAGTGAAATGAGAAAAATATATACATAAAACTATTTTTTAGAAATAGAAAACAGAAATATGGCATGTGCGTGTGTATTCACCCCCTTTGTTATGAAGCCCATAAAAAGCTCTAGTGCAACCAATTACCTTCAGAAGTCATATAATTAGTGGACTGATGTCCACCTGTGTGCAATCTAAGTGTCATATGATCTGTCAGTCCTAGGCCCCCTCCTCTTCTCCATCTACACATCCTCACTCGGCACCCTAATAAACGCTTTTGGGTTCTAGTACCATCTCTATGCAGATGACACCCAAATCTATCTCTCAGCACCAGATCTATCCCCCTCTCTTCTAGCACACGTCTCCGACTGCCTCTCTAGTATATCCTCTTGGATGTCCGCCCACCATCTGAAACTCAACATGTCTAAGACGGAACTCCTAATCTTCCCACCCTCTACTACAGCTTGAATTCCTCACATCTCTCTCTTTGTCAACAACGCCATCATCACTCCCACCTCCCAAACCCGTTGTCTCTGGGTTCTGCTGGACCCTGCCCTCTCTTTCATCCCACACATACAGTCTCTAACCAAATCCTGTCTTTTCCATCTAAAAAACATATCCAAAATACGCCATTACCTTACACAAGACACTACTAAGATTCTAATACACTCTCTCATCATTTCTCGTCTTGACTATTGCAACTCGCTCCTTGTTGGCCTGCCCATCACTCGCCTCTCCCCACTTCAATCCATAATAAATGCCTCCGCCAGACTCATCTTCAGTACACATCGTTCAGTGTCGGCAGCTCCTCTTTGTCAATCACTTCACTGGCTTCCCTTAGCCTCCAGAATAGAGTTTAAAATCTTGACCCTAACTTATAAAGCCCTCAACAACAGCACACCCCCATACATCTCTGCTCTCATCTCCAAATACTCCCCCACACGCCCTCTTCGTTCTGCTAACGACCTTCTTCTTTCTACCACTCTTGTAACCTCCTCTCACTCCCGCCTCCAGGACTTTTCTCGCGCTGCCCCTATTCTCTGGAACTCCCTGCCTCGCTTCACCAGACTATCCTCCTGCCTTAAATCCTTCAAAACATCAATAAAAATGCACCTCTTTAAAGAAGCCTATAACCTTCCTCCCTAACATGCTCAGCACTACTCTCTCCCTACTGTACCACATAAAACTTTAACCTTTAGATTGTAAGTCTGCGAGTTTCAATCCTGCGCAGTGCTTTAGGGAAAGCGCTATGGACACTGCATTCCAAGCTCAAAGACAGGGCCACCCACTCTTTGCAATGTATGAATCTTTAACTTGTCATTGCCTGTAACTTAACTTATGTATAGCGCTACGGAATATGTTGGCACGTTACAAATAAACGATAATAATAATAATAATAATAATAATAATAATAATAATAATAATAATCTGTCATTACATATACACACCTTTTTTGAAAGGCCCAAGAGGCTGCAACACCTAAGCAAGAGGCACCAATAACCAAACACTGCCATGAAGACCAAGGAACTCTCCAAACAAGTAAGGGACAATGTTGTTGAGAAGTACAAGTCAGGGTTAGGAGCACCATCAAATCTCTATCATAACCGAATGGAAAAAAAACTGTCACAACAGCAAACCTGCCAAGAGACGGCCGCCCACCAAAACTCACGGACTGGGCAAGGAGGGCATTAATCAGAGAGGCAGCACAGAGACCTAAGGTAACCCTGGAGGAGCTGTAGAGTTCCACAGCAGAGACTGGAGTATCTGTACATAGGACAATAATAAGCCGTACGCTCCATAGAGTTGGGCTTTATGGCAGAGTGGCTCTGGTCTGATGAGACTAAAATTTAACTTTTTGGCCATTTAACATTTTGGCCAGAAAAGCTATGTCTGGCGCAAACCCAACACATCACATCACCCAAAGAACACTATCCTCACAGTGAAACATGGTGGTGGCCGCATCATGCTGTGGGAATGTTTTTCAGCAGCCGGGACTGGGAAACTGGTCAGAGTTGAGGGAAAGATAGATGGTGCTAAATACAGGGATATTCTTGAGCAAAATCTGTACCACGCTGTGCGTGAATTGAGGTTTGGATGGAGGTTCATCTTCCAGCAGGACAATGACCCTAAACACACTGCTAAAGCAACACTTGAGTGGTTTAAGGGGAAACATGTAAATGTGTTGGAATGGCCTAGTCAAAGACCAGATCTTAATCCTATAGAAAATCTGTGGTCAGACTTAAAGATTGCTGTTCACAAGAGCAAACCATTCAACTTTAAGGAGCTGGAGCAGTTTTGCAAGAAGGAATGGGCAAAAATCCCAGTAGTAAGATGTGGCAAGCTCATAGAGACTTATCCAAAGCGATCTGAAACTGTGATTGCCGCAAAAGGTGGCTCTACAAAGTATTGACTTTAGGGGGGTGAATAGTTATGCACATTGACTTTTTCTGTTATTTTGTCCTATTTGTTGTTTGCTTCACATAAAAAAAAAAACATCTTCAAAGTTATGGGCATGTTCTGTAAATTAAATGATGCAAATCCTCAAACAATCCATGTTAATGCCACGTTGTGAGTCAACAAAACACGGAAAATGCCAAGGGGGTTGAATACTTTTGCAAGCACTGTACTTGGCAGCCAAAGAAGGAGGAGATCTATACAATCAGGAAAAACAAGACCTGGAGCTGACTGACTCAGACCATGAGTTTTTTATTGCAAAGTTCAAAATTAAACTGAAGAAAAGAGGGAAAATCATCAGACCAAATAGATACCATATAACAAATATCCCTTGTGAATATGCAGTGGAGGTAAATAATAGATTTAAGGGACAAGACATGGAAGATAGGGTACCTGAAGAACTTTGGGCTGAAGTTTGCAACATTATCCAGGAAATAGCAACAAAGAATAACCCTAAAAGAAAAAAAAGTAAGACGTTAACCAGGCTATCGGATGAGGATTTGAAAGTAGCTCAGGAAAAAAAGAAAGCGAAAGGTAGTGAAAGTAAAAGATTTGTCCAACTGAATGCACAATTTCAGGGGATAGCAAGAAGAGACAAGCAGACATTCTACAATGAGTTATGTAAAGAGATTGAAGAAGATAACAGAATGGGTAAATCAAGAGATCTCTTCAAGAAAAAAATTGAATCTAAAAGGCACCCAAAGAGGGCTTGATAAAAGACAAAAATGGTAAGGACTTAACAGAAGAAGATCAGATAAATAAGAGGTGTCAGGAATACACTGAAGACCTATACAGTAAGGACTATTCAAAATTCTACAGAATGATGCTGTGAAAGTGTTGCTTGCATTATGCCAACACATTTGGGAAACTCCACATTGGCCAATAGACTGAAAAAGGTCACCCTACATCCCAGTCCCCACAAAAAGGCAGTGCCAAAGAGTGCTCCAATTATCAAACAATTGCACTAATTTCACATGCCAGCAAGGTAATGCTTAAGATTCTACAAGCTCGACTCCAACAATATATGGACCAAGCACTACCAGATGTGCAAGCCGGGTTCAGCCGAGGAAGAGGCACAAGAGATCAAATTGCCAATGTCTGCTGGATAATAGAGAAAGCAAGAGAGTTCCAGAAAAACATTTACTTCTGCTTTAGACTATTATACAACCTTTGACTGAGTGGATAACAACAAAAGGCGGCTTGCTCTTAAAGAGATGGGAGTACCAGAACATCTAATCCTCCTCCTAAAGAATCTGTATGTGGACCAAGAAGCCACAGTCAGAACCGAACATGAGACAACAGAATGGTTCAAGATCGTAAAAGTAGTGCAAAAAGGTTGTATATTGTCACCTTAATTATTCAACTTATGTGCAGAGTACATCATGCGTAAGGCCGGAATCAATATTGCTTGAAAAAATATCAACAACCTCAGATACACTGATGATACTACCTTGATGTCTGAAAGTGAGGAGGAACTTTAAAGGACCTATTGATGAAGGTAAAAGAAGAGAGTGCAAAAGTTGGCCTGCTGCTCAATGTCAAAAATCGAAGATCATTGCAAACAGCAAACTGACTTCCTGGCAAATAGACGGGAAAGAAGTAGAGGCAGTAACTGAATTTATTTTCCTGGGGATCCAAGTTCTCTGCAGATGGTGACTGTAGTCTTGAAATTAAAAGAAGTTTGCTTCTGGGGAGGAAAGCTATGGCAAGCTTCGACAAATTAGTAAAAAGTAAAGATATTAAACTATCAACAAAGGTCCACGTAGTTCGAACTATGTTATTCCCAGTAGTAACATACGGATGTGAGAGCTGAACCATAAAGAAGTCTGTAGCGCCATAGAATTGACACCTTTGAATTGTGGTGTTGGAGAAGACTGATTAGAGTCCTATGGACTGCAAGAGGATCCAATAAATCAGTACTTCAGGAAATCAAGATGAACTGTTCAATAGTAGGTATGATCATGAGGCTGAAGTGAAAATATTTGGGCCATTTAATGAGACGGCAGGATTCCCTAGAAAAGACTCTGATGCTGGGAAAGATTTAAGGCACAAGCAGAAGGGGACGACAGAGGTGGAGATGCATAGATGAAGTCACTGAAGCAATCAACATGAATGGATGGAGCTCAGAAGGGCAGTGACTGAGAGATGTACCTGGCGTGCTGTGGTCGATAGAGTCACGGAGAGTCGAATGTGACTGAACGACTAAACAACAACATGTTAATCTAATAAACCAGTCTATCACTAGGAACATTACTAATGCATAGATTCTTACCAAGACGTGGAGGTGCAAACAGCATTTTTATTCATTCTGTTGTAGTAACAAGCACAAGCTTCTTGATAGCAGGTAAAAAACATAACACTGATTCAATAAGCACACCCATAGAACAAAAGCCTTTTTCCTGCAGTTTGTCTGTCTATTTAGTAGAGTCCACATACAAAGTATGAATAAACAAAATAAACATGAGCATGGTTTCTTTTGTTCTGTCAAGGCACTCATCAGAAATCGCTAAGTCTCATCTTTATTCACTTTTATTGTATTTCTAATGACATCAGCTTTGTTTCAATAATGCTCATAATTTACCTTATGCATGAATCTTAACTCATGAGTGAAGCCCATTAAGTGCATACACTGACAATGTAGCTGCTGGTTTATCTATGTTAATTTAGTAAGTATTCATTATTTTTAGGTCACCTTGCTTTTAATTGAATAAACCATTAAACATGTCAAAATTAGTAGTCTAATTTTCTCTTTCATGGATTGATTGTCTAAGTTTATAAAATTTATCACTCCTAATAAGTCATTGTATTCAACATTTTGATTAATTTCAATAGGCAGGTCCCACCTTTTAATCTTGGGGCAATCAATTAATTTCTACTAGAGTCTAAGGCGTCAAGGTAAATTTAATGTGTCAATGAGGATCCAGAAGCAAGGATTCAAATGTTAAAATTGGTTCTTTAGGGGAGGAGCTAACATTCAAGGAAAGAGGATATGGGATCTATGAGCTCTGCTGAAAAAATATATAAAATCACATATAAAGCGACTTATCTATCACCAAATCAACATATATAACCAGGATTGCACACAGGAGGACCCAGCTGGCTTTAAAAATCAAGTTTGGCAACTTTTTTCTTGAGATTTGCTGCTGAACCAGAACAAAGGAGACTCTGAAACACTGATAAACAACATGCATACTTAAGGTTGGTAAAGACTCATATTGCCTGTCTGTTTCAAACCTATACAAAAAAATTAATGCAGACTATTTCTGCCTTATAAGGTCCCAGATTATCACCCTCTGATCTGACCTTCCAATCCAAGGGCCCCATACACCTCCGACACCTCCAATTCTAGAGCCTAAAGGGCTTGGAGTCAAATTCTACACTCATATTGCCAAAGTATAACAAAGGCAAGAAACGAAAGCTAACATGCTTGCACAGATACCCTCCAATCTGGGGATGCTAAGAGCTAAAGTGATGAACCACTAAGGAGTACCTAACACTTTCAACCCCAGTGCCTGCACAGTGTTAAAGGCCTAGAAGCAGGGTACAGAGAGCTGTTACACAACAAGCTAGCCCCCCAGGGATTAAAGGAAAGCCCTAATCTATTGTATCCGGTGATTTACAGTATTCCAGGACTATAAACCCAAAAGAAAATCCATTGTGATTTGTTAACGCTACAGTACATTCTTGCCAGAACTGTCTTTTATCAATCATAGTGGCTGGGAATTACTCCAAGGGCTGGAAGACTTGTTCTGGGGTGGATGGCACAACTTAGGGTGGCACGCCCAACATGTTTTGGACAAAGGTCTGAACATAACAACTTAATAGAAATAGCTCACTTAATTTGTCTGCACAGCTCCATCTAGTGGGCAAATTTCAGGCCAGCAAATTCAGACCTGCAACAATAACAACACCACACTGCCATATGGCGGGCAGACAAAGTATTTACAGCTCTATACAACATTGACTGAGATCTATAAGGCCTTCCAGTTAACCACTCCCTGCACCCCTCATTATTACCTGCTCCTTTCAGCCATCTCATGGGACAAGACTTTTTTCTCCCCACGCTTTCTCACCAGCCAAGTCTTCCTATCATAATGCCTGAATAGCACTATAAGTGTACCTGAAGGCCCCGGGCCCAATGACTTGATATGACCAGACTGGAGACCTCTTGGACATGATCTTTATCTAACAATAAAAAATTAGTATCTATACCTGAGGGCACCCGGCCTACTGGTGTGTTATGACTGGGACGTGGGCTAAGCGGATATAATCCCTACTTGTTAACAGACAGAAAGCCTATCCCTATGCCTCCCGATTGTCAGCCTAGACAGTGTCCTCTCACATTTTCGTGCCTCAGCTTCACCAGCTAAAAACACTATCTTCCTATCCATCATGGGGAAATCTAGTAAGAAAACCCAGCAATCTAGAGGAATTAAGGATCACTTTCCAACACAAGCCCCTCCACCGGCTCCATCTCCGCAGCCAGATCCCACTTCTTCAGACAGCTCGGACATCGAGGATACCCCCGATTGCCCTCCACATGTGGACTTGACAGATGCGACAGTGGCAAAAATAGATGCTCTCTTACAAGCTCGCCTATCCACGGCGGTCAGGGAAATCAAGCAGGAAATCCAAGACTTGGGTCAACGCACCAACCACCTGGAAAACCTAACAGATTAAATAATTGAGTCACAATCTTCTGATAGGCAGGTGATTGACCAACACTCACTGCAAATTTCCACCCTTGAAGCCAAGCTAGAAGATCTGGAGAACCGCTCGAGACGATTCATTGTTCGCTTCCGCGGCATTCCTAAAGCGGTAACTAATCTTCTGCCGTACCTGCAAACAACTATTCAGTCCATCTTACCAACGCCCCCAGAGTCAGCTTGGGAAATTGATAGAGCTCATAGAGCCTTGGGAGGTCCCCCGAACTCTGATCAACCAAAGGACGTTTTGGTCCGCTTTCTCCTCCAGAGACCTTCTCCTACAGGAAGCCAGAAAGTCCCCCGCCATTGTGGGTCCAGACGGCTCCACTCTGCAGATTTATGCGTATCTAGCACCATCTACACTCTGGAAACATAAACTCATGAAGCCCGCAATTGCAATCCTCATTCACAACAAAATTAAATATAGATGGGGCTTCCCATTCAGCCTCTCCTTTCAAGTGGGCTCATCTGCTTATACAGCTTTCTCACTGGAAGAATGTATGGCTTTCCTGGCTCAACTCAATTTAGCTCCAGATCCTGGTCTGTCGGAACCACCAAACCCTCTGGACCCCAGCTCGGTGGAACCTGCAAAAATGCCGCTTTCTCAATGCCCGACTACGCAATGGGTGACAGCCTCGAAGAGACCCTGGAGGCCTTCCCGAATAGAGGTCACACCAAACGTCTCTATGCTTCTTTCTAAACCCTCGCTGGACATTCCTAGTAATCCGGTTGTGCGTTCCTCACCCACGAAAATCTAATTTTGGATTGCTTTCCCTGATATTCATCAATGACTATTTAAGACTTGCAATCCGGAGTCATTACTCTGAACTGCTGAACAAATACATACTTTCCAAGGCAACTTTGTAACTTTAGATTACTTGATTCTCTTACCCTCACCAAGTCGACTTTCCCCTGGACCAGGTTTGGTATGACCCCTATGTTTATTGTCCCTGGGAGTCAGATCTTAAATGGTATCCACTATATGCCTGAAAAAGGGCTTTAACCCTCTTCCCATTCTCCTGTACAAGGCAACATCAAGCCCATTTGGATCTTTCCATATAATTTAGACCTGTGGTGGATTCACTAACCTTCCCAGAAAGGCCCACGCCGTAGTCTCCACTCACCCCTAACCCCCCCCCCCCCTGGCATTGGGCTGGCCTAAGACGGGGTCCCTCAGGCCCCTCAATTTAAATCCAATCTTAGACTCAAAAACCCTCCTACCAGGCAGTTTGTAACTACTGGCCGGGCACCTTCAGGTCCATTAATTTAACCTAAATACACGCTTGGACCTATACTTTGCCCCACCTCACTAGTAGGGATTCCAAGGTTGGGGAGATCCCCCCCTTGACCTCGGCACTTTGTGTGCCTTAAGTTATTTAGTGGGGATTTACCTCCACTATGCTGTTGTTGTTTTTTATATTGTTTGATAAGATGTTGATTTTTTGGATATTTTCTCAATGTTTTAAACTGTTCTTTTTGTCTCTATTCTACCCTGCATCGTGGGCTGTCCGGCTCCGGTCCTTCGCCCCTCCTCCGCCTCTGATCCTCGGCCGCCATGAGCTTAGCGGCCGTCTCAACATGTTCCTGAGCATTCATTACTCCCACAGGTACAATGACTGACTGACAGACACTTTCACCTTTCTCACTCACAATGTTAAAGGGTTTAATTCCCCATTGAAAAGGCGTAAAGCGTTTATCTCATATAAATCACTTCGACCCTCAGTAATATTTATGCAGGAAACTAATTTTGCTAAAAGAAAAAAAAAACTCTTACTTACACAAAGCATACCCCTACTTCATAATCTCAACTTGTCCCACTAAGAAGGCAGGCGTGACTATACTACTCCATAAAGACTTCCCTTTCAAAAAATTGACCCAGAGGGCAACTACATTTTACTAACAGGATTCCTTCTGAATACTAGGATCTCTCTTATAGCTCTGTACTCCACCACTACCGCCCCCCATAATATTCTCATTAAACTCCTTGCTCATCTCAAATCAGATACAGGCAAAATCATTCTAGGGGGGATATCAGCTTAGCTCTAGACCCTAGCATGTCCTCTAAGTCCCAGGGAGATAAATTCTCCAAAAAACTTAAGCACATCCAGAAACTGCTCGAGGAGCTTCATCTGCTGGATACATGGAGACTGAAACATCAGGGAGAAAGGGAGTACACGTTTTACTCCCCAGTGCATGGCTCATACTCCAGAATAGATACATTGCTAATGGATTAATCTTTGTCGGATGGCTTAGTTGGCTCCGAAATACGTCCCTGTCCCTGGTCCGACCACTCTGTGGTCCACATGTTCCTTGATTTTGGCGCTGTATGCAAACCCCCATATACATGGAAGCTTAATGATATGCTCCTCTTCAATCAAACCTTTCAGGACCAGGTAGCCTCGGACCTCAGCCAATAGTTCTAAAGTAACCTGACCCCAGGCACGGATATAGGGTGGGTTTGGGCAGCACATAAAGCCGTTATTAGGGGCTCTTGCATTAAACTATCTGCTGCACACAAGAGACAAAAAGGAAAAAGATCAGAGCGTCACTTTTCGCTTTAGAAAAATCTAACCAGACTAATCCCTCAACCCAATGCCGTAAACAAATAGACCTATTACGAGAAGAATTGGATTTAATACTTTCAGCGCAAACTGAAAAAGCCTTGAGATGGACAGGCCATAAATTTTACACAAAAGCTAACAAACCGGATTCTCTACTTTACTAAAATTTATTAAAATTAAAAAGGAAGCTAGCCCACTCCAAAATTTTCAAGATCAAAAGCCCCTCTGGGAACATTACTTATAGCCCAAATGAGATTAAAGAAAACTTTACTACCTCTTTTCAAAAGTTCTAATCATCTACGCAGAAGCAACATACTAATCAAATCTCCACCTTTTTTGAGTCCTACAATCTTCCACATATATGGCTCAAGAGAGAGAGGGTCTGAACTCTTTAATTACAGTTGGAGACAATTAAAAAACTGAAATTAGGTAAAGCCCCAGTTCCGGAAATTTTGGCTCCCCACTTGGTGACCTTATTTAATGCGATCTTAGACGGTCACAACATTCCACCTGAATTGAACCAAGTGGACATGGTCTTCTTTCCAAAGGAGGGCCGAGACCCTTTGGAGGTTTAAAATTACAGGCCTATATCGCTACTAAATGGGGATGCCAAATTACTTGCTAAATTGATGGCCGATAGAATTTCTAAATTTCTGCCCTCACTAATTCATAAGGATCAAGTGGGTTTCATCCCCTTTAGGCAAGCGGGGTATAATATTAGACAGATTCTGGATACCATGCACTGGGCGGGTAAACACCGTACCCCCTTTTGCCTTCTAGCCCTGGATATGGAGAAGGCCTTTGACTCTCTAGAATGGCCCTACTTAAGAGGAGTATTGTCGAAATTCGGTCTTACAGGACGTTTTATGAACATGATTAATAGCTATTATAAATCCCCTCAAGCAGTCCTAAAACACCCTGGCGAAGCAAGGGCTTCATTTACTATTCAGAGGGGGACCAGACAAGGCTGCCCTCTATCCCCTTTACTCTTTGCTGTAGCCGTTGAATCCTTAGCTCAGGCTATTAGATCAAACATAGACATTAAAGGCATAAATATAGGCCACCATCACTTTAAGTGTGCCTTATTCGCAGATGATGTCCTTTGCACATTGACAGATCCCTGCACTTCAGTCCCTGCCCTCTTTTACCTACTGGGAACATTCGGTAAAGTCTCTGGGCTCCACATAAACGTGGATAAAACGGTAGTTCTAAATATTTCCTTACCCCCCTCAGACTTAACCTTTTTGCAACAGCACTTTAATTTTAACTGGCCCTCTAACCATATTAAATATCTAGGCGTGAATCTCACCCGTAACACCGCACATCTTCACAAATCCAACTATACGGCCATCTACAAAACATTCACCCAAAATCTACTGACATGGGCAAAACACCCTATCTCATGGTTAGGATGTATCCACTCATTTAAAATGAACGTCCTTATGTATTTATTTCGATCCCTACCGATCGCCTTGATTTACATGGATTTAGACAAACTACAACGCCAAGTCTTTAAATTTATATGGCAGAATAAATCACATTGTATCTCTAAATCAACTATATTCATCAATAAATCAAAAGGAGGTCTCTCCTGCCCCAATTTGAAATTATATTTTAAAACGGCACAATTGGCCTTTGTTCCAATTGCGCACTCCCCTACTCATCAACCTCTTTGGATATTTATTGAGAACTTTTTGATGGCCCCATATACGTGGGATTCCACTTAGCCTCAACCATATTTAGCACGCCTGTTACAGCTAAGGCGGACATAGGCCTGCTAGGGCACTCTGTCCCCTCCCTATCAAAATATCAAAATAGACTCCTTCAGTACTTAATGCTAGCAACAAAAAGTCATATAGCCAGGTAATGGAAATCTCCCACTCTTACTTTACAATCAGTCATCAATAAGATGAACTACATTGCTATGAATGAAAGGCTAACCCATTTACTGGAGGACCGTATGCCTATTTTTCTCCAGATATGTAATCCCTGGATTCATTCTCCCTATAGCCCCCCTATCACGTAAAGTCTTCTTAATTAACATTGTGCTATATTTAGCTAATTCTTACATTGGAGCTGCGGACCGGGGACTGGAGGAGGGGGGGACGGGCGGTGGATCCAAGCGGGTAACCAACAGGACATATACTTCAATACCCTTGAGACAACAATTTGGTTTCAAATTTAAATTTCATGTGTAATCAACAATGCTTTTTATTTTTCTCTTTTTTTATACTGTTTTAGATCAATTAGAGTTATATTGTATCTATACAACATAGTTAGTTCTTGTTTTTCTTTTCTGTTCGTTTCTTACTTAGGCTTTGGATGTTTGCTCTGCTAGACCGAGCCTACCAAACTGTTTTATTTTAGGTAAACCTTTTCCTTAGAAAATTGGAAAAACTTAGGTAACCTGGCTACCCTTAGACCTTCCCACAAGTGGGGATAGATCTTTTTGGTTAACTTGATTTCGACTATTATATGGTATCTTCTTATGGTGTAATGTAATGTTGACCTTTTCTTCTTTCTTTTTCTCCTTAATTGGGTATGACTGTATGTTAATAATGTCAAACTGCTACTTGGCTTTTATGTTATCATCCGGTTTATTTGGTTACCTAATAAAAACCTTTGAAAAAAAAAAAAGTGGTTCTTTAATACACTGGAGTATAATCATCTGGAGTTTAAAAAAATCTGTCACTGAAATCTGTGGCAGGAAGTGAAGCACATCTTTCCAGCAAAAAAATGTAATGATTCCATTTGTATGCAAAATACTACAGTCATTAAGGTATTCATAATGGCAGAATGTAATAATGTCTTACCTCATCTCCAGATACTGTGAGCACACTCCTGCTTTTCTTCATGATGACGCCTTGTGTCTTATCCCACCACTGCCCCCTCAGCTCTGAGGCTATGCCCTTCGTTTATCCATATATGTCTTCCAGGAAAATGTTTCCCTCAATATTCATGGGATCTAACAAAAATCCTGAATCTTCAGTCAGAATTTCCACCCAAAATGTATTACAGATTATGGATTTTTTTTTGTTTTCTCTGCAAATCTTGATATATTTTTTTCTCTCACCGTTTTTACATTTTATTCCTTTCAGTCTGTGAGGTTTTGTTTTAAATCTTCAAAGCCATCAAGATGGGGGTTTTTTGGTCGGCAGTTCCAAACTGTACTCATAAATCCAGTGTTTTCTTTTTTTCTTATATTCAGAGAAAAAACCTTAAGGGCATTTGTTGTCTGCAAAAAAAGAGAGCAAAAAAGCAGTTTCAGACTTAAGTGCCACAAAAATGTAGTGTTGCTGGCCATATATAATGAGATCATGTATAATTTATTAAAAATAATTTGTATTCTAACACCATAGAACCTTTTTATCAGTCTACAATAATCCCACTAATGCAATAGTATTGAAGTGCCAGAATCTGTTTGTCATAATTTTGTGTCCTCTCCATGCATTGCTTATGTGCCACTATAACAGAACAGTTATGCACAAAACAGGATATACAAAGGCTTCAAATGTGTCCTGTGTATTTGTCTGTGAACTCTGCAGCATAGAATTCCCTAATACTATTGGTTCCTTCTCTCACTGTATTGTGTCTGTTTCTCTCTATATGTGAGAGTGAAATCTCTGCTGGAAAAGATTCCATTAAACTAGTAGTTCCTCCTCTCCCAGTATTGTATTTGTATCCTACTCTATATAAGAGTATCAGCTCTGTAGGGCAGGATTCCATTCTCACAGTAGTTTCATTATATTTTGTTGTTTCACGTCTGACCATTGTAAGCTTTGCAGGACATGGCTCCCTACCCTTATTAATTCTCTTTAATTTATTATTGACCTTTGTATTAGTTAAATAAGGTTTCATTCATGAAATTAAAAACAATATAATGAAGATATTACATACTTTGATTTGGTAAAATAAGGCCACATCTTTTATTAAACATAGTTGTAACCTTTTAACAACAGGTTAAACTTTTCACGTTGGGCAGTGCTGGCCCCACCCATAACATTCAGAACTCCAGGGGACACCATGCCTCAAGAGGTCTGACCTTCCAACAACCCATAAATTTACTAAATATAACATAATCTGAGCAAGCACCCCTGTCACAAGCACATTCACATCTTATGCACTCCGACAAAATCAAGCAAAGCTATGGCCTTCATAATAACATCCTGAATGCATAAATTAAATAACGTGCAGCCAAATTTGTTTAGATGTACTCCATCTCTCTCTCAAAACACAAAAACTCCTAGCCTCAGGACCTTCCAAATACTGGTGCCTAAGGGGAATCCCCCCTAGTCTACGCAAAATGCTAGAAATCAGTATTTTATCAACGGATGCCATTGCTGGCGAGGGACTATCTCTGACCATATAATGTAAATCTGTGGAATAAGCTAAGTCAACCAAACTAAACTCCTCTTCATAACCTTGATAAGTTCTTTAACTGGGATGGTTCCAAGATCGTTGCTTCCTGCGTGAATTAAAACCAAACAGGGGGTAGAATAAATAGGCATAATTAACTATGTATAATAACACCTGCTCCCACTTCGAACCCCCGACCCCAAACCACCACAATTGAACCAGCTGAGAAGAGAATCCCAACTGCAGCCCATCATCCCGAACCGCAGCTGTTTTCCTCGCCAGTAAATGGAGTGTCCTACAATTCAAAACAGCAGTAGAATCTAGTAGAATCCTACTTACCGATTCATTTAACCCAGGCATCACCCAAACTCAGTCTAGCTGCTTTTGTGGCCGCCCTAATTCTAAAGGAGTGAGTACCAAAATCATTAGCTTTAAAACCCAATGTGTTCGAATACAACTTAAAAATAGCAGCAAATTTATATTGAGGCAGCGGGGTACCATTAGCATGTAATCATAAGGAGACCTCTTTAAACCATTAAACACAAAAATAACTCAAAGGGACCTCGTGCCCCAAGAGTACTGCCATTACATAAAAGCACAATACTAACTCAATTGGACCCGGTGCCCAACAAGTACTGCCATCACATAAAATTACAATATTAACTTATCTTTGAAGAAAGTGGCTTTCACCTCAGACAAGTATTATGGCTTTCCCTACATTTTAAATTGGGTAATTCTTCCCTTCTCAAATGCATGGTTCAATCTTTGGCAGTTCTGACTCAGACGAAAAGAGAACTTTGCTTGTAGAAGAAGGTTCTTGGCTTACCCCTCTGTGGTTATTTCAGAAGTCAGCATCAATAAATAGATTTTCACAGTTTAAATGGTGGATAGATAATCAGTTTATGATTGCTGCTGATCTGTTAAAGGAAAATCGACAATGGTCCCCTACAACATTTAGAGACCTACATCATTTGCCATTAAAGGAATGGCTTAACTTATCCCAGATACATATTAATATATCTGGGGTAATAAAACTTAACTCTTCTGCTAAGGTCACTCGATTCGAAAAATGTTGTTTTAACAACCCTTATGGCAAACGAAATATCTCCATTATTTATAATTACTTAATGGACCTAACCACTCCGTCCAAACTCCACCATCAACATTCTTGGGAGTCGGAACTAGCCATTGATATAACTGATGCACAGTGGAATAAGATACATAAACAGGCCACAGGCTCCTCACTAAATATTATACTTAGGGAAAATGCACAAAAGACCAATTTGAGGTGGTACTTAACACCAGCTAGGATGCAGCTTTCTAACCCTTCAGTGGATGGTAACTGTTTTAGGGGATGTCACACTCTGGGCACCCTTAACCCGCCAGGCGGTATGATTATTTCAGTATTTAGAATGTTAAAGCGGTACATTCTAAAATACTGACATAATCATGCCGGAGAGGAGGAGGAGGAAGATGGGGAGGAGGAGGAAGATGGGGAGGAGCAATGGTGTGCTGAGGGGGCCCAGGCAAACTTGGCAGCACTGGGCCCCCTCCACATCCTCCCTGCGGTGACCCCGAGTGTGGCTCGGGGTTACCAATTTAGGAAGAGAAGATTAACCCCGAATCACACTCGGGATTACCGCTAGGAAGGTTAAACATGTTCTCTGGGACTGCCCTAAGATCGCCCACATTTGGTTGGAGACCTATGATATTTCGGACAGACTATGGGGGCACAGGATTCCCCAAAAGCCAGAAGAAGCTCTCTTATGCTTCCCCATAGAGGGTCTCAGTAAAGAGGCTCAACTCTTATAACACCAAGTGTTTTTAGCAGTGAGGATTACGTTAGCCAAAACATGGAAATCGGCAGTACCAGAATATATAGAGCAGTTTTGATTAAACTTAAATTCATATATAACATGAGCGTTATCTCTGCCAACATGGACCAATCATATAGGAAATGGGCCTCATGTTGGGACACTTGGATACTTAAGATTGGGTGGTAAATATGTTGAGTAGGTTAATAGTTTAGGATGTCCCCTTTAAGAACAAACATAACTCTGAACTCCTTCCCCTTTTGCCTCTCTCTTACCCTCTTTCTTCTTCTTTATTCTCTGTGTGCTCTTATAAGCTATCAGCCTTTACGGTTGTACTTTAATACATATATATGCGTGTAATATGCTTTCAGCTTAACTTAAAACAAAAATAACAAAAATGTCAAAGTTAGGTTTAAAAGGTTATATGTATGTGTTGTCATTTATTAAGTGTTCTGGTTATGTTACTAATGTTTTTTTTTTTAAACACTTGTGTTATGGAATTAACCTTGTACACTTAATAAAAAATATATTTAAAAAAACAAAACACAATATTAACTAAAGGGGACTCCATGCCCTGCGAGTACTGCCATCACATGAAAACACAATACTAACTTAAGGGGACCCAGTACTCCAAGAGTACTGCTAATACATACAAATACAATACTAATTCAAGAGGACCCTTTGCAACAAGAGTACTGCCATTACATAAAAACACAATAGTAACTCAAGAGGACCCCCAAAGAATGCCAACGAAAAGTCTGCTAAAAAGAAGTAAACTTCAAAAAGAGAAGGAAACTGAGGAAGGAAATGAATCAACTTTTTAATAATTCAAAAGTCAGTGGTTATCTGGATTCCTTTCTAACCTATCCCCTTTTTACCCCTTTAAATCACAAAATCATTAACATATTTAGTAAAATCCCCTATTCCCCTGCCATTCGAATAAAATTGCCAACACCAATGTCTCTATGACAGAGAAGGAGATGCACCCCATTATTGGCAATATAAAACAAAGTAAACCAACGCCTCAAAGTCAGACCGTAAGAGCAGATATAGGTCATCCGGACAAATGGTCCCTGAAACAGCGGCCTGCGGTGCAAGTTCCCAGCATAGATGCCACCGAAAGCGAGATAAAGCATCAGCAATCACATTTTAACAACCAGGCACAACAAACAATGCAGTACCAAATGTCTCAATAACTTCACCACTGGTAGCGAAGATGCACTTCATTTGTTAATGACCATAACAACACAGAGATTGTCACAATGAAGAACAACATGCTAATCTTGTAACTGTTCACCCAAGAGAAATAACTCAACAATAATTGGGAATAATTTCAAAAAGCCACATTTTTGACTAACCCCGAGGCACCCCAGGAGGAAGGCAACTTTTCCATGCACCAACTACCCGCCGCATCGGTGTAAGGATCTAAATCCACAATGGTAACCCTGCTTGCCTGAATTGAAGAATTTCCATTAAAATGTTTTAAGAATCTCTGCTACGCTGTCAGATCCTCCTTTAGAGGGTTAGTAATCCTAATAAAATGATGAGGCTTCCGTACCCCCACCGTCGCTAGTGACAACATTCTTGAAAATATTCTACCCATATGAATGGCTTTGCAACGAAATTAGGTTTTCCCAGCAAAGATTGCATTTATTTCAAGGAGATCTTTTTAATCATGGCTGCTGCAGAGATACTTTTTCGCAAATCTGACATTTTATCTAAAGGAAGCCTACATTCTAACCTATTTGAATCAATGGTGATACCCACCCAAACTCCATAGTAACCTCCATAAAATAAGTCTAGATATTCTTCCAAAATTGCTAACAAACAAGAAGTCATTCAAGTTGTGCACCAAAGATTGCGATCACAATCTACGTACTACCACCCATTGAATAAATGAACGAAAGGCCTGAAAATATGCCAAAGAAATAGAGCACCCATGGGAAGACAAAGATCCACATAGAAACCACCCTGGAAATAACAACCCAGTAAATGATAACACATTGGGTGCACAAGAAGTAAACTAAAAGCAGATTCAATGTCAAACTTAGCCATAAGAGCTTCACGTTCTGCTGCCCTAACTAATTCAATGACCTGATCAAAAGAAAAATAGTTAACATATTACAGGGATGAATTGACCAAAACCTTCCGGGCTCCTTCCTAGGCACTACCCCAAAAAGTGAAATTCTTAAATTAGGGGATGGTGTTTCCCTGAACAGGCCAATCATCCGACCTAGAGCTACCTCCTTTAAAAGTTTTTGAAGCACCAATTGTGGGTATGCTCTTGCTGATATTAGATTCCCTGACCCACCTTTTACCGTATGTAACAATCCGGAGGTAAGGGCTATTACTGCCCGGGGCCACCTGCTACAGACTACAGGTTAACTACCCACAAGGACCGTTTGGGTTCTTGGAAATCTCGGTACCAGCACCCTGATAGAGTCTCTCCATCAGCACTTCCAGGAGCCTCAGTAAACTTCCTGTGGTAGTGATCATAACAGGTTACTTGCATGGTGGAGATAGGATTAGTATTGCAGCCACCAGGAGCAAAATAACAGACACACAATTTCTATGGCCCTCATTCAATTGCAATTTGGCCAATTGAATACGGCTCTAAATAAGCACATAACATATTTTTTTGAAAGAAGTTTTTAGTTAGTAAACATCTACCCAAAAGCAAGGTCTTCACTAACTAAAAACATCTTTAAAAAAAATATGCTATGTGCTTATTTAGAGCCCTATTGAATTGGCCAAACCACAATTGAATGAGGCCCTATGTCTCCAGAAGTGAACAGTTTTATTTTTGGAAAGTCAAACAATATTTATAGCAGTTGGATACTGTCCACAGGCCATAGCTGTATGAGTGGGCCTCACATCTTGCATCCTTTCCACAGACCATAGCTGTTTGAGTGGGCCTCACATCTTACATACTATCCTCCCAGGCTTAGCTATATGAGTGGGCCTCACATCTTGCATACTTTCCACATGCCATAGCTGTATGAGTGGGCCTCACATCTTGCATACTTTCCACAGGCCATAGCTGTATGAGTGGGCCTCACATCTTACATACTATTCTCCCAGGCCAAAGCTGTATGAGTGGGCCTCACATCTTACATACTATCCTTCCAGGCCATAGCTGTGTGAGTGGGCCTCACATCTTGCATACTATCCTCCCAGGCCATAGCTATATGAGTGGGCCTCTCATCTTGCATAGCTGTATGAGTGGGCCTCACATCTTGCATACTATCCTCCCAGGCCATACCTGTATGAGTGGGCCTCATATCTTGCATACTATACTCCCAGGCCATACCTGTATGAGTGGGCCTCATATCTTGCATACTATCCTCCCAGGCCATAGCTGTATGAGTAAGCCTCATATCTTGCATACTATCCTCCCTGGCCATAGCTAAATGAGTGGGCCTCATATCTTGCATACTATCATTACAGACCATAGCTGTATGAGTAGGCCTCTGTATAACATTTTTCTAAGTTCTTAGGCCTTATGTGCCTCACTGCTTTTCCGGCCTTGTGTGGGCCACTGCCCCTTGGGCCTTATATGTACCCCTACCTCCCTGCGTCTTATGAGTAACACTGCTTTCTGGAACATGCTAATCTTGCAAAAACCTCTCACCACTATCTTCATTCACATCCACAACACTCTCTCCATCTGCAATGCCTTCCAGGCAAGAGATTCTCCTTGTATAATTCCCTCCTCACCAGCTTTATCTTCTTCAGATCAACCCTTCTTTTTCTTTCATAGATCCCCTTCTTTTTGTTCTTATTCTTTTCCCCTCTTTCTGCCTGATTAGATGTTGCGGCATTGATAGCAGACAGCTATCTAACAGTTCTAGCTGTCATGCATGTTACAGCTCTGTCACAACTGACATAAAAAAGGCGGGAATTTTGATACTATAACTGCCACCTGTTACATAACCCCCCTGCTCTCACACACCTAAACCAATCAAGTCAAACACACTTACATTTTCTACCTGGCTCCTAAACCAGGTCAGACACCCACTTTCATAAACCCTTTAGGGCTATAGGTTCTCTCTATATTGAGTTTCAACGAAAAAGTAACATTTGTACTTGTACTGAGTTCGGCTCAAAGAGAATCAGAAAGGATCAGCTGTTGTACACAACTTGTTCTGTATAAAACAGATTATACGAGGATATTACAGCTGATGCTCTACTCCTGTATTTCTATTTTTAGTGTGTTATTGCAAAGCAGAGATAGGTTTCTTTACTTTAAAATGGAGTTTAGAGATTAATATTATTAGAAGTGATAAGGAAGAAAACTGGGGCGTGCGGATGCGCACAGCACCACCTGGTGGTGTAACAAATTTACTGCAGCCAAAGAACTATTCCATCCTCCGATCTGGCTCATAGCAATGTTGTGTTTGAGTAGCGCCACTTCGGAGGATGGAATAGTTCTTGGCCTGTAGTAAATTTTCCCACCACCAAGTGGTGCTGTGGCACAGAGCTCAACCCCACGGTTCTGACTGTTCTGACGGGAAATGGTTATGAAATAGGACAGACCCAGGAAAGGTTCTATGGAGTAGTCATTGGAGTTATAATGGAGGAGTTATCCAGAGCAATATAAAGAGTTATACAAATAGCTCACAGAGAAAAAGTAGAAGTGGTTGTACAGAGATGTTGGATGAGTTACATGGAGGTGATACAAAAGTTATTTAGAGAAAGATGTTATATGGAACAAAGGAGGAGTTATAGGGAGAGGTTATATGAAGTGAAGGAAGCTTTATGGAGAAATCACATATAATAGTTGTGGTAAGTTACAGTCTGCGTTATAATTCATTCCAAATATGGTAAATGGGGTTGACTTCAGGGCTCTGTGCAGGCCAAGTTCTTCAACATCAACCTTGGCAAAACATATCTTTATGAACCTCACTGGGTGCACAGGATATCTTGCTGAAAAGGAAATGGCCTTCCCCAAACTCTTGACACAAAATTGGAAGCACAAAATTCTCTAGAATATCACTGTATGCTGCAGCATTAAAAGATTTCTCTAACAAGTCTATCACAAACCATAAAAAACACCTCTAGACCATTATACCTCCAGCAAACTTTACAGTTGGCACTTTAGCATTCTCCTTGCATCCTCTAAACCCAAATTTATCCATCAGACTGCAGAGTGCAGCATAATTCAATATCTACAAAAACTCGCTACACTGGTACAGTTGTAGACCATCATGGCAAACACCCATCTTTACGTGGTAGAATAAAAGGAGTGATATTCTACAAGAAAATAGCTCAGTTTCTTTTTTCATCAAGATTACAAGTGTAAATTTAATTCAGTACATAGTAAATAATCTTTGAGAGTGAAAGAAAAGGTCAGTCAGATCACTGAAGGTTGGGCCCAAGTACTTACTATTTCCCACAGGTTATTTATATATTTGGACACTTAGATTAAATATATCTACATGAAAGATACCAATATATTTTTTATGGGTAAACACAATACTTGTCAGCACTGTCTGCATTGTAGATTCCAAGATTCCATCAACAACAGCCCCTGATACAGTAACCTTCATGCACCTTTATGCTAAGGTATTACTACCAAAGGTTGGGCATCATTTACAAAGAACAATCACCATTATTATTATTATTATTATTATTATTATTACAGTTCTTTTATAAAGCGCCAAACTTATTTTGTATTGCTGTACAGGGGTTAAGTATAAGGAAAAATATGAAAATAGAATGTTAAACACATGCCAAAAAGTAAGGGGCCCTGTTTTTGAGTTTAAAATCTAAAATATATATGGTGTTTTTTTCAAAACACTATATAAGACTGAAAACTCGCAAACTTATAATCTAAATTAGGACACAGATATCAGTATCCTTTTTTGCCAGTTATTCAGTGAACTGTGTTGTTTGTCAGGACTATATATGGGCTATGAACACGTTGGGGCTGGTGGGCCATTTGTCTATAAAACTGTTGGGTGGCCCATGGATTTGCCATTTAGCTTTTTGGCATCACCAGGTTCCTGAGCATAGTGGCCACAATGGACTATGCCATTCAAGACTCAGGGCAGTTGTATTTCCAAAACTTTCCCACTAGACTCTGGGTTTTAATCTAATGAATAGAGAGATTGGGCAGCTGGTGCTTACTGCTTGTGTAGAAATATACTGTAGAGCATGGTTTATGTACACAGAAAACAGTAATATGTGCTGGCTCAGACACTAATAATTCCCTGCTGCTACCAGTACAACAATAAATAATGAACAATTCAACATGACACCTCTTCTACCTAAATGTATAGGACCTAACCCATGAAGACCAACTGACAAAGTAACCAGCCACCATCTTCTGTCAATGTCTTTATATTACATTCTGTCCATGGAAGTGATTATAATGTACTTTGCTGGCCCAGGGAAGTCTCTTTGTTAATGTGGTTATCTATTATTCTGTTAGTGGTTCTTTCTTGTTCTGACTCAACCTACATATTTTGACAGTGGTTACGCTATAGTACTTGGATTAAAAACTATATGACTTATTCCTGCATGCTAGCATTCACGATGAAAGATACCAAGGCAGAATGTTAACTTGTTCCATCACACATTGTATTAACCATACAATGTTATACAATGTCTCATATCACAATGTCAATGAGATTCTTTGACTGCTAGATTTAAGAAATATAATGGGTGCACCAGCTGCACCTACTGGATGGTGCACTTACTATAGATCTATGTTAAAGACCAGTAACACATTTCCGTTATCCTTTTTCTCTTTACCTGCATACTGTGTATCCTTTATTTGCATAATATTAAAGAATATAGAGGCACTTGTATAAAAATAATTGCAATACTGAACATATTTAATTAATCTGTTATTAAATTTGAAAGACGTCAAGAAATGGCAGACCAAATCTGTGCTGGCATTACTCATTAAGGTCCTGTACGTGGGAAGACATTTAGCATTACTATATATTTATACATATACATAGTCCAGTTATTCTCTCTACAGGAACATTCCAGTGACCTGGGTGAGTGCTCATTTGCATTAATAAAGGCATAATGAGTAGCTGAGAGGTGGGAGTGTTCCAATTGCTGTATAAAAGAAGCTGTCAGTAACTAGTGTGAAAAATATGCAGCGAGCACAGGCAGAGTCATCCTGATTTATATAATGAGGGAGAGTCATTACTCACAATTATCTGAGAGCTTTTGAGAGATTGTTTTATGCTTAAAATTCACAACTACATTGTGGGTGGGGGTGGAAGGCTCTGTTTTCCATCTCTCTCAGTATCGTTGTCACCAGTAGTTTTTTATGTCCCATAGCTCTCTTGGATCTGCCCAAATATTTCAAATTATTTATAAGATTTGCCCATTTATATTTTCTTTGCTTAACTCATGGTCCACATCATCATCCACAAAGTTAACTCTAAAGCTAACTTGAACCCTAATCCCTATCCATGGGCTCCATTCTATTTGGACACATAGCTGCGAGAAAAGGGAGCTTTTTTTTGCAATGGAGATTTATAGGGGGGGATCGGAGGTGTGTGATTGGGAGGATAGATTCCATAGGGTTCCCAATTAGATAGGCACTCTGACAACTAACAACTACTAAGCAGGTTTGTTCTATAGGCCTGGTTACCTACTTTAAGTGCAGAATATTTTAGCCCACTTGTGACCTTCACAGGGAGAAATACCCTGTAATATATCTGTCTGATCTGACTCAAAAGAGTGATCCAGCCCCAAAATACCAGGCAATTCTACCATGAACACAAGCGAACCCCAGATGTTCGTTTCGGCCTCTCTTGTGCCTCATCAAGTGTAGCTGCACTCCCTAAGGCACATTGAAAAAGTAGTCCACTTCTGGAGTCCCCTATCACTCTAAGGGTAATGAAACAAAAACAGACAGTCACAGGTGCTCAATCTGAGAACTAACAACACCTAAGTAGGTTTGTTCTATAGGTCTAGTTGCCTACTCAGGTCTGAAACTTGTTTGTTTTTTATAGGCATTTTTATGCCTCTACGGGTTTGGAATGGTTTTGAGGGAAATTTACATGGGACAGCTACACCTAGATTGCTTGTTTTGCACTTTTTAAACTATTTTCCAAACACTTCAGTAAATAGCCAGGTAATGATTTATGAGTCAACTTGACTTGTAAATCAGCACTTTTAAAGACGAAGCCCCATGTCTGCCCAGTCTGGGTAAATTGTCTTAAAGGAATATCTAAGTGAGCTGGATTACTACATTTCTGCACTATGTAGGCAAAAAGCAGCCTATGTGTATGCAGCACATCTCATAAAACATTTTATTTTTTATTAATATCTAAAACTTACTCTAATGATTATGTTGACACCCACAGAGGGTTGTCTATACAGGCCCCTGATCCCCACCCTATCAGCATGCAGCATCTGGGGAGCAATATTAACCTACTCTTGCTTGCTCAGCCAATCTCCTTGCAACTTCCTCCTTGCAGCATCTGGTCACATGTCAGTGATACACTACATTTCCCAGGATGCTTTGCTACATATCCCATGCTGCTTTTGCACCACAGACAGGAACTCAGAGTTAATTCAAGAGTTTCTGCTAGCCTAATTGGCCAAAACAAATCATTTTCAAATTTGAGGCTAAATTATCCTGGGTTTCGAGGGTGTTAACCTTTTTCAGAAATAACTAAAATCAGAAATGACTATAATTGCTAAACACTTACTCTGTATGCACAGGAAGGAAATTATGAGAAATAGGTGTATGAAAACATGAGGCATCCCACAGTAGGGCAGAACTCATGTCTGCGTCATTCCAAAACAAAATGGATACCATGCTGCCTGTGATTGGTCAAGCTGAATATGACTGTTATGCTAATTTTAGAAGAGATTGGCTGGGGGGGGGGTCAACTTTGAAAGCCAACTGTTTGCAAATGCAAGAAATTCAGCTGACTTCAAGGTGAGTATATTTTGGTATTTTTTCATTCAAACAATTTTTTTACCACACTACTGATTCTCCTCCATCAGATGTATTCATAATCCAGCAAAATTTAGATATCCATTTAAATAAATTCCATTACAATAGCTGTTTCCTGAAACCTTTACCATAAAAACATTTCAGTGAATGTTCTTTACCCATTTGTGTTTGCAACTCTTATTTTATAGAGCCATGGTGGATTTTTATAAACAAATCATACTAATAATCTGCAGAGGAAAATAAATTAGCCAATAGTTAAGATTATCACAACTAGATTGGATCACTGGAGACAGATCGTTCTGGGGCTGCAACTATAGACCTGGGAGCTCTCAGGGTTTCAGCTGCATAGATAATGAGCTCCTTCAAGAAACCAGGCACAAGTAAATGTAGATGGTTTGAATAAACACCAAGCAAAGACAAGATAGTATGTAGTCCTAGTGTCACGAAACCAGCAATCATAATGTCACTTTGTGTAAACACTTATTATTGTGCCAGGCTTGGCATTATCAGAGCTGTGGTGGAAAATTGACAGGATTTATAGATTTGCCAGTTTGACAGAGAAGAAGCAATGTGAAATTGAGTGAGACTCTAAAGTTGAGTAGCAGGGGGAATGAGTGATAGTGGCTGTCAATAAACTACAGAGCCAGTGGTTCTCTTAATCCCTCTCTGCATATCTGGTCTTTCTTTCACACTATGCCTTGAATCATGGACCTCTTTCATTGCAGTCAAATACAGATGATTGATAGAGAGAGTGTGAAATACTTTAGTATAATGGGTTTCAGTGTTACTGTTACAGTACTGGAAATGTAAACTGGATTGCATTGGGACCCTGTGTCACTTCCTATCTCAGCCCTGCACAGAAGATTTCAGTCAGTGAAGCCACCTTACATATACAACAATTTCATAGAGACATTCAAACAACTTGCAAAACAAAATGAAACATGTTTTTATTCCATCAATTCACTAGCATTTTCGCATTCTATTTGTTCTTTAATTCGCTATTATCCATATCCTCTAGGTATCTGATACATTTCAATTTGGCTCCCATGCAAGTGTTAAAGTTAATGTGTGACCAATTAAAAGGGCTACTACACAATGAAAAAACTGAAACTGAAATGAAAACTTTAGGTCTGACTAAGAACTAAGGGCTAATCCTGGCAAAATCAATTACGATTGCCTTAGCGGCACAGTAAATCCTACCTATCTACGTTAATCATCCATGCCTAAAACTTTGCAAGAGGACTGCTATGAGTCACTGCTACGAGTGAACTTCACTAGAAAGTTGAAAAGCAAGGCAAAAATCTCCCTTAAATTCTAACACCCAAATCTATGCTAATAAGATTTTATGGATCACTCGCAAATTAGGGCACTGCGGTAACTGCAAAAAGCAGAAGAAAGATTTACGAGTACCAAAGACCACTTGCAAGTGTTTTTCAAACCCTTGCTGAGTCCCCCAGAATTATCTAACGTGACAGTATAGTACAAAAAGCACTACAAAATGATGACATTTCAACATTATTAGACACTTAACAATCCAGTATCAACATATGTGTAAGTAAAAAATATGATATGTTAGTATTAAGCCTGTTTAATGATACAAAATCCCAGGTACTCAAAGGTTTAATACAGGTCCCAAAACCACATTGCCTAGGAACAAACACTATAATGCATTGTCTATAAGTATATCCTATTTTAACACAAAATAAATACATCTTTTTTTATTGAAGCTATAAATACAATTGTCAAATGTTTTTAATATCAAGATATATTAATAAATAAAAACAATTACTATATATATATATATATATATATATATATATATATACTTATAAATATATATATATATATATATATATATATATATATATATATATATATATAATGTTTCCTTGCCGCAACCTAGTTACTTCCCACTCATTATAATATTCATGGTGTTTGCATCTCCTATTGGCTCCTAGGGCCCTGTCTTATCTGAAAAGCTTGGTTTGGCTACTCCCTACACAGAAATCTGATTTATGATTGTGGGCTGAGTGTCCTAACCTGGGGGAGTAAAAGATTCACATTAGTGTAGAACTTACGATAAAAAGCTTCCACAGCCAATTTACGGCAGTGCCCTAACTTGGAGCCTAATTCAATAAGAAGCCTGCATCTCGTGGTATATAGGCCGTATGTGTGCGGGCTTGCTGTGGGCTCGCAATCTGTTACAATTCCGGTGCTATTCAATTGAACAAACCCGCAAGTTACAGGCGGAAAGCCAAAACAGTAAAAAATGCAATCGTAGGTAGCATTTCAGGGTGGGAACATTATCATTTAAGGAAGGCCGTAACTACCCATTTAGAAACAGCCAATAGAAAATTAGACTCTCATCATTAGGTCAGTAAAACATGGAGGTTACATGTCAATCCATTAGCGTTTGGAGGATATGCGATCGGACGCCAAAACACAAAATAATACAAATTAATGCCAATACTGTTCTAGTCCATGTGGGTGGCCCGATAAGTATTAACTCATTGATTCCCGAGATTGATATAACCCCAAAATGAAATATAAAATACAATTATTTTTCATTGCCGATTGAGAGCTTGAGACGGCTGTACGTTAAATTCTAATGTCTTTCAACGCTTTCCCCATCATTTACAGTGCAGTATTAATTTTTTATTTGCTTTTACAGTGCTACGGATATGTCTTTAACCCCTTTGCAGATCCTCTCTAGTACTCAGAGGATTTTCTTCTACATTTGCCGTTTACAGGCGTAAAAACATTTGCAGGCTTGATGAATGAATTGAATAGCAATTGTAAGTCTTGCAGACATGAAAGATCAAGGGCTTATATGGGGTGTAAGTTCCGGTTTTAACAACAGCAAGGATTTCAAGCCAATTGAATAGCAAATTAACTTACGGCCTCCATTACTGGCCAATGTAACTTACAATTGCTTGACTGAATGAGGCTCATAGGGCATCTGATTTACGTAGGGGCCATAGTTAGGCAGGAAAAATTCATAAAGCTAGTTTCTAATTAGAAAATAATAAATGATGATGTCTCTGCAAGATACTGGAGGGATCCATGATACATTGGATGAAATTGTGTGTGTGAGAAGAGTATTTGATATTTACATTTCTGAAAAGTTATGGTTGCATTGAATGATGCAAGATGTCTGATTCTAGGCCAGTTTGGGGGAAGGTGCATGGTATAATTTTCAATCTTATCCTATTATCAAACAAAGTCTCTGAACTTCTGCCTGTTCCCTCCTCCCCCAAACCTTCCTCTACTGGTAACTACACACACCCATCATCCAGTTCTTAGGAAGTGATATAACAAACACAAAATGTACTCAAAAATGTAGATTTTCCAAAAAATATTCAGCACACTTGGTTTACATAATGCTAATATTTTTAGTTTGGTACATACTCAACAAACATGTGTCTTTTTTTTTTTTTGAACTGCAATCGTCCTTTAACAATTAAGGGAAGATACACTTCTAGTGAGAAGACGTGCAGAATTGCATTAGATAAAGGGAGATGACCAGAACAAACTGGTAAAGTCTGAATATAAGGGTATTTAATGGTCTGTAATGCAAAGGCCTAAGACACAGGCCTATTTAGACTTTAAAAACAAAGACTGAAAATAGCTTAGACAAAATGGAATTAATTAGTAACAAGTTAATAATTCCTAGTTCATAATTCATAGTGAGCAATAAACTATCTGACAGGAGTACCAGGCTAAGCTGAAGTATTATTTTAAATATGGTGAAGTACCATTAGCATAACAGTGTAAATATGAAGAGACACAGAGATACAATACACAACGACAGGATGAATCGTTGGGAGGAAATACAGCCCTGGAAAGCTTGCAGGCTAATACAGAAAGGGATACAGATACAATACAGATAGACACAGATACAATATAAATGCAGCATGTTCATTATCAGTGTGTAGATACCCAGCATCATTATACAGGGCAGTGTGCTAATATCTGTGTGTAGATAGTATCATTATAGAGTTCAACATGCTCATTACCAATGTGTAGATATCCAGCATCATTATATGTGCAATGTTACCAGTGTATCGATACTTAACATCACTATACAGAGCAGCATGCTCAGTATCAGTATATAGCTACCATGGGAGAAGGAACTGGGGAGGTATATACTATTGTACATATATATGTATAAATATAGATGTGAACATACAGTATGTATATATATATATATATATATATATATATATATATATATAATTACATACAAGGGTTAAATATTAATTTTACTACCGTTTAAACTGCTGATTGACATATGTATGTATATAAGCCAGTAAGCTTGAAACAGCTGTACATGGATAGGATACTCAGCTTGTATTTAATCTAAATAAAATGGTATATCTAATGCCTTGGAAATTATTTTGTACCCTTCTCCTGACTGATACCTTTTAACAATGAGATCCCTCTGATGCTATAGAACAGGGGTCTCCAAACTTGGTCCTGGAGGGCCGCATCCAGGCCTGGATTTGTGGACATCCTTGCTGCAAGCAGGTGAGACTATTGCTTCTTCAGTCATCCTGATTGACTCACCTGTGCACAGAAATGAAATCTTCAAATCCAGGCCTGGGTGCGGCCCTTCAGGACCGAGTTTGGAGACCCCTGCTATAGAAGCTCTCTGTGGACCATGGCTTTTGCTGTGGGATGCGACTAAGAAAATTTCAAGAAAGACCAACTAGAGCAGCTGAACTTTATTTGGGGTTAATCAGAGGCACTTTATATGATGGCAGGTGTATGCTGACTCCTATTTAACACGATTTGGAATGGGATTGCTTAATTCTGAACACAGCTACATCCCCAGTTATAAGAGGGTGTGCAGACTTATGCAACCACATTATTTTTCTTTTTTTCCATAAGGAGCAGTGGGGGTCACAGGGCCTGCAGGGGGCACAGGGCACCACAGTGAGCCATAAGGGTCTGCAGGGGACCCACGGGAGGTCCGGGTGGGGGCACAAGGGGCAGTGTGATACACAGGGCCTGATAGGGGCCCCTCGGCCTTGTGGGGGGCCACAGTAGCCATAAGGGGCCATCAGAGGACCCACGGGAGGTCTGCAGGGGCCAGAAGGGGTGTGGAGGTCACTGGGCTGGTAGGGGGCACATGGGCCCTTGGAACCTGTGAGGGCCACAGTGGGCTGTAAGAGGCTACAGTAACCTACTGCCTATCTCTCAGACTTTCCTTTGCAGCATCTCCATATCAAGTCCCCAAAAATATTACCATCTAACCTTCTTTGCTCTCCTCTTCTTTGCTCCCATGAGCTCCTCTCCCTTCTCCAGTCATAATCTCATACCCTTCATAACATTCATAAGCAGAAACAACACTGTAAGTCCCAGTCCCATCTTCTGTCCCTTTCACTACTCATTCTCCTGTCTGCAGGAGATATATGGTATCCCCTAACCCAGGTCCTTCACTCATCTCCACTTGCTGTCACCCACACTCTGGTTCAAGGCCAGCAAACACCCGTAACACCCAGAATGTGAAATCCATCACTTGTCACAAACCTTCTACTCTACCTTTCTCCTGCTCCCTCAATCTACTGTCTTTCACTGAAACCTAGCTTTCTTCCTCAGACACAGTCTCCCCTGCAGCACTCTTTCAGGGTGGTTTTCACCTCAGCCACACACCTAGACCTGGGAACAAACAAGGTGGTGGTGTGGGTGTATTGCTTTCCACTTGCTGTACATTTCACCTCTTACCCCTTGTCCTGTCCCTCCAATTCTCATCCTTTGAAGTTCATACTATCCGCCTCTTCTCACCTATCCCTCTGCGTGTCGCTGTGATCTATTGCCCTCCAGGCATTCCCTCTCAATTTCTTGATCACTTTTCTGCCTGGCTCCCTCACTTTCTCTCCTCCAATGTTCCTTCACTGGTACTTGGAGATTTTAACATTGCCATTGACACTCCCTCCTCCCCAGCAGCAGCCAAACTGCTTGCACTCACCTCTTCCCTTGGCCTCTTACAACTTACAGTGTAAATTTGCTGTCGCCTCAAAATAACCCTTGTTGCCAACGGTTTATACATTAAGGGCTGTGTGTTGAGTTATTTTGAGGAACAGCAAATTTATACTGTTATACAGGCTGTACACTTACTACTTTACATTGTAGCAGAGTGTCATTTCTTCAGTGTTGTCACATGAAAATATATAATAAAATATTTACAAAAATGTGAGGGTTGTACTCCACTTTTGTGAGATACTGTATATACTCCTCGTAAGACCTGTCCCAAAAATAATCCCTAGTGCAATTTTTCAGGATACGCGTAATATAAGCCCTCCACCAAAAATAAGCCCGAGTTCCGATCGTCAACCAGACATCCATTAAATGATAATATAAAGTATTAAGACAAGATGAGTGCAAAAAGAAAGAGCTATTCTGTTGAGTACAAAAAGGGAATCGTAGAGGACCCCATGGGCAAGAATCTTACAGATTTCTGCAAAGAGAAGAAGAATATACCGGTCTTATATAAATTACTGTATATTATATATATATATATATATATATACAGTATATATATATATATATATATATATATATATATATATATATATATATATATATATATAGGAATATCTTGTCTAGTGCTGCACATGTATTTCTCATGCAGGAGCACTATGTGAAAAGAGATACTTTGATGCGATAGTGCTCAGATAGCACCATGATAGCGAATCGGAGAGCGCTGATCAGGGATTTAAAGGGCTAAACTGGGAACGGTGGTCAAACATCACTATTGTGAGGTTTAGCATTAAGAGGGGAAAATGAGTGCTCTTGCAAATTAGTGCTCAAAGCGGTAATGCTAAATGGGACATACTACCTGTGTGTGTGTATATATATATATATCACACATATAGTTGTGAGCATGCGGGTTGTTGCTAACGATGCGGGCTCGCGTAGCTGAAGGCGCTCCTTGCCTGCAACTGTTACGGACTTACGAGAAACAAATACGACCTCGCAAAAATACGACCTTACCGCCCGAAACCTGCGCACTTGAAAACATTAAAAACACAATAAATACTCATAAGAAATACATAAAAAGCTTACCTACAGCAAGGGGAGGGGGGCACCCAGGACCTCGGAAACTGAAGGTACACCTCAATTTAAGTTGAAATACAAGAGTTTAGACACCCAAAAATCACCGAAGCGAGAGAAAAAATGGCCACTGAAAAAAACGAAAACGAGGCCACAGGACCCTAAAGACGCAAAACACCACCAAACACATACGGATTTTTCAAAAAAGACGGACGCGATACAAGTACAAGGACGCAAAATCATCCACAGCCGCGTACCACACATTAGGCGCCTTTTTACAACACTAACTTACACAATCAGGAAGTACACAGCTACCCTAACGGATTTTCCTCGCGCACGCACACTATTTACCCTACACACTGCACACATTGCTGACACTTACACAGCAGCTCCACAGCAGTGAAAACACACATTGTATGCTGCAGGAACATCAAAACAAATTGCCAGCTCTTCTGCACAATGCTTCCTGCATATATTACTTCAAAATAGGTAAAGTATATTCATTTATTATTTTATTAATTATTTCATTAGCATACAAAAAACAAACAAAAAAAATGCTTAGAGCACACAAACTACGAAGAATCTAGGAACACCAACAAAATTAATGTCTGAACCAAACACCATTACCTGCCTTACAATCTTATTGCCGTCATTTTTTGACGGCAAGTCGCTAATATATCACATATATAGTTGTGAGCGTACGAGTTGTTGCTAACGCTGCGGGCTCGCTACGCGAAGCGAGGGCACTGCCCGAGGGTCTCAGTTGCTGGCATGGAGCGCCGAAGGCGCTCCATGCCAGCAACTGAGGACCCTCGCGAAGCGAGGGCCTCAGTTGCTGGCATGGAGCGCCGTAGGCGCTCCATGCCAGCACCTGAGGACCTCGCAAAGCGAGGGCCGCAGTTGCTGGCATGGAGCGCCGAAGGCGCTCCTTGCCAGCAACTGCGACCCTCGCAAACTTCACGTCGCAACCCAAACAGTACGACACACACATTACGACACTCGCAAACAACATACGACACACGTTCACACACATTACGGACTCGCAACACTCGGACGCAACTCGCGAACATTACAAAATGTCAAACACAATACATACACACACCACATACATAAAAAACTTACCTACACCAAGAGGGAGCACCCAGCACCTCAAAAATACAACTTACACCTCGATTTTACTTCAAATAAAACAGTTTAGAGACTAAAAAAAAAACGAAGCGAGAGAAAAAATGGCCGCCGAACAAAACGAAAACGAGGCTACAGCACTCTAAACTCGCAAAACACCACAAGAAACTCGCAAAACACCACAAAACACCTACGGATATTCCGATACAAACGTATAACACACATTACTCGCCATTTCTCGCCAATGCGGAAGTACACGACTACGCTAACGGTTTGGTCTCGCGCACGCACAGTGTTACACTGCACACATTCAGCACGCTTACACAGCAGATCCACACCACTAATGCTGCAGCAACATCAAAACACATTCACAGCTCTTCCACACAATGCTTTAAAATAGGTAAAGTATATTCATTTATTAATGTATTATATATTTCATTATTACACACTAAACAGCATTAGCTACCTTACAATTTCATTGCCGTCATTTTTTGACGGGCAATTCGCTAGTATATATATATATATATATAAAATATGTAATAGCTACTCCCCATTATACAGTGTCATGGATACTAATCATTATCATACAGTGCAGTATGATCACTATCAGTCTTTATGCACATTTATTACATTTCTAAAATAGGTATAATGCCAGTGGACACACATTGATCAGCTGTTTGCTGGGAATCTTTGTTATCAGACAGTGAGAGCAATACTGTAGGAAGGAACTGCCCAGGGCTAAATGTGTGTCTGCAAGAGAGGTGCAGGATTAACTCTCTCATTGCAACAATAGTCTGTATAGTTATATTGTAGCCTATTGTGATGATAGTTTAACTGCTATAAGTAAAGGTGTTAACTTCTATAACTGCCCAAAACATAGTATCTATCTATAACTCTTATTGACCTCTATAGACTCTCCCTATTCATCTTCCTCCTATTTCATATAATTTCATATAATTTCTCAATATTATATCCCCCTTTGCTCTTTTTAAACTCTCCATTGCAACCCGTATTGCTATATTGCTGCTGTTATTGCACCGTATAACATTTTCCTACAACAGCTCCCATCAGTCTATATAATATCTCCCTATTAATCTTGCTATTCCCCCATATAAAAGCTTCCTATAACTGATCCAATTATTCCATGTAACCCTCCCTATAAAGTCTTATTTATCCATACAGCCCCTCCCTGTAGCAGCCCCTCTTGTTCCATATTTCCGTCCTATCACTCCCACTATCGCTCTATAACCTTTTATATTGCTCAAGTTTAACTCTTTCTAACCATTCTTATTGCTCCATATAACATCATATTGCACCAATGAACTTCACCCTATGACTCCTTATATTGCTCCATATAAACTTTCACTATCACCTTTCCTATTTTTCAATTTTACCTCTTTATAATGCCTCTTATTGCTCCATATGACTTCCCACTCTGAGTTCTCCTATTGCTACTACTCCACATAACTTCTCCCTCCAGTTTCTCCCATTACCTGTATAATTACGCGGTTTTACCAGGTTATTATGTTTTGTAGAATACATCAGCCATTTGAAGAGCAAACTCTGTTAAGCAAATTAATTATTGAGAGCAAAACTAGCTAATGCACATAATAAATTGATTATTTTATAGCCAAATCGCCCTTGTATTTTCCCGTATTAAAGTCTAATTTTAGATCTTGTTCTCTCTGCCAACTACGGAGAGTCAATGTAAAAAAAAAAAAGGTCTATGTAAATGTAATAATGCTATTGTAAAACTATAGATGCTTTCTCTGCAGTTTTATCTTGATTAACTTTTTCTTTTAAAATGACATATCCATATTACATTTCACTTATGAAAACAACTGCTCCAAAGAATGATATATAACTTAATGATGATGTGATTTCACTTGGGTGAGGTAACAATAACACTGAAGCACACACTTCTGCAGAGAGCAAACACAAGCTGTGCACTATTAGAGATATAAATATATTATTAAAGGGACAGAGAACACAATCTTTTTCGTGCATGTAAAATAGCATGTTTTAAACAATGCCAAAGTTGTGTTTTGCACGAAAAATGTAAAGTAAAACCTGTTTAAACTTCATTGAAAATAACAGGATGTGCACAGAGAATACACTTGTAGATTTAATTGGAAGACAAGTATGACTCATACATTTGTATTACTGCTCTTTGTCTGACACAGGCAAACCCCCAAGATCAGTTAAACATTTGAGTTCATTTCTGAGAGCTTCAATTATTAAAAAACACACACACACAGCTGCACATTATAAAATACAGGTAGGACACAGATTATCCAGCAGCCTCCGCTCAGTGCCTTGCTGGATTAACCGATTTGTGGCTCGGCAAATTGGTTAATCAGGCAAAGCCACCCGATCCCTTCACTGCCCACAGTAACCCTGTGAGCTCTTGCAGCCACCTGAGGGTATGATGTGAGCAGGTGAAGCTGTGCGGGGCTGACAGTGGAAGCGTTGATCAGCTGTCAGTGCAGAGCTTGCTGTAGTGGGAAGGACACTGTTGGATTTAAGGAGGTTCTGGATTATCCAATGCCAGATAATCGGGATTGTACCTGTACTCTCTTTCACATGCAATAAAGAAAAAAATGCTTTCAATGTCCCTTTAAATTCTCACACCTCCATGACGACCACTGCCTTGCTAAAGAAGCTGAAGGTAAAGGTGATGGACCGTTTGAAGGTGCCCCACAGATGCTCAATAGGGTTTAGGTCTGGAGCCATGCTTGGCCAGCCAAGGCAATGGTTGTCTTGGAGGTGTGTTTGGGGTTGTTATCATGTTGGAATACTGCCCTGCGTCCCAGTCTCCGAAGGGAGGGGATCATGTTCTGCTTCAGTATGTCACAGTACATGTTGGCATTCATGGTTCCCTCCATGAACTGTAGCTCCCCAGTGCCGGCAGCACTCATGTGTTAGAGTCCCAAATAAAAGGGTTAATTGTAAAGTTCGGAGGGTCCAAAAATCATGACAAACTATTTATAAGATTTTAGGCAGAAAAAACAGCACTGCTTAATAAAATAAAGCACACATAGGTTTATTATTTCCTAGTAAAATACAAAAACCTTTAATGTGCATTTAAGTAGAATAATAAGTGTTCTACCTGACAGGTATATATAAATGTATCTATCTGAAGGTATTATGCTCTAGTTTAATTGCATCTCTGATGGTAATGCTTATGCCACCTCATTGGAGGTAAATTCAATATATATACACAGTACATACACATATATTATTTTCATACTTATTTGTGGGCAGACGTTTAGATAAATCCTGATATTCTAGAATGTAACTGAAATAAAATAACATATATTAATTTACTTATAGAGCAATAGGTAGAACATATTTTAGGAGAGATGACTTGTGACTATGGACTGGGGACCAAATATAAAAGTGTATTTAAAAAATGTTTTAAATATTACAACAGTTGTTTTTTGTATGAAAAAAATAGTTTAAACCTGAAACAAACAGGAAGAGCAAACTGTAATATGTAGGTCTCATTGGCTGACAAGTATGACTCACATAGCTATATTAACTTTCACTGAGACACAGGAAAAAGTAGTTCAGCTTGAATCTGTTTATCATGCTAGGAGAGCATCATTTAAAAAAAAAAGAAAACAAACTATGACACATTTACAAATTGTGTCTTTCAGAAGCAATAAAGAAAAAAACTTTCCATATCCCTTTAACATTGTAACACAATTTATATGGTGTAGATTTAAAACACCACTGCAGTTCAAGAAAAAAAAGATCCTTTTTGTCAAGTATGTACCAAACTCACAGTATCAACATAAAACATTTTTTGGGAGAATATGAATTTTCAAAACTCTATATGAGTATATAAATCCACTTTGTGTTTGTCATATCAATTCATCATATAATAATCATAATTAGATTGTGTGTTTTGGTTATCAGTGGAGAGAGTGGTGGGGAAGGAGGATTGCCAAACATTTGCTAAAATGAAAATTGACACTATACCATTTCCCCATCACTAGCCGACAATCAGACTCCTTGCTTCAGGAAATGAAACCATATTGCTAAAAAAAAAAAAACTTTACTCTCACACACACAAGATCCAGATGTCTCATTGATTCCATCAGGACCCAGCATATCCATTAAACCAAAAGTATTGCTTCTTTCTGTTTAATTATGCGCTTTGTTAGTTTAAAAAATCTTCATTGTGCAGTAGTCATTTAACAATAAAAGAAGTAACTAACTAGTTTTTATGAATAGATACACATTTACTAATATGTGGTAATTTTACCTATAAAAAGTAGTTTAGTTACTCAAACTACTTCGATGTTAAATAACTAATAAAAGCTGATATATACTGGTGTCTAATGACATCAACATTTACCTTTCTATATCTGCTGGATAATTTAACACTGTCATCTTATCTCACACCCAGTTGGTGGTCATAATTCATAAAGGTTCTTTGCGCTCCTGTCCCCTAACTCCTGGTGTGGTGGGTTAGGAGAAATAATATAATTGTGGGTGGATCTGATCTGATACAAAATTTCTATCATTTTCCCTATTACAATATTGTATCTGCCCAAATGCATGTTTCTTTCTTCTACTATATTATACTAATCCATACTAAGCACCACACCAACAGTGAATATAAAAAGTCTACACACCCCTGTTAACATGCCAGATTTCTGTGCTGTAAAAAAATGAGACAAAGATAAATCATTTCAGAACTTCTTCCACCTTTAATGTGACCTATAAACTGTACAACTCAATTGAAAAACAAACTGAAATCTTTTAGGTAAAGGGAAGAAAAAATAGAAAAATAAAATAATATGGTTGCATAAGTATGCACACCCTTAAACTAATACCTTGTTGAAGCACCTTTTGATTTTATTACAGCACTCAGTCTTTTTGGGTATGAGTCTATCAGCATGGCACATTTTGACTTGACAAGATTTGCCCACTCTTCTTTGCAAAAACACTCCTAATCTGTCAGATTGGTGGGCATCTCCTGGGCACAGCCCTCTTCAGATCACCCCACAGATTTTCAATCGGATTCAGGTCTGGGCTCTGGCTGGGCCATTCCAAAACTTTAATCTTCTTCTGGTGAAGCCATTCCTTTGTTGATTTGGATGTATGCTTTGGGTCGTTGTCATGCTGAAAGATGAAGTTCCTCTTCATGTTCAGCTTTCTAGCAGAAGCCTGAAGGTTTTGTGCCAATATTGACTGGTATTTGGAACTGTTCATAATTCCCTCTATCTTAACTAAGGCCCCAGTTCCAGCTGAAGAAAAACAGCCCCAAAGCATGATACTGCCATCACCATGCTTAACTGTGGGTATGGTGTTCTTTTGGTGATGTGCAGTGTTGTTTTTGTGCCAAGCATATATTTTGGAATTACGGCCAAAAAGTTCAACCTTGATTTCATCAGACCATAACACATTTTCCAACATGCTTTTGGGAGACTTCAGATGTGTTTTTGCAAAATGTAGCCTGGCTTGGATGTTTTTCTTCATAAGAAAAGGCTTTCGTCTTGCCACTCTACCCCATAGCCCAGACATATGAAGAATACGGGAGATTGTTGTCACATGTACCACACAGCCAGTATCTGCCAGATATTCATGCAGCTCCTTTAATGTTGCTGTAGGCCTCTTGGTAGCCTCTCAGACCAGTTTTCTTCTCGTCTTTTCATCAATTTTGGAGGGAGCTCCAGTTCTTGGTAATGTCACTGTTGTGCCATATTTTCTCCACATCTCCAGAGGGCCCTTTTTCTTTAGAAAGTACTGATAAATACAAACCTTATGTTATCATATATAATTGTTGTCAATCTATGAATCGTCGTCACGCTTTGAGAGCTCGCGAAGGGACGCAGATTGGTTTTTGCGGAGGTGGAGGCTCTACGACGCCTCACAAGCGGTTACAAACACACACAAGCACCAAAATACGAACCGCAACTCTTACAACGCAAAATTTACGGACTTAGCCAAAACGGACTTAGAAAAAAAAACATAAAAAATTTGAAAAATTACTACCTTAACGGCCGAACCGCGCGCACCTGAAAACATTAAAAACACAATAAATACACACAAAAAAGACATAAACCGCTTAGCCACAGCGAGGGGGGGGGGGGCACCCTGGACCTCTGCAAGTGAAGTTACACCTCAATTTAAGTCCAAATTCCCGAGTTTAGACACACGAAAATCCCCTAAGCGAGAGAAAAAATAGCCACCGAAAAAAATGAAAATGAGGCTGCAGGACCCCTAAAGCCGTAAAACAACACCAAGCACAGACAAATTTTCCAAAAAGCTGTACGAGGTAAAGATACACTTTTAGCAAGGACGCTAAATAATCCACACATGCGTACCACATACACATTCGCTGCCATTTTACAACACTAACTTATACAATGCGGAAGTACACAGTTACACTAACGGCTTTCCCTCGCGCACGCAGCCTATGTACACTACACACTGCACACATTGCTGACACTTACACCGCAGCTCTACAACACTGCAAACCTACATTGTATGCTGCAGGAACATCAAAACAGATTGTCAGCTCTTCAGCACAATGCTTTCTGCATATATTACTTAGAAATAGGTAAAGTATATTAATTTATTAATGTATTAATTATTTCATTGGCATACAAAAATACATATACACAAAAAAAAAGTATCGCAATAAACACATAAGAAATTCAACGCGCCTCACAATGAACGCCAACGCTGCTCATACCACACAAACTACACCAGTACACAGCCTTGCAATAAGCGCAAAAAGCAGATCAGTGCGACCTTACAATGACAGCAAAAGCCCCTTTAAATTATGTACATTATTTAAACGTTATATGACCATTACATTGAGAAGGAAACAATAAATAAATCTAGTTAGACCTTTTATCACATATAATAGTTGTCAAACTGCAAGTTGTTGTCATGCTTTGCGAACTCGTGAAGCTCCCTGCTGCCTGACTCCCGGTACAAACCCCCCCCCCCCCCCCCCAGAAAAGCGCGACTTTGGAAAAAAAAAACAATGCCGCGGGAGTTAGAAAAAAAAAAAGGACCCTCGGGACTTAGAAAAAAAATACGAGGTCACAAAAATACGAACTTAACGGCCGAAACGCATACATCAAAAAACAAAAAACAAAAAACAATGAAAAATAACAAAAAAACAAAAAAAATTAAAACAAGGCTCCACGACCCAGAGGCGCAGAAAACACTGACAAGGACGTACAGCTTTTCATTACGACCCACGGAACTTAGAAAAAAAAATAAGAGGTCGCAAAGATAAGAAGTTAACGTCCGAAATGCGTACATTTAAAAACAACAAAACCAATACAAAATACAAAAAAAGGGCATGCCAGGCATGTTTGACTTTTGCCAGGGACGTACGAGGTACAAAAATACAAAAGATACACACTTAGAAAGCATGGAAGATAAATAATTAATAATTATAGAAAAAAATAGACATATATATCTGTCTTTGTCATGAGAGCCGAAGGCGCTCATAGGACCAAAAGTAAATGAGAGGAGCCAAAGGCGCTCATTGCGAGCCACGCGATGAGCGCCGACGGCACTCAGCATGAGGCTCGCAGTGAACGCCGAAGGTCCTCAGAGTAGAAAAAGCTTTACATTGTGTGTCAAACAACATTGCCAGGGCTTAAAATGTTATTGCCAGTCATTTTTGACGGACAAGTTGCTAGTATTAAATAAAACCTGAAGGGTCCTTTAACCCTGTTTGCGTACTGCATAATTTTAGCCTACTGATTCTGAAAGTTTTTATAGCTGACTATGGTCCAAGCCCTTCCTTGCTGCTTAGAGTACAAATAGGGTTAGGTGTAGTTTAAGGGCTACATTTCATATTGTTAAGGGAAAGAATGGCATGCAAACAATTGGAGTAGAAAACAACTGATACAAAGTATTAAGTGGATCACAGGAGTGTTAATTTGTATTATTATTACTTATAAAATGACAATGTCTGCAGAGGTACTTGTATGAATTGGAAGAATATCTGTGCACCACATACAACATAGCAGTGCTCAATGCCAGGCAGCAGCTTCAAACCAGTAAGATATTAGCATGCATAAAAGAAGGGATATGCTGATATAAGTACTTTTTCTGAGCAATGAAAACATAGTATACTATTACATATACTATTTTCTATTTAATTAAAAATCATACTTGCAGTTTAACTTGTCTCAGATTTGCCCATGCTGTTGCATCCACAGTTCCAACTGTCAACTTCCTAGTCACATGACCTTATTGTTAGTATAAACTTTCTGAAAGCAGAAGTTCTGAATAAACTCAAGTTCAATTACGTATAGCAGAGTTATAGAATTTCATTTCTGCAATGTATCTACCCATGTTAAAGGAGGCCAGTGATGTTTGTTCAATTTAGTATATGTGCTCAATGTAACAAAGTGATTTGTATCGTCGACCCACCTATATTGTTATCAGTTACTTGCATTTTGAGACAACCGTAAATCCAAAAATATACAGAAATCATGTCTTGGCATCTCTCTGCCTCCTCTAACATGCAGACATCTCACATAAAAAAATTAGACAGGCACCATAAACATCATTAAAAAACTTATTTGTAAGTGAACTCTTTAATTTAAGATAAAATCCACCTAAACTTAGATTTATTTTTATTTTATTTTCTATTAAAGTGCAGATAGAAGAAATTAGCTATGTAAATGTTATGGAACTTAAAATACTACTTTTTAAGAGTAATAGTAAAAAACACACTAATAGTAAGGCTCCTTCAGAGTACAATATACAAAACAACCTGTGCAAGTCCCGGTGCTTGACACCAATGTACCAATGTATGAACAATTACAAATTTTACTTTTATTAAGGTAAATACAACATTGAAAAAAAATGACACTATTAGAGACCACTCAAAGACCAGAACATATACGCTCTTAGTTACCCTATAGATGTAGTCACAAATAACTATTTGTACCATTGCTGGTATACAAGGTTGAAAGGAGGAGAATAAACCTATTTTCATCAAACAGCCCTCATATGTATCAGGAAGGACCTATGTGACCATAATATCTATTTAATTAAAAACACATCTCCACTTTTAAAAACATCTTTGAATAGCCATTTAGTTCCTCATATAGAATCCTGAAACAGGTACATACATAGTGTACATAAAGGAAATTAGCCATGTAAATGTTATGGAACTTAAAAAACTCCTGTATAAGAGTTAGATAAACACATAATGGTAAGGCTCTTTCAAAGTACTTACATAATTTGGAACTTCGGCATCTCTGTAATGGTTGTTCTAAGACTTTGAACAGTCTGTAAAAACTGAGATAACTGAGATACTCACAAACAATTTTCAAGCTCTTGAGAGATGATGTTACCTAGGCTGATCTAAGCCTGCACCTGCCCTTGGCCTGTCCCTGGCAACTGTATAGAGTAAGATACACATAAACTTAATTTTATATTTTTATATTAAGAGAAATATCTGAATTAAATTAACGCATTACCTGTGTAAGCATTTTGCAGCTTACCTTGTTTAGCAGTTACTGCTCCATGTTTAAAGTAATTTGGAGTTGCCAATTGTGCTCCATTTCTGTCACTAAAACTTAGAATTCTGTACTGTGTGATCAAATTGTGTCAATTACTATAATACACTAACAACTGGAGCTATACATTTTAACTATGCATTGATCGTTAATACAAGTCATATGCAATGGTTTAGAAAAGCAATATTAAATATTAAACTTGCTTTCAAACATCAGTGTGTAAACCCACTGTTGAGCTGTTGGTCTCCACTGAGGATGGGTTGTCTTAAATGGTTGAAAATAAGCTTATGTATGAAATGCTGCTCAGATGCTCTTCATTAACTTGAGACTCGGGGCACTATTCTAACCAGATGGTGTAACCTGCGGTATAGCCATAAATCGGCTGCAGGAGCTTTTTCTTCTCAAATTACAACAGTATTCTAAACTTTAGCTTCCCCACATTAGGCCACTCAGCCAACAACTGTAAATCCTGCCTCAAACACAATAGATTTCTGTGCAGGGAGTAGCCAAACCAAGCTTTACGTATGAGACACAGCCGTAGGAGCCAATAGGAAATGCGAAAGTCATAAATCTTATAATGAATGGGAAGTGCAGCTACAACAGCCTGTAACTTTAGTTGCAAGGGAACCGATATATATATATATAGTAATTGTTTTTTTAATTATTAAGATATTTTGATATTAAAAAAGATGTAGATATAGTTATAGACAATGTATCAGAGCATTTGTTCCTAGACAACATGGATTTGTGTATTAACCCCTTGAGTACTGGGTTGTTTGTTACCCTGGATTTTGTATCATAACACAGGCTTAATACTAACATATATATTTTTTTAATTACACATATATTGATTTTGTATTGTTGAGTGTCAAATAACAAATAATGTTCATAATTTTGTAGTGCTTTTTGTGCTCTACTATCACGTTAAAGCAAAAGTTTGAAAACCAGTTGCGAGTGGTCTTTGTTACACATAAATCTTTCTTCTGCTGTTTACATTTACAGCAGTGCCCTGATTTGCAAGTGATCCGTAGAATCTTATTAGCATAAGGTTTGAGTGTCAGGGAGTAACTCATAGTTTATTTTCAGTACAAAACTCAATGTAGATTTATGCCTTGCTTTTCAGATGTGTTGTGAAGTTCACTCGGAGCAGTGGCCCGTAGGAGTGCTCTCACAATGTTTTAGGGATGGTGCAGTTAGAACACTCATAAGTGCTTTTTCAGGGATTAACATAGGGGCCATGGTATGTTAAATTGGTTTGCCTTGGCAGAACACAGGGGTGTTCTCAGACTATTTACAACTGTCTGCAAGTCAGAGATTCTCCCACGTGTTGATGAAGGTGGAGACAAGCAGCTCAACTGAATGTTAAGAATTTCCCGCTTAAGTGTCTTGTTTATATGATGCTGTTTTGAAGGGCTTGTTGTTAAAATGTACAAAATGTGTTTACAAAATTAAAATTAATTCATTACAGACTTTAAATTTTAACTATCGTATTATTATTATTTTTAATGATGGTGGACATACATTTGTTTGTTAAAGGATTAGAGACCTGAGAGGAGAGGGAGGAACTGTTTTTCAGATGTGATCTGTGTTCCCCTATGTTAAAATCCACTTTTCAAATAGCCCGTTGACAACATAACTCATATACCATAGGATAACCCTTCCACTTAAGCTACAGACAGACTAACAGCACAAGATGGAATCTTCCTTGACACATTCACTCATCTAAATATAAGAGTTTCTCTAAAAATGCTTTTATATTCCTGTCTTGCACAGCGGCTATTGTTACTTTGTTACATAATAAACAAGGTTTTAACAAAGATTAATTAAAACATCTGTCTTGTTTTGGTATGGTATTACAGTAGTCATTTAAGAGCAAAATCAATAGCCATCAAGTTACTGTGGAAGATCTTTGTTTAACTCTTTATTTTAAATGATATTACAACATAACTGTTCAAAGAAAATCAAATAGGAATGTGGGAAAGAACAGAAAATAGAAAAGGGAAAAAGGGAAGGGGGGGGTGACAAAAGGTAATCCATAGATTAAAATATGTATTTTGATATAGGTTAATTCACATCTATAATCGCTTTACATCATTTGTAAATCAATTAGAATTAAATGGTCATAACTGAAAAACAATTGTATCATTTTTTATATGGTGAAAGTAATGTGTTAAGAGCAGTTACATAAAAATATTTTAAAAATCTGAGATTAAGAGAGATCTCTAGGTCCGTGTTTTAAAAATGATTAAAACAGGGTAGCCATCTGGCATTGAATGAGGCAAAATTACCTTTGATTCTAGCTGTCAGTTTTTCCATCTCAGTGTTATTCCAGAGTTTGGCAATGACAGTATTTAAATGTGTAATTCATAAGGTTTTTCATGATTCTGCAATGTTCTTATGGCAACCAAATTTACCTACGCAGATAAAGCATTTTGCTTTCTTGTATATTGCTCCCAAGGCCGGGAAAGTAAAGAGAACCATGTATCAAGATCAAGTGGGGGTTGGATTACTAAACATGTTGCTATTAAAGTATTAACTAGAAGCCAGAAAGTTTGATTTTTGGGGGGCAAGACCACCAAACCTCTAGGTAAGAACATTCTGAGCCTCAACCCTTCTAACATAGATTTAATAGAAGTGAAATAACAATGAAGATGTGCCTTATATGATTGCTCTTTAAAATTACATATGAAAGAGGGGAAGTATTTTCTGCAGTTTGAAGCAGTCTATAAAGTTGGGAAATCAATCCTTTTGGAACAAGTTTTCAAAGGTATTGAGAAAAGCTAGTCCTGCTTTCTTTATAGTAGTTTCAGCTGCACATCTTCGAAGTTGCCTGTATCTGAAGAAATTGTGAGGTTTGAGGTGAATCCTCATTTGTAGGATGTGAAAAGAAATAATTGTCTAGATAAAGGTCTTTATAGCTTGATATTCCAACAGGTCCAAGACCGCTAAAGTGTACCGCCTCAAGACCAGGGGGAATGCCATATTCAATAAAATGGGAGTTGATGGTGAGGGGTTTGTCATTAATTTATACTTATGGATAGAGGAATCCCACAAGGAAAGCATATCTTTTGCTGTTGGACAACGCCTTTCTATTTGAATTTGGAGAGGTTTTATATTGTACGTAGTAAGTTTGGCAAGACTAGGTCACCTTCAAAGTCTACCCAACATTTGTGATGCAATGGTAAGTGCCAAGCCTCTACATGAGTAAGCTGAGCACCTTTAAAATAGAGAGAAAAGTTGATCAGTCACACTCCACGTTGGAGTCTTGGGGTGTACATTGTTCTTTTTGCTCTTCTAGGACATTCTCCAGACCATATAAAAGGGTCAATTTTAGTTTGCAAAGTTTTCATCTCTTTCATAGGAATCAGATTGGGGAGAGTTTGAAATAAGTATAGCAGTCTGTGAAGAACATTTTTTTTTTAAACTATGCTGCCTAACCAGGAGATTGGTAATCTGTACCAGCATTGTAACTCTATGCTGATCTTTCTTAAAAATGGGTTATAGGGCCACATTCCAATCCTACACATATCTGCGAGAAAAGGTTCACGCTTGACGGTGGGAGCTTTTTTGTCACTCTTTACGTAGCCATTCCAAAAGATCTCACTCAAAACCTCTCCTGCCACAGAGGTCCTGTATAGTAGTCTGGGAAGAACCCCTGTGGCATCTAAGTATTAGCCCCACTATGGAGGTCCTGTAAGGACTTCCATCACATCCAACATTATTGTATATGCCACGGTAGTCCTGCAAGGACCTCTATTGCATCTAACATCATCATATGTACCATGGAGATCCTGTATCTAACATTAAACTAGTTAATGGTTAGGGTTAACATTGAGTGAGGCAAGTATCAAGTAAGCTCTTGTTGGTCACAGGGTGAATTTGTTTAATTAATAAATGCTCCCCATATACCAATGGATTCAAATTTGAGCCTATACTGTAAGGAGTCATTAAGCAGTTGGATACTTGTTTCAAAATCAATAAAATATCATATTATTAGTAATTAATATCACTTGATTTTACTAAAGATTTTTGTATTTACAACTTGCTAGTTAAGTACACTATTAAGCAAAGTCCTAGCCTCAGATGGACAGACACTGAATTACTAATATACTACTGTATGTAGATATCATTACCTTTATTGTATGGAGTTACAACAACTTAGTAGCTATATTGTACAGTAAGTAACAGCTAGATACAAGTAATCCATGTGCTGTATTTTCAAGCAACAATCATGATTGTATGATTACTTTAGATAGCTTTATATGCTCTGCATGGCGATTGGTCAAACTGCTATGCATATTAGTGTGCAATTATATCAAGTAAATATATGAAGTTTAGAAACGTATTCAAAAGAGTAATCACGTAGCTAAATAATTTACAAGGACAGCAACAAAATATTCCATTCTTTTTTTTTACGATCAAATAAATGAATGCAATTATCTCTTAAAAACTGATAATAATTTTTAAACTTTAATAAATATTCAATATGTAATTTTTTTTGTAAAAACAATATTAAAAAAAGATACTAAACGTCTGATTTTTATCATTCCACTTCATCATTTTAAAGGAAATTATTAAAAATTGTTTTTATTATTTTTTGCACGTTGCTTGTGGGAACCTATAGAAGATATCCCTAAAAGGTGTATTTTTTCTTACTTAAAATAGATTCTTTATTCAGTTAATTTTCGCTAATAGTTTTTCTTTGGGTCCCAGCCTTCTTTATGAAACAATCTTATACAGGAATGCCCCATTTAGAGCGGTATATGCGTTCCTGCATGCAGGAGCGCTATACAAAAACTGATCTAAATGGGGCATTTTATTGCCATAGCGCTGAACAGCGGTATGGCGAAAAAAAAGCGAGCTAAGCAGGATTCAAATGCCTGCAACGATATTTTAAGAGCTATCGCGATATTTAGCACTTTCCAAGGACTGGGACCTGAAAGAGAACTATAGTGATTCAGTGCTCAGTAGGGTAATGCAAACTGGGGTATTACTGTATGTGCTTTCAGCATTTCTGATTGAATAAACTCTAGTAGAAGAGCATTTATAAAATGAAGAATGTAGAGATTAGATATACAGGCCAGCAGGACCTGGGGCTTTTGAGGATTTTAGAAACTTTAGGAAATTCTGTCAATGTGAAGGGAGATATTAATAACTGGTTTTGCGATCTTGAGATACGTAGTAGTTTAGCCTTTTTTCAGATGTTCTTGTATTGACTGTTGTAATTTGGGTTCATTGGATGCAGAAAAATGATTATATAGTGTGCTGTAATATTCTCTAAAAGATTGTTCTATATTGTCTTGATCTAATAAGAATTAATTTTTCCCATCACAGACAGATGTTTTTTTATGTATCGCTGTTTGATTCTTTAATTTATTAGCTAGCATATTAGATTATATTTATTAGATTTTTCATAATATTTCTCTTTAGTCTGTTTCCTCTTATCTGCTGTTCTAATTTTTTACTCACATTTTCATGTATTTTTCCACTGCTAAAAACAGCTAACATATGAACGTTTTATAGAAATAAATAGTTATTGTTGTAATGTCTACACACATATTTTAACTTGCATAAGCGAACACTTCCATGTAAGAGAAACTTGTGTTAATATGGAACTTTTCAGTTAAATGACCAATTTAATAGTCTTACAAATGGCTCTCTAAATAATAGTTAGGTAGGGCTTGATAAGAAAAAAATCTTTATTACATTTTTACTGTGACTTTAAACAATTAATTACTACTTTCAAATCATGCACAAGACTGTATAAGCTACAAATTACTGCTATGAATTATGTATTGTATTGGAACAGGATATAATTGAACTCCCTAAGGCACAGTGTGCAAGGGGTCCACGTCTGGAGTCCCCTATCACCCTTAGGGAGACTATTCCCTAAGGTTAATTTGCATAAACAAAACAACAAAGCCTTAGGGAGTTCAGCTACACCTCACTGATGAGGGCAAATGAAGGCCGAAACATACGTCTAGGGTTTGCTGTTTCTCCTGTTCAGGGTAGTATTGCCTGGTATTTCTGGGCTGGGTCACTCTAGTGAACGGGACCAGACTGATATACTACAGGATATTTCTCCCTGTGAAGGGCACAAGTGAGCTAAAAGAGGTTGCTCTCAGAGTGGGTTATCGTGTCCATAGAACTAACCTATTAAGTTAAGGTTAGTTCGTTCTCTGATTGAGCCCCTCTAACTTTGTTGTTTTGTTTCCTTTTGCAGTTTGCCTAGGCATTTTGTACAATGACTGACAAGCATCAGCAAATCGTTATGCATACACAATCCATATATTGCCGGTAGTATTATTCTCTACAGAGCCAGGCAATTTTGTCAGAGATAATAATACTTAAGAAATTGTTCATAATATGTAGAGGTACCAGTGTTACACTGCAATCTTAACTTGTTACAAGGTTACATGCACATCTGCACCATGAACAAAACACCAAGAAGGATGGAGGCCAGAACATGCCCAGGACACTCTTGCTTAAAGGAAGTATATAACACACTAACAACATTAGCAGCTGTGTAAACTATGAACATAAAACATATTTTATAGAAATACTTAAAAGTGCACAGAACAAATAAAAAATACTGTATGTTTGAAGACTCTTAGCCTTATTCAATCAGCTACTTGCAAATGCCTTGAACTCATACATTTGGCTTTGGGTGTTTTTTATATAAATGTTTATATGCATTCTATTGACTTAAGAATTCATTAGTGCCAATCACATATATAGTTGTGAGTGTACGGGCCGTTGCTCACGCTTGCGGGGTCCCTCCCAGCAACTGAGGCCCTTGCCCGCAGCCCTCGCTGCCCATGCCCGCAGCCCTCGCTGCCCTTGCCTGCAGCCCTCGCGTAGTGAGGGCTGTGGGCAAGTGCCTCAGTTGGTGGGATGGAGGCTACAGCACTCTAACCACGAAAAACACTTACGGATAATCCGCTAAGACGCATACCACACATTACGACATCGCAAAAATCGGACGCAACCCACGGACAAAAAGCAAAAACACAATAAATACACACAACACATACATAAAAAGCTTACCTACAGCAAGAGGAAGCATCCAGGACCTCAAAAAAACTACTTACACCTTCAGTTAACTAAAAATCAAAGAGTTTATACACTACAAAATTCTCTAAGCGAGAGAAAAAATGGCGGCCGAACAAAACGAAAACGAGGCTACAGCACTATAACCACGGAAAACACTTACGGATAATCCGCTAAGATGCATACCACACATTACCCACCATTAAACGACCTACGGATAATACGCGAAGACGCATACCACACATTACCCGCCATTTTACGCTAATGTGGAAGTACACAACTACGCTAACGGTTTCGGCTCGCGCACGCACACTATTACACTGCACACGTTCATCACGCTCACACAGCAGCTCCACACCACTAATGCTGCAGCAACATCAAACAAGGTTCACAGCTCTTCAACACAATGCTTCAAAATAGGTAAAGTTTATTCATTTATTAATTTATATTATATATTTCAGTAGTACACACAAAACAACATTAACTATCTTACAATTTCATATGTATATTAATAACTAAACAACTTTACAAACATACACATCTCATTGCCGTCATTTTTTGACGGGCAAGTTGCTAGTAAATAATATTTGCTGAATATGTAGCAATATTAAGAGTGATTTTAAGAGTGTAGGAATTTACGAATTGGGCAATTGAATCGGGCCCTCTGAGTCTAACTGACAGAATAATTAAGCAGGAAAAACATCATATGGCTACCTTTTAATAATAAAAATGTTGAGGCCTCTGCTGGGCCCTGGAGGAATCCATAATACATAGATTTCCATATGAAAAGGGTTAACAAATCTACCTAATGATTTAACTGACTTAAAACAAAAAGCACTAACACTGGCCCTTTAAACAAGAGTGTTTATCCAGTTATTGTGACAATAAATATGATCAGATTAAATGTTGGCAGAGAGATGGAGGCTTCCCCCCAAATGTACTATGCATACAGGGGTTTCTCTGGTGCCCATCTGACACATTCTACGTCATACTGAGTGTATACATTAAACATTTAGCATGTTGGTATTACCATGGGATCACATTTTGTATTATGGGTGTATAGGAAATAATTTTGCAATAGCTGCTTGTAGCAGCTTGTGAGTGGTGCTTTGTCTGTTAGTTGTGATGTGGCTAATAGGTCTATGAGCCAATGTGAAGGGAAGTGTCAAGATAATTGACCTACAGTGTGTGTGTTGCAGTTGTGTTGAGATATGGGATGAGTTGTTTGGTACTATAAAGGCTGGACAGAGAGTGGGCTTTTTGAAACAGTAATGCTCAGTTAGTCACCTATTGCACTGTTAAAGTCAATCAGTAAGATGTTTCAGGCTTCCTCATGCGTGTGTTTCTGCCTAGGCAACACATTTCAGAGGGAAACAGGCTGCCTAAAGAAGCCAGTGCAGTATATTGAAATATGTTTGTATTTGCACAGAAATGTCTATATGCAGTGATATGTCTGTCTGTAAGTGTACTTGACACTTTCTAATGTACTATATATATACAGTATATATATATATATATATATATATATATATATATATACATTAACACACATGATTTGAGATAAAGAAATAGAAAAGTAGGAGCTGCAAGTGGGTGATGGGGATGCACAAATCTGAATGGCCTAGGCCTGCCCAAGAAACAGATGAAAATATTGTATTGTTACATAACTATGTGTGTTATATATAAACTAGCGACTTGCCCGTCAAAAATGGCACCATAAAAATGTGAAGCCTCGGAATGCTGTTGTTTCCTACACAATGTGATGCTCTCCCCCCCCCCCCCCTCTAACTTGCGGGCCTCGCAATGAGCACCTTTGGCGCTCATTGCAAGCCTCCCCCCCCCTCTACTTTATGGGCCTGGTGAAGAGCGCCTTTGGCATCGTCGCTCATTGCAGGCCACGGCATGCGCTGTGCACATGCGCAAGCCCGTAACTTTAAGACCATTACAGACAAACTCTCTCACCCCTGTGTCTCTTTGCCCCCTTCTCCCTTGCCTGTGTCTCTTTCCCCCCACTCTCTCCCCAGTGTTTCTTTCCCCCTCTCCATTCCATGTCTCTTTGCCCCCTTCTCCCTGCCCTGTTTTTTTCCCTTATCTCCCTACCCTGTGTCTCTCCACCCACCATCCGCCCCTTTGTCTCTTCCCCCTCTCCCCCTCCTCTGTGTCTCTTCCCCCCCAACTTTTAACATAGCGTTACCTACAAACTCGCAATTACGACAACTATATATATGATGGTGTATACTGTGAGTTACTCTGTTTTGCCTGTGCTCCATTTCATTGCCAAGCTGTATCACATTGAAGGACCACTGCACAATGAAAAATATTTTTGTTGAGCATATTTAAACTGGAAAAAGTCATACATCAAGTTCTTAATGAGAAAAAATATATTTTGACGCCTCTTCAGGACCCGGGAGAGATCCATGATGCATTGGTGGAAGTTGTGTGTGTATGAGGGGAGTTTACATTTCTGGAGAGCTATGGTTGCATTGAATGACGCAAGGTGTCTTCTTCTGGGCCCTTGAGAGGAAAGACATGTGTCTATTTCAATCTTATCTAGTTATCTTTACAAATTGCTCTCACAACTTTCAGATTCACTTACTTACCTTCAACCTAACCTCTTCTTCCTCCCACCACCCTTCTTCAACCCCTGCCACCATCACCCACAGAAACCTGCTAGCACTTGACCCTGCTCAGCTCTCCACTAATATCCAACTGCGTCTCAGCCACCTCACCAACCTCAACTGCCCTGACACTGCCATCTCACTCTACAACTCTACTGTCTCTTCCACCCTTGACACCCTTGCCCCATAACCACACGCAGATGCCCCCGCTCTCATCCACAACCATGGCACACTACACAAACACGATACATCCAGAAGTGCTCCCGCACTGCTGAACGTCTCTGGAGGAAATCACTCACCTCTGTAGATTGCCTCCACTACAAATTTATGTTACGCTCCTACTCCTCTGTCCTTAACCTCACCAAACAACACTACTTCACTTCACTAATATCAACCCTGTCCTCTAACCCCAAGCGTCTGTTCGCCACTTTCAATACTCTCCTCCACCTACTACCTCCTCCCATCCCTTCCTCTCTCACAGCTGAAGACTGCCAACCATTTTATTCATAAAATCGAAAATATCCACAATGAACTCTCATCTCACAGTGGCTCACTCATGCTACCATCTCAACTAACCAACCACACCCAGTCTTCTCCCTCCCCCACACCAACAGCCACTTTGAGCTGCTTTGCCCCAGCTACATCCACTCACCTCACTACATGTCCTCAGGATCCGATTCCATCTCAGATCATCCACCCTCTCTCTACCACACTAATTCCAGTTCTCACACACATTTTCAACCTTTCCCTAAATACCAGCATGTTTCCATCTTCTCTAAAACACGCCATAATTACACCCATCCTCACAAAACACTCATCTGACTCTGACATTGAATCTAACTACTGCCCTATATCTCTACTACCCCTGGCTTCCAAACTGCTGAAGCGGCTCGTCTATAACCACCTTACCAGCTTTATTTCTTCTAACTCCCTTCTTGACACCTTCCAATCCGGCTTTCGGCCCCAACACTCCAACGAGACAGCTCTCACTAAAGCCACCAATGACCTGCTTACTGACAAGCCAAAGGGTCACTTTTCTATTCTCCTTCTACTAGATCTCTCTGCCTGTGACACTGCTGACCATCCACTTCTACTCGATATCCTCTCCTCCCTCGGTATTCGAGACACTGCCCTCTCGTGCTTCTCATCATACCTACAAAATTGATCATTCAGTATCTCCTTTTCTGACACCTCTTCTTTTCCTTACCCCCTGTCTGTTGGCGTACCCCAAGGATCAGTCCTAGACCCTCTCTTCTTCTCCATTTACATATCCTCACTTGGTACCCTTATAAACTCTTTTGGGCTGCAGTATCATCTCTATGCAGATGACACCCAAATATACCTCTCAGCACCAGATCTATCCACCTCTCTTTTATCACATGTCTCCAACTGCCTCTCTAGCATATCCTCTTGGATGTCCACCCACCATCTCAAACTCACCATGTCTAAGACTGAACTCCTTATCTTTCCTCCCTCTACCACAGTGTTAATTCCTCACATCTCTCTCACTGTCAACAATGACATAATCACACCCACCTCCCAAGCCCGTTGCCTTGGGGTTCTACTGGACCCCGCTCTGTCATCCCTCACAGACAATCACTAACTAAATCTTGTCTTCTCCACCTAAAAAACATCTCCTGAATTCGACACTATCTTACACAATACACAACTAAAATCCTAATACACTCTCTCATCATCTCTTGACTCGACTACTGCAACTCGCTTCTTGCTGGCCTACCACCACCCGACTATTTCCACTTCAATCCATTATGAATGCATCTGCTAGACTCATCTTACGTACACAACGTTCAGTGTCAGCATCACCTCCACTGACTTGCCTTAGCCTACAGAATAAAATTTAAAATCATGACCCTAACTTTCAAAGCCCTCAACAATAGCGCACCCCCATACATTTCTGGTCTCATCTCCAAATACTCCCCAACCCGCCCTCTTCGTTCTGCTAATGACCTTCTTCTTTCCACAACTCTTGTCACCTCCTCTCACTCTCGCCTTCAGGACTTTTCTGCCCCTATTCTCTGGAACTCCTTGCCTCGCTCCCCCAGATTATCCTCCTGCCTCAAAACATTCAAAACCTCTCTAAAAACACATCTCTTTAAAGAAGCGTATCACCTTCCACCCTAACACACTCTCACCCCTCTCTCCTCCTGGAGCTAGATTACCTGTAGCATGCTGTGTATGATATGGGGGCTATGGCTTTAATCCCAGAACCTCCTCCCTCCAAACTGAGCATGCTCCAAGTAATCTGGCATACATAATTAATGTAACCTATGATGATTTGTCTTCTGAACAATACTACCCTGGGTAAGAAGTAAGCTGGGGGAGTCCAGCAGCCAATATTGAGGACTCTGCTTATACCTCATATTTTCTTTGCTGCTGTTTGCACATTTATTTTTTATGGTAAATAATGGTGACCTTAATGTCAAGATTTGCTAGTGGGTCTGAAAATGCTATGTTTGCCGATCCTACCTATTAGCAGAGAATATGAATTAAATATAATAAAAGGCCCTTCCCTGAAAGAAACACACCATTACTATGTGTCCAAGAGACAGCATATCCTTTATTCTTGCATCTCATCCTTTATACTGATAGTAGTTGTTTACCTGTCATAAATGACGGTATGATATTACATGTTTCACTCCATCCTCCCCAGTGTCTCTTCCCCGCCCTCTCCCTCTCATGTGTCTCTTCCCCCCTCCCTCTCCTGTGTCTCTTTCCCCCCTCTCCCTCCCCTGTGACTCTTTCCTCCCTCTCCCTCTCCTTAGTCTCTCCCCCTTCCTCCCGTTTTCATCCTCTTTGTTTATTTCCCCCATATCCCTCCCCTGTGTCTCTTTCCCCCTCTCTCTCCCCTGTGTCTCTTTCCCCCTCTCTCTCCCTTGTGTCTCTTCCCCCTCCTCCCTCCCCTGTGTCCCTTAACCCCTCTGTCTCTTTCCCTCCTCCTCCCTCCCATGTTTCTTTCCCCCTTTCCCCCTCTCTGTCCCTCCCCCCCTCCCCCCTCTATTGCATGCTGGCGCCAAGCCGTTACGCACACTTTACAAACTATATTAGTGACTAGCGACTTGCCAGTCAAAAAATGACGGTCAATAAAATTTGAAGTCATGGCAATGCTGTTTGGCACACAATTTTAAGCTTTTTATACTCTAAGGACCTTCAGAGCTCATTGTGAGCCTCTCCTTTGGCTCCTCTCTGTATTTTTTTAATACTAATTAATGAATTAATTGAATAATATATTAATATAGTTTACCTTTTTCTAATTAATATATATAACAATTAGTAGCCTGAAAAAGGTCACAATCTCTTTTTATTGTCCTGCAGCATATAATGTACAGTTGGACTGTTGCTGGTCTGAGGAGATAGTTTTCTGAATGTCCCAACTGTGCATTAGAAATAGGCTGCGTGCGCGAGGGCAAACCATTGGTTTATTTTTGTAAAGCGCTACTTTAGATGCGTAATGTTTTTAGTGGCATGTTAGGATTGTAAAATAGCATCGTTTGTCCAGCAGCTGGGCATCAGATAGTGTACTGCCCCTAGTGTCAGAGGGACATGACCGGCTTATCTTGCCAACCTAGTCAGCACAACCACAATGGCCACTTGGCCACTATAGGAGGTTCTATTCATCTCCCAGACCCAATGTCGACAGCTATAGTCATAGGGAGGGGTTTAATGCCTCTGAGTTAGCTTAGGGTAAGGAAAGAGTACCCTGACCTGGTTCATCCAACCTTTTCAGATATGTAGGGGTCTTCTCTGGGATGCAGGTAGCGGGAGATTGCTCATTTTATTTAACTGGGGCTTTGTGATCCATGTATATCCATGTATATTTTTATGAATGAACTGTCATAGTAAATGTATGGGAGGTCTGTGATGTGTGGTTAACTGCAGATAAATGATCAATGATTATCAGTTACAGTACTTGACACCAGGAACGTAGTGGTGAAGCTACAAGGCTGGGATTGGGCAGATCAAAGCAGCTGATTAAGATTCAGGAGCCACTCAATTGCATAAGAATACAGCATTCATGCATGCACATATTGAGAAATCCAAATGCATATGATCACCCTCATCTTACCCAGTTCTTAGACCCAGAATCCTTGGCAAGATGATTATTTTGTTGTTTTTGCTCACACAAACTGTTGGACTGTAAATCTTGGTGCTTGTATGTCCATTGTTGTCATCTCTACTCTTGTAATTGTTAGCTTTGCTCCTCATGCCCATATATGGCTCTTTCTCTCCATTTGCTCTAAAACTGGACAACCTTAAAAATGTAACTTTATTCCTGTCTGACTGAAGTGATTTATTACTAAGGCAAATTAGGAGTCCTTAGAAATTGAAGTAGTGGGAGTGAGGAGTGAGAGAGGGTGAAGGTGATGGGGTGATGACAGATTTATGAAGCTCGATAACGTGTCTAGTCTCAACAAGATACAGCATGTGGTCAGCTTCTTCTTTTGGGACATTGGTAGCTGGTCATGTTGCTAAAGCTATGTACTCCTAACTTGCTTAGGGTAACAGTGGAAAAGGGGAATGATGGCTGAATGGGAGAAATCTGACTGATGTGTGGAAGGAGGAAGCCGACTCTGAAGAAGAGGTGGTAGAGAGAAGAACCCTGGGACTCTGGGACATCTCCCATCAACAAGTGAGACAAAAAACAAAAATGGAAGATTCCACTGCAGCATAATTAAGTGTAAAATGCTATTTCATGTGCTGCTTACTTTTGATTTTTTTTAAAATGATTTTCAAGTGTAGTGTACATTATAAATATAGGACTACATTCTGTCATTATTGTGGAATGTTAACCGTGTCCTCATTAAGACACCTCTAGCTCCTGCATGAGATTGATGTTTAAGATGAATCTCCCTTTTTCAGTGTGTTTAACCCTCAGACATGAAAACAGTTTCGATAGACAGCTGCTGCACTGTGTATATGAAACACATTACTATTCTATCAGTGTAGCAGCTTCACAGCCATAACAGAGTAAAACAGGACTTCAATTCTATAAGCAGCTCTTCCCTGTGGGGAAAGAGTTGCTAACTGAGAGAGGAGCAAGGCTGCTTTATAAGGCAACATGCTTTCATTCTGCAATACATTTATACCCTTGGTATCCTAATATCTCTACCCTGCCTGTGTGCGAGTGATATCCTGCTGTGGGAGGGATAGATCAAGGTTTGATGTTATTGTGGTCAGTGGATTAGATAAAGGCCATGACCTAAACAAGGCCTAGTTGGTATGTGCACATAAACGTTTATACACAATCACCTATTAAATATAATGATTTTTGACACAGACCACTTCTTTTGGGGATAACAGGCCATAGTGTTTATTGGTAAACACAGAATTAAGTAATAACCATAACAATAAATAAATCAACATAACCACGTGAGGGGAGGAGCCTGGCCAGAGACAGTACACTCTACGCCCTGAATCCTCGTCCAGGACCTACCCTGTTGGAACATCCGTACCACCGTACGGTAGGATCTCACCCATTTTACCACTGTCCCCTCACCACCGCTGTGACAACAACATAAACGTAATTAGATAACATATAACATACACTTAACTAACATACCCAAAACAACAAGCACTTTAGACAATAAACAAGATAATCCCTCCAACTTGCCATTATTCATCCTTAGTTTTTTTTATTTTTATAAAGTAAGTCATATACATAACTTTAAACAACAATACTTTAGGGAGGGGTGGGTATCTTCCCACATGGCTATCCGGGGGTATAATGGTGGAATTGGCACCAAAAGAGCCGACAAATAACTTTACCTCCCCCAGCTAGCCACCTCACAGTATGGTAATTAATTCTAGGCCAAGCACACCTAAACCAAGGGCAGCACAATTCCAGAGGGCAGCAGCTAGCCACAATCTGCCATTGTATACAGAATAGTGTGTGCATATGCAAATAAATGTCTATATGAAGTGACATTCCTTGCTTTAAGTACACCTGAAACTTTCAAATTTACTGTATTAACATATGGTTATGCGGTTATATATATTAGAGACAAAACAAGGGGAAAGGAGAGGCAGTAACTGGCATTTGGATGGCTCACAAATATGAATTGATCTTGGACAGTATAAAACCTAAATTTGCCCCTGTCATGAATGCATAAGTATTAATTAATACAACCTAGTAGGATATGACTCAAGAGTGACTCCAGACCTCACTTGTCAGACCTCACCTCCAAATTAGAAGGGACCTATAGAAAATAATAAGAAGGGCATATATTTAAAGAAAGGCAGAAGAGGATTAGTCACAGGGCAGCAGGAAAGGGAAAAGCTTTTAAAAATTAGATAGAGGGAGAGATGAGCAGTAATCAAGAGGATATTAGAGTCCAAGAGAAGGAGATAGAGTAAATGTGCTCTGATAGTCCAATTGGACACTCACTCCAAATGTAATCTATTTAAGGCACCTTTAAGTGAGCAATAGTGTTCAGTTGCTTTGCCCAGTGCTGCATCTACATGTTATCATTGTGATATTTGTATCTATTTCCCTGTCTGTTTTGACTTGTTCCTGACTTCCCTGCCTTCTGGTTCCCTAACACCTAGCATGCATACAAATTGTTTTACTTTCTGGCTTCTGACCTTTGGCATTAACATTCTGGTGTCCGAACATCATCCCTGTACCCATTGTTTTTTTGGGATGCACTCACTATAATACCATAGCCCCAGCATAAATTAGACACAGTAGACTATAAACTTTTCCTCGGAAACCTGTAAAATATCCTGCTTGAGCACTTCAAAGTCAGGAACACGGGTCTGTTGTACCAGAGATTATTTTCCTGACAACTCTCTTCTACCTCCTGCATAATGATTTTTGTGAAATGGCAGGAGTAATAAATACTCCCATACCCCTACCATGAAAGAGCTGGTAGTCACTTATTTTATGCATTAAAGTGGTTGCTATGTACTGTGTGAATTACCCTGTGTCAACCCAATGGTAGAGGCTTGTGTCAAGTTGATGAATGGAGATGCAGAGGATAAACTTCCACTTAAATTGGGGCCAGGACTACCTGATCTGAGGATGACCAACTGCTGCAGAAAGAGGTGATTGCGAGAGACGATGACCCCTCTGGATAACTGCTGGAGTAGCTGTACATACAATATAGCAAGAAACCAGCAACTTGTTAACTTGATGGGGAGGTCTCCTCTTCTTCAGCTCCTGGGCTTGGCTTAGGCACAAGCTAGATAGACTGGGGCTTTGGACTCAGGACGGTTAATGCCATGGGGATCTACCCTTTGCCAGGTGGAGTGAAAGATGGAGTCAGGAGAGGAAATAGAGGAAAAAGGGCAGAGTAGGGTGAAAGGGAGCAGTGGATAGAGGAGTGGAACATAAGCAATGAAAAAGGATAAGTAAAGAGGAAAGTAAATGATAGAACAGAGAGAAGAACTCGAATACCCATTAATGAATTACCGTATTTATCGGCGTATAACACGCACTGGCGTATAACACGCACCTCATTTTAAGAAGGAGATTTCAGGAAAAAAAACTTAAATTTAAAAAAAAAGAACTTTGAAGCAAAATAAGAGTAGATCAGAACTTTTTTTATTAATATTATTAATACTTACATGGTAAATAGCGTAAAATGACAGTAAAAGCAACTGTTTTAACAAAGAAACTTGGATATTATATGTTTTTACAAAAGTGTACTCAGAAATCGCTGCTCCTCCTCCGGCACCCGGTATATGCTAATGGCGTGGCGCGCATGTGACGTCACATGCACGCTGGTGTCAAGAAGGAGCGGAGGCCGGAGCAGAAGCAGGTAAGTGAGGGGAAAGGGAGAGGGGGAGGTATTTAGGGGGGTTTAGAATGAGTAGGGGGGGTTTAGAATGAGGAGGGGGGTTTAGAATGAGATGGGGGGGTTGGGGATGACGAGGGGGGAGGGAAAGAGACACGGTCCTTAACATTATATCGGCGTATAACACGCACACATCATTTGCCCCCTATTTTCAGGGAGAAAAAGTGTGTGTTATACGCTGATAAATACGGTGATATATGGAATGGCTTTGTATGTACATATAAGTAACACATTGAATATGATGTCTAATGAAATTATCTAATTATGTCATATCTAACAATAGGTACAAGGAAACAGGGTATGTTTTATTCCTGGAGCAGACTGACAAGTCACTGCATCCGTTACTGATCTGTGATATATTGGGGATTAGAAATAATAGACTGTAACAACATGGCCGACTTGCTGGCTTCATACGCTGAGCAAAGCTGTAATATACAGGAATTAAAACATTGACTTTATATACAGAAATAAAACAAAGAGTCAGAGGCACTCAGAAGGGCATCAGCTAGAAAGCATATGCTCCATTGGTCAATCACAAGTAACACACTCAGCTCTTTAGTTATGTGTCTTTTAACTCTGCTGCCTAAGGTCTAAACTGGCAGGCAGGGCCTAAAATAGAGGAGAGCCACATTTAAGCTATGTTCTCCAACAATCTGCTGTCTCTGTCACTGTAACAATCTGCACTGGGAGGGACAGACTCCATGTCCCATAGCTCCCTCCTGTCTGTGTCACCCTGCAGTGTGAGGGACAGACTCCATGTCCCATAGCTCCCTCCTGTCTGTGTCACCCTGCAGTGTGAGGGACAGACTCCATGTCCCATAGCTCCCTCCTGTCTGTGTCACCCTGCAGTGTGAGGGACAGACTCCATGTCCCATAGCTCCCTCCTGTCTGTGTCACCCTGCAGTGTGAGGGACAGACTCCATGTCACCCTGCAGTGGGAGGGACAGACTCCATGTCCTATAGCTCCCTCCTGTCTGTGTCACCCTGCAGTGAGAGGGACAGACTCCATGTCCCATAGCTCCCTCCTGTCTGTGTCACCCTGCAGTGTGAGGGACAGACTCCATGTCCCATAGCTCCCTCCTGTCTGTGTCACTCTGCAGTGGGAGGGTCAGACTCCATGTCTCATAGCTCCCTCCTGTCTGTGTCACCCTGCAGTGGGAGGGACAGACTCAGTGTCACATAGCTCCCTCCTGTCTGTGTCACCCTGCAGTGTGAGGGACAGACTCCATGTCCCATAGCTCCCTCCTGTCTGTGTCACCCTGCAGTGGGAGGGACAGACTCAGTGTCACATAGCTCCCTCCTGTCTGTGTCACATTGCAGTGTGAGGGACAGACTCCATGTCCCATAGCTCCCTCCTGTCTGTGTCACCCTGCAGTGGGAGGGACAGACTCAGTGTCCCATAGCTCCCTCCTGTCTCTGTCACCCTGCAGTGGGAGGGACAGACTCTGTGTCACATAGCTCCCTCCTGTCTGTGTCACCCTGCAGTGTGAGGGACAGACTCCATGTCCCATAGCTCCCTCCTGTCTGTGTCACCCTGCAGTGTGAGGGTCAGACTCCGTATCCCATAGTTCTCTCCTGTCTGTGTCACCCTGCAGTGTGAGGGTCAGATCCCATGTCCCATAGCTTCCTCCTGTCTGTATCACCCTGCAGTGTGAGGGACAGACTCCATGTCCCATAGTTCCCTCCTGTCTGTGTCACCCTATAGTGTGAGGGACAGGCTCCATGTCCCATAGCTGCCTCCTGTCTGTGTCACCCTGCAGTGTGAGGGACAGACTCCATGTCCCATAGCTCCCTCCTGTCTGTGTCACCCTGCAGTGTGAGGGTCAGACTCCGTGTCCCATAGCTGCATCCTGTCTGTGTCACCCTGCAGTGTGAGGGACAGACTCCATGTCCCATAGCTCCCTCCTGTCTGTGTCACCCTATAGTGTGAGGGACAGGCTCCATGTCCCATAGCTCTCTCCTGTCTGTGTCACCCTGCAGTGTGAGGGTCAGAATCCATGTCCCATAGCTTCCTCCTGTCTGTATCACCCTGCAGCGGGAGGGTCAGACTCCATATCCGATAGCTCCCTCCTGTCTGTGTCACCCTGCAGTGGGAGGGACAGACTCCATGTCCCATAGCTCCCTCCGGTCTGTGTCACCCTGCAGTGGGAGGGACAGACTCCATGTCCCATAGCTCCCTCCTGACTGTGTCACCCTGCAGTGTGAGGGTCAGACTCCATGTCCCATAGCTCCCTCCTGTCTGTGTCTCCCTACAATGGGAGGGTCAGACTCCATGTCCCATAGCTCCCTCCTGTCTGTGTCACCCTGCAGTGTGAGGGACAGACTCCATGTCCCATAGCTCCCTCCTGTCTGTGTCTCCCTACAATGGGAGGGTCAGACTCCATGTCCCATAGCTCCCTCCTGTCTGTGTCACCCTGCAGTGTGAGGGACAGACTCCATGTCCCATAGCTCCCTCCTGTCTGTGTCACCCTGCAGTGGGAGGGACAGACTCCATGTCCCATAGCTCCCTCCTGTATGTGTCACCCTGCAGTGTGAGGGACAGACTCCATGTCCCATAGCTCCCTCCTGTCTGTGTCACCCTGCAGTGTGAGGGACAGACTCCATGTCCCATCGCTCACTCCTGTCTGTGTCACTCTGCAGTGGGAGGGTCAGACTCCATGTCTCATAGCTCCCTCCTGTCTGTGTCACCCTGCAGTGTGAGGGACAGACTCCATGTCCCATAGCTCCCTCCTGTCTGTGTCACCCTGCAGTGGGAGGGACAGACTCAGTGTCACATAGCTCCCTCCTGTCTGTGTCACCCTGCAGTGTGAGGGACAGACTCCATGTCCCATAGCTCCCTCCTGTCTGTGTCACCCTGCAGTGGGAGGGACAGACTCAGTGTCCCATAGCTCCCTCCTGTCTCTGTCACCCTGCAGTGGGAGGGACAGACTCCGTGTCACATAGCTCCCTCCTGTCTGTGTCACCCTGCAGTGTGAGGGACAGACTCCATGTCCCATAGCTCCCTCCTGTCTGTGTCACCCTGCAGTGTGAGGGTCAGACTCCGTATCCCATAGCTCCCTCCTGTCTGTGTCAACCTGCAGTGTGAGGGTCAGAATCCATGTCCCATAGCTTCCTCCTGTCTGTATCACCCTGCAGTGTGAGGGACAGACTCCATGTCCCATAGTTCCCTCCTGTCTGTGTCACCCTATAGTGTGAGGGACAGGCTCCATGTCCCATAGCTGCCTCCTGTCTGTGTCACCCTGCAGTGTGAGGGACAGACTCCATGTCCCATAGCTCCCTCCTGTCTGTGTCACCCTGCAGTGTGAGGGTCAGACTCCGTGTCCCATAGCTGCCTCCTGTCTGTGTCACCCTGCAGTGTGAGGGACAGACTCCATGTCCCATAGCTCCCTCCTGTCTGTGTCACCCTATAGTGTGAGGGACAGGCTCCATGTCCCATAGCTCCCTCCTGTCTGTGTCACCCTGCAGTGTGAGGGTCAGAATCCATGTCCCATAGCTTCCTCCTGTCTGTATCACCCTGCAGCGGGAGGGTCAGACTCCATATCCGATAGCTCCCTCCTGTCTGTGTCACCCTGCAGTGGGAGGGACAGACTCCATGTCCCATAGCTCCCTCCTGACTGTGTCACCCTGCAGTGTGAGGGTCAGACTCCATGTCCCATAGCTCCCTCCTGTCTGTGTCACCCTGCAGTGTGAGGGACAGACTCCATGTCCCATAGCTCCCTCCTGTCCGTGTCACCCTATAGTGTGAGGGACAGGCTCCATGTCCCATAGCTGCCTCCTGTCTGTGTCACCCTGCAGTGGGAGGGACAGGCTCCATGTCCCATAGCTGCAGGGTGAGGGTCAGACTCCATGTCCCATAGCTCCCTCCTGTCTGTGTCACCCTGCAGTGTGAGGGTCAGACTCCATGTCCCATAGCTCCCTCCTGTCTGTGTCACCCTGCAGTGTGAGGGTCAGACTCCATGTCCCATAGCTCCCTCCTGTCTGTGTCACCCTGCAGTGGGAGGGACAGACTCCATGTCCCATAGCTCCCTCCTCTCTGTGTCACCCTGCACTGAGAGGGTCAGACTCTGTGTCACATAGCTCCCTCCTGTCTGTGTCACCCTGTAGTGGGAAGGATAGACTCCATGTCCCATAGCTCCCTCCTGTATGTGTCACCCTGCAGTGTGAGGGACAGACTCCATGTCCCATAGTTCCGTCCTGTCTGTGTCACCCTGCAGTGTGAGGGACAGACTCCATGTCCCATAGTTCCCTCCTCTCTGTGTCACCCTGCAGAGGGAGGGACAGACTCCATGTCCTATAGCTCCCTCCTGTCTGTCACCCTGCAGTGTGAGGGACAGACTCCATGTCCCATAGCTCCCTCCTGTCTGTGTCACCCTGCAGTGGGAGGGTCAGACTCCATGTCCCATAGCTCCCTCCTGTCTGTGTCACCCTGCAGTGGGAGGGACAGACCCCATGTCCCATAGCTCTCTCCTGTCTGTGTCACCCTGCAGTGTGAGGGGCAGAATCCATGTCCCATAGCTTCCTCCTGTCTGTGTCACCCTGCAGTGTGAGGGACAGACTCCATGTCCCATAGCTCCCTCCTGTCTGTGTCACCCTGCAGTGTGAGGGTCAGACTCCGTATCCCATAGCTCTCTCCTGTCTGTGTCAACCTGCAGTGTGAGGGTCAGAATCCATGTCCCATAGCTTCCTCCTGTCTGTATCACCCTGCAGTGTGAGGGACAGACTCCATGTCCCATAGTTCCCTCCTGTCTGTGTCACCCTATAGTGTGAGGGACAGGCTCCATGTCCCATAGCTGCCTCCTGTCTGTGTCACCCTGCAGTGTGAGGGTCAGACTCCATGTCCCATAGCTCCCTCCTGTCTGTGTCACCCTGCAGTGTGAGGGACAGACTCCATGTCCCATAGCTCCCTCCTGTCCGTGTCACCCTATAGTGTGAGGGACAGGCTCCATGTCCCATAGCTGCCTCCTGTCTGTGTCACCCTGCAGTGGGAGGGACAGGCTCCATGTCCCATAGCTGCAGGGGGAGGGTCAGACTCCATGTCCCATAGCTCCCTCCTGTCTGTGTCACCCTGCAGTGTGAGGGTCAGACTCCATGTCCCATAGCTCCCTCCTGTCTGTGTCACCCTGCAGTGTGAGGGTCAGACTCCATGTCCCATAGCTCCCTCCTGTCTGTGTCACCCTGCAGTGTGAGGGTCAGACTCCATGTCCCATAGCTCCCTCCTCTCTGTGTCACCCTGCACTGAGAGGGTCAGACTCTGTGTCACATAGCTCCCTCCTGTCTGTGTCACCCTGTAGTGGGAAGGATAGACTCCATGTCCCATAGCTCCCTCCTGTATGTGTCACCCTGCAGTGTGAGGGACAGACTCCATGTCCCATAGTTCCCTCCTGTCTGTGTCACCCTGCAGTGTGAGGGACAGACTCCATGTCCCATAGTTCCCTCCTCTCTGTGTCACCCTGCAGAGGGAGGGACAGACTCCATGTCCTATAGCTCCCTCCTGTCTGTCACCCTGCAGTGTGAGGGACAGACTCCATGTCCCATAGCTCCCTCCTGTCTGTGTCACCCTGCAGTGGGAGGGTCAGACTCCATGTCCCATAGCTCCCTCCTGTCTGTGTCACCCTGCAGTGGGAAGGACAGACCCCATGTCCCATAGCTCTCTCCTGTCTGTGTCACCCTGCAGTGTGAGGGGCAGAATCCATGTCCCATAGCTTCCTCATGTCTGTGTCACCCTGCAGTGTGAGGGACAGACTCCATGTCCCATAGCTCCCTCCTGTCTGTGTCACCCTGCAGTGTGAGGGTCAGACTCCGTATCCCATAGCTCTCTCCTGTCTGTGTCAACCTGCAGTGTGAGGGTCAGAATCCATGTCCCATAGCTTCCTCCTGTCTGTATCACCCTGCAGTGTGAGGGACAGACTCCATGTCCCATAGTTCCCTCCTGTCTGTGTCACCCTATAGTGTGAGGGACAGGCTCCATGTCCCATAGCTGCCTCCTGTCTGTGTCACCCTGCAGTGTGAGGGACAGACTCCATGTCCCATAGCTCCCTCCTGTCTGTGTCACCCTGCAGTGTGAGGGTCAGACTCCGTGTCCCATAGCTGCCTCCTGTCTGTGTCACCCTGCAGTGTGAGGGACAGACTCCATGTCCCATAGCTCCCTCCTGTCTGTGTCACCCTATAGTGTGAGGGACAGGCTCCATGTCCCATAGCTCTCTCCTGTCTGTGTCACCCTGCAGTGTGAGGGTCAGAATCCATGTCCCATAGCTTCCTCCTGTCTGTATCACCCTGCAGCGGGAGGGTCAGACTCCATGTCCGATAGCTCCCTCCTGTCTGTGTCACCCTGCAGTGGGAGGGACAGACTCCATGTCCCATAGCTCCCTCCTGACTGTGTCACCCTGCAGTGTGAGGGACAGACTCCATGTCCCATAGCTCCCTCCTGTCTGTGTCACCCTGCAGTGTGAGGGACAGACTCCATGTCCCATAGCTCCCTCCTGTCCGTGTCACCCTATAGTGTGAGGGACAGGCTCCATGTCCCATAGCTGCCTCCTGTCTGTGTCACCCTGCAGTGGGAGGGACAGGCTCCATGTCCCATAGCTGCAGGGGGAGGGTCAGACTCCATGTCCCTTAGCTCCCTCCTGTCTGTGTCACCCTGCAGTGTGAGGGTCAGACTCCATGTCCCATAGCTCCCTCCTGTCTGTGTCACCCTGCAGTGTGAGGGTCAGACTCCATGTCCCATAGCTCCCTCCTGTCTGTGTCACCCTGCAGTGGGAGGGTCAGACTCCATGTCCCATAGCTCCCTCCTCTCTGTGTCACCCTGCAGTGTGAGGGTCAGACTCTGTTTCACATAGCTCCCTCCTGTCTGTGTCACCCTGTAGTGGGAAGGATAGACTCCATGTCCCATAGCTCCCTCCTGTATGTGTCACCCTGCAGTGTGAGGGACAGACTCCATGTCCCATAGTTCCCTCCTGTCTGTGTCACCCTGCAGTGTGAGGGACAGACTCCATGTCCCATAGTTCCCTCCTCTCTGTGTCACCCTGCAGAGGGAGGGACAGACTCCATGTCCTATAGCTCCCTCCTGTCTGTCACCCTGCAGTGTGAGGGACAGACTCCATGTCCCATAGCTCCCTCCTGTCTGTGTCACCCTGCAGTGGGAGGGTCAGACTCCATGTCCCATAGCTCCCTCCTGTCTGTGTCACCCTGCAGTGGGAGGGACAGACCCCATGTCCCATAGCTCTCTCCTGTCTGTGTCACCCTGCAGTGTGAGGGTCAGAATCCATGTCCCATAGCTTCCTCCTGTCTGTATCACCCTGCAGTGTGAGGGACAGACTCCATGTCCCATAGCTCCCTCCTGTCTGTGTCACCCTATAGTGTGAGGGACAGGCTCCATGTCCCATAGCTGCCTCCTGTCTGTGTCACCCTATAGTGTGAGGGACAGACTCCATGTCCCATAGCTCCCTCCTGTCTGTGTCACCCTGCAGTGTGAGGGTCAGACTCCGTGTCCCATAGCTGCCTCCTGTCTGTGTCACCCTGCAGTGTGAGGGACAGACTCCATGTCCCATAGCTCCCTCCTGTCTGTGTCACCCTATAGTGTGAGGGACAGGCTCCATGTCCCATAGCTCTCTCCTGTCTGTGTCACCCTGCAGTGTGAGGGACAGGCTCCATGTCCCATAGCTCTCTCCTGTGTCACCCTGCAGTGTGAGGGTCAGACTCCATGTCCCATAGCTCCCTCCTGTCTGTGTCACCCTATAGTGTGAGGGACAGGCTCCATGTCCCATAGCTCTCTCCTGTCTGTGTCACCCTGCAGTGTAAGGGACAGACTCCATGTCCCATAGCTCCCTCCTGTCTGTGTCACCCTGCAGTGTGAGGGTCAGACTCCGTGTCCCATAGCTGCCTCCTGTCTGTGTCACCCTGCAGTGTGAGGGACAGACTCCGTATCCCATAGCTTCCTCCTGTCTGTATCACCCTGCAGCGGGAGGGTCAGACTCCATATCCGATAGCTCCCTCCTGTCTGTGTCACCCTGCAGTGTGAGGGTCAGACTCCATGTCCCATAGCTCCCTCCTGTCTGTGTCACCCTGCAGTGGGAGGGTCAGACTCCATGTCACATAGCTCCCTCCTGTCTGTGTCACCCTGCAGTGTGAGGGACAGACTCCATGTCCCATAGCTCTCTCCTGTCTGTGTCACCCTGCAGTGTGAGGGACAGACTCCGTATCCCATAGCTTCCTCCTGTCTGTATCACCCTGCAGCGGGAGGGTCAGACTCCATATCCGATAGCTCCCTCCTGTCTGTGTCACCCTGCAGTGTGAGGGACAGACTCCATGTCCCATAGCTCCCTCCTGTCTGTGTCACCCTATAGTGTGAGGGACAGGCTCCATGTCCCATAGCTGCCTCCTGTCTGTGTCACCCTGCAGTGGGAGGGTCAGACTCCATGTCCCATAGCTCCCTCCTGTCTGTGTCACCCTGCAGTGTGAGGGACAGACTCCATGTCCCATAGCTCCCTCCTGTCTGTGTCACCCTGCAGTGTGAGGGACAGACTCCATGTCCCATAGCTCCCTCCTGTCTGTGTCACCCTGCAGTGTGAGGGACAGACTCCATGTCCCATAGCTCCCTCCTGTCTGTGTCACCCTGCAGTGTGAGGGACAGACTCCATGTCCCATCGCTCCCTCCTGTCTGTGTCACTCTGCAGTGGGAGGGTCAGACTCCATGTCTCATAGCTCCCTCCTGTCTGTGTCACCCTGCAGTGTGAGGGACAGACTCCATGTCCCATAGCTCCCTCCTGTCTGTGTCACCCTGCAGTGGGAGAAACAGACTCAGTGTCACATAGCTCCCTCCTGTCTGTGTCACCCTGCAGTGTGAGGGACAGACTCCATGTCCCATAGCTCCCTCCTGTCTGTGTCACCCTGCAGTGGGAGGGACAGACTCAGTGTCCCATAGCTCCCTCCTGTCTCTGTCACCCTGCAGTGGGAGGGACAGACTCCGTGTCACATAGCTCCCTCCTGTCTGTGTCACCCTGCAGTGTGAGGGACAGACTCCATGTCCCATAGCTCCCTCCTGTCTGTGTCACCCTGCAGTGTGAGGGTCAGACTCCGTATCCCATAGCTCTCTCCTGTCTGTGTCAACCTGCAGTGTGAGGGTCAGAATCCATGTCCCATAGCTTCCTCCTGTCTGTATCACCCTGCAGTGTGAGGGACAGACTCCATGCCCCATAGTTCCCTCCTGTCTGTGTCACCCTATAGTGTGAGGGACAGGCTCCATGTCCCATAGCTGCCTCCTGTCTGTGTCACCCTGCAGTGTGAGGGACAGACTCCATGTCCCATAGCTCCCTCCTGTCTGTGTCACCCTGCAGTGTGAGGGACAGACTCCATGTCCCATAGCTCCCTCCTGTCTCTGTCACCCTGCAGTGTGAGGGACAGACTCCATGTCCCATAGCTCCCTCCTGTCTGTGTCACCCTGCAGTGTGAGGGACAGACTCCATGTCCCATAGCTCCCTCCTGTCTGTGTCACCCTGCAGTGTGAGGGACAGACTCCATGTCCCATCGCTCCCTCCTGTCTGTGTCACTCTGCAGTGGGAGGGTCAGACTCCATGTCTCATAGCTCCCTCCTGTCTGTGTCACCCTGCAGTGTGAGGGACAGACTCCATGTCCCATAGCTCCCTCCTGTCTGTGTCACCCTGCAGTGGGAGATACAGACTCAGTGTCACATAGCTCCCTCCTGTCTGTGTCACCCTGCAGTGTGAGGGACAGACTCCATGTCCCATAGCTCCCTCCTGTCTGTGTCACCCTGCAGTGGGAGGGACAGACTCAGTGTCCCATAGCTCCCTCCTGTCTCTGTCACCCTGCAGTGGGAGGGACAGACTCCGTGTCACATAGCTCCCTCCTGTCTGTGTCACCCTGCAGTGTGAGGGACAGACTCCATGTCCCATAGCTCCCTCCTGTCTGTGTCACCCTGCAGTGTGAGGGTCAGACTCCGTATCCCATAGCTCTCTCCTGTCTGTGTCAACCTGCAGTGTGAGGGTCAGAATCCATGTCCCATAGCTTCCTCCTGTCTGTATCACCCTGCAGTGTGAGGGACAGACTCCATGCCCCATAGTTCCCTCCTGTCTGTGTCACCCTATAGTGTGAGGGACAGGCTCCATGTCCCATAGCTGCCTCCTGTCTGTGTCACCCTGCAGTGTGAGGGACAGACTCCATGTCCCATAGCTCCCTCCTGTCTGTGTCACCCTGCAGTGTGAGGGACAGACTCCGTGTCCCATAGCTGCCTCCTGTCTGTGTCACCCTGCAGTGTGAGGGACAGACTCCATGTCCCATAGCTCCCTCCTGTCTGTGTCACCCTATAGTGTGAGGGACAGGCTCCATGTCCCATAGCTCTCTCCTGTCTGTGTCACCCTGCAGTGTGAGGGTCAGAATCCATGTCCCATAGCTTCCTCCTGTCTGTATCACCCTGCAGCGGGAGGGTCAGACTCCATATCCGATAGCTCCCTCCTGTCTGTGTCACCCTGCAGTGGGAGGGACAGACTCCATGTCCCATAGCTCCCTCCTGACTGTGTCACCCTGCAGTGTGAGGGTCAGACTCCATGTCCCATAGCTCCCTCCTGTCTGTGTCACCCTGCAGTGTGAGGGACAGACTCCATGTCCCATAGCTCCCTCCTGTCCGTGTCACCCTATAGTGTGAGGGACAGGCTCCATGTCCCATAGCTGCCTCCTGTCTGTGTCACCCTGCAGTGGGAGGGACAGGCTCCATGTCCCATAGCTGCAGGGGGAGGGTCAGACTCCATGTCCCATAGCTCCCTCCTGTCTGTGTCACCCTGCAGTGTGAGGGTCAGACTCCATGTCCCATAGCTCCCTCCTGTCTGTGTCACCCTGCAGTGTGAGGGTCAGACTCCATGTCCCATAGCTCCCTCCTGTCTGTGTCACCCTGCAGTGGGAGGGTCAGACTCCATGTCCCATAGCTCCCTCCTCTCTGTGTCACCCTGCACTGAGAGGGTCAGACTCTGTGTCACATAGCTCCCTCCTGTCTGTGTCACCCTGTAGTGGGAAGGATAGACTCCATGTCCCATAGCTCCCTCCTGTATGTGTCACCCTGCAGTGTGAGGGACAGACTCCATGTCCCATAGTTCCCTCCTGTCTGTGTCACCCTGCAGTGTGAGGGACAGACTCCATGTCCCATAGTTCCCTCCTCTCTGTGTCACCCTGCAGAGGGAGGGACAGACTCCATGTCCTATAGCTCCCTCCTGTCTGTCACCCTGCAGTGTGAGGGACAGACTCCATGTCCCATAGCTCCCTCCTGTCTGTGTCACCCTGCAGTGGGAGGGTCAGACTCCATGTCCCATAGCTCCCTCCTGTCTGTGTCACCCTGCAGTGGGAGGAACAGACCCCATGTCCCATAGCTCTCTCCTGTCTGTGTCACCCTGCAGTGTGAGGGGCAGAATCCATGTCCCATAGCTTCCTCCTGTCTGTGTCACCCTGCAGTGTGAGGGACAGACTCCGTGTCCCATAGCTCCCTCCTGTCTGTGTCACCCTGCAGTGTGAGGGTCAGACTCCGTATCCCATAGCTCTCTCCTGTCTGTGTCAACCTGCAGTGTGAGGGTCAGAATCCATGTCCCATAGCTTCCTCCTGTCTGTATCACCCTGCAGTGTGAGGGACAGACTCCATGTCCCATAGTTCCCTCCTGTCTGTGTCACCCTATAGTGTGAGGGACAGGCTCCATGTCCCATAGCTGCCTCCTGTCTGTGTCACCCTGCAGTGTGAGGGACAGACTCCATGTCCCATAGCTCCCTCCTGTCTGTGTCACCCTGCAGTGTGAGGGTCAGACTCCGTGTCCCATAGCTGCCTCCTGTCTGTGTCACCCTGCAGTGTGAGGGACAGACTCCATGTCCCATAGCTCCCTCCTGTCTGTGTCACCCTATAGTGTGAGGGACAGGCTCCATGTCCCATAGCTCTCTCCTGTCTGTGTCACCCTGCAGTGTGAGGGTCAGAATCCATGTCCCATAGCTTCCTCCTGTCTGTATCACCCTGCAGCGGGAGGGTCAGACTCCATATCCGATAGCTCCCTCCTGTCTGTGTCACCCTGCAGTGGGAGGGACAGACTCCATGTCCCATAGCTCCCTCCTGACTGTGTCACCCTGCAGTGTGAGGGACAGACTCCATGTCCCATAGCTCCCTCCTGTCTGTGTCACCCTGCAGTGTGAGGGACAGACTCCATGTCCCATAGCTCCCTCCTGTCCGTGTCACCCTATAGTGTGAGGGACAGGCTCCATGTCCCATAGCTGCCTCCTGTCTGTGTCACCCTGCAGTGGGAGGGACAGGCTCCATGTCCCATAGCTGCAGGGGGAGGGTCAGACTCCATGTCCCATAGCTCCCTCCTGTCTGTGTCACCCTGCAGTGTGAGGGTCAGACTCCATGTCCCATAGCTCCCTCCTGTCTGTGTCACCCTGCAGTGGGAGGGTCAGACTCCATGTCCCATAGCTCCCTCCTCTCTGTGTCACCCTGCAGTGTGAGGGTCAGACTCTGTTTCACATAGCTCCCTCCTGTCTGTGTCACCCTGCAGTGTGAGGGACAGACTCCATGTCCCATAGTTCCCTCCTGTCTGTGTCACCCTGCAGTGTGAGGGACAGACTCCATGTCCCATAGTTCCCTCCTCTCTGTGTCACCCTGCAGAGGGAGGACAGACTCCATGTCCTATAGCTCCCTCCTGTCTGTCACCCTGCAGTGTGAGGGACAGACTCCATGTCCCATAGCTCCCTCCTGTCTGTGTCACCCTGCAGTGGGAGGGTCAGACTCCATGTCCCATAGCTCCCTCCTGTCTGTGTCACCCTGCAGTGGGAGGGACAGACCCCATGTCCCATAGCTCTCTCCTGTCTGTGTCACCCTGCAGTGTGAGGGTCAGAATCCATGTCCCATAGCTTCCTCCTGTCTGTCTCACCCTGCAGTGTGAGGGACAGACTCCATGTCCCATAGCTCCCTCCTGTCTGTGTCACCCTATAGTGTGAGGGACAGGCTCCATGTCCCATAGCTGCCTCCTGTCTGTGTCACCCTATAGTGTGAGGGACAGACTCCATGTCCCATAGCTCCCTCCTGTCTGTGTCACCCTGCAGTGTGAGGGTCAGACTCCGTGTCCCATAGCTGCCTCCTGTCTGTGTCACCCTGCAGTGTGAGGGACAGACTCCATGTCCCATAGCTCCCTCCTGTCTGTGTCACCCGCTAGTGTGAGGGACAGGCTCCATGTCCCATAGCTCTCTCCTGTCTGTGTCACCCTGCAGTGTGAGGGACAGGCTCCATGTCCCATAGCTCTCTCCTGTGTCACCCTGCAGTGTGAGGGTCAGACTCCATGTCCCATAGCTCCCTCCTGTCTGTGTCACCCTATAGTGTGAGGGACAGGCTCCATGTCCCATAGCTCTCTCCTGTCTGTGTCACCCTGCAGTGTGAGGGACAGACTCCATGTCCCATAGCTCCCTCCTGTCTGTGTCACCCTGCAGTGTGAGGGTCAGACTCCGTGTCCCATAGCTGCCTCCTGTCTGTGTCACCCTGCAGTGTGAGGGACAGACTCCGTATCCCATAGCTTCCTCCTGTCTGTATCACCCTGCAGCGGGAGGGTCAGACTCCATATCCGATAGCTCCCTCCTGTCTGTGTCACCCTGCAGTGTGAGGGTCAGACTCCATGTCCCATAGCTCCCTCCTGTCTGTGTCACCATGCAGTGTGAGGGACAGACTCCGTATCCCATAGCTTCCTCCTGTCTGTATCACCCTGCAGCGGGAGGGTCAGACTCCATATCCGATAGCTCCCTCCTGTCTGTGTCACCCTGCAGTGTGAGGGACAGACTCCATGTCCCATAGCTCCCTCCTGTCTGTGTCACCCTATAGTGTGAGGGACAGGCTCCATGTCCCATAGCTGCCTCCTGTCTGTGTCACCCTGCAGTGGGAGGGACAGACTCCATGTCCCATAGCTCCCTCCTGTCTGTGTCACCCTGCAGTGTGAGGGTCAGACTCCATGTCCCATAGCTCCCTCCTGTCTGTGTCACCCTGCAGTGTGAGGGTCAGACTCCATGTCCCATAGCTCCCTCCTGTCTGTGTCACCCTGCAGTGGGAGGGTCAGACTCCATGTCCCATAGCTCCCTCCTCTCTGTGTCACCCTGTAGTGGGAAGGATAGACTCCATGTCCCATAGCTCCCTCCTGTATGTGTCACCCTGCAGTGTGAGGGACAGACTCCATGTCCCATAGTTCCCTCCTGTCTGTGTCACCTTGCAGTGGGAGGGACAGACTCCATGTCCCATAGCTCCCTCCTGTCTGTGTCACCCTGCAGTGTGAGGGACAGACTCCATGTCCCATAGTTCCCTCCTCTCTGTGTCACCCTGCAGAGGGAGGGACAGACTCCATGTCCTATAGCTCCCTCCTGTCTGTCACCCTGCAGAGGGAGGGACAGACTCCATGTCCTATAGCTCCCTCCTGTCTGTCACCCTGCAGTGGGAGGGACAGACTCCATGTCCCATAGCTCCCTCCTGTCTGTGTCACCCTGCAGTGTGAGGGTCAGACTCAATGTCACATAGCTCCCTCCTGTCTGTCACCCTGCAGTGGGAGGGACAGACTCCCTGTCACATAGCTCCCTCCTGTCGGTGTCACCCTGCAGTGGGAGGGTCAGACTCTATGTCCCATAGCTCCCTCCTGTCGGTGTCACCCTGCAGTGGGAGGGTCAGACTCGATGTCCTATATCTCACTCCTCTCTGTGTCACCCTGCAGTGGGAGGGTCAGACTCAATGTCCTATATCTCACTCCTGTCTGTGTCACCTTGCAGTGTGAGGCAGACTCCATGTCCCATAGCTCCCTCCTGTCTGTGTCACCCTGCAGTGTGAGGGACAGACTCCATGTCCCATAGCTCCCTCCTGTCTGTGTCACCCTGCACTGGGAGGGACAGACTCCATGTCCCATAGCTCCCTCCTGTCTGTGTCACCTTGCAGTGTGAGGCAGACTCCATGTCCCATAGCTCCCTCCTGTCTGTATCACCCTGCTGTGGGAGGGTCAGACTCCATGTCCCATAGCTCCCTCCTGTCTGTGTCACCTTCCAGTGTGAGGCAGACTCCATGTCCCATAGCTCCCTCCTGTCTGTGTCACCCTGCACTGGGAGGGTCAGACTCCATGTCCCATAGCTCCCTCCTGTCTGTGTCACCCTGCACTGGGAGGGTCAGACTCCATGTCCTATAGCTCCCTCCTGTCTGTGCCTCCCTGCAGTGGGAGCGACAGACTCATGTCCCATAGCTCCCTCCTGTCTGTGTCACCCTGCAGTGGGAGGGACAGACTCCATGTCCCATAGCTCCCTCCTGTCTGAGTCACCCTGCACTGGGAGGGTCAGACTCCATGTCCTATAGCTCCCTCCTGTCTGTGTCACCCTGCAGTGGGCGGGTCAGACTCCATGTCCCATAGCTCCCTCCTGTCTGTGTCACCCTGCAGTGGGAGGGACAGACTCCATGTCCTATAGCTCCCTCCTGTCTGTGTCACCCTGCAGTGGGAGGGACAGACTACATGTCCCATAGCTCCCTCCTGTCTGTGTCACCCTGCAGTGGGAGGGACAGACTCCATGTCCTATAGCTCCCTCCTGTCTGTGTCACCCTGCAGTGGGAGGGACAGACTCCATGTCCTATAGCTCCCTCCTGTCTGTGCCTCCCTGCAGTGGGAGGGAAAGACTCATGTCCCACAAATCTCTAATTGGAAGCTAGCTCTGGATACATCATTATAGATTTCTCTGTCAGTAGCTGTGGGGCATCTCTTTGTCTGTCTACAACCCTATCCTATGTTGCCAATATTTAATGATCAATATCACTACACTGAAATGAAATTGTTAACCCCTTCAATTGAAACATTTACAGTAACTGCTTTACTTTTTCTATCGTATAAAATATTAATGCATGTTTCATTCAGGAATATTGCATTTCAGCAGTCTGTCTGACTAAAGGTGGCTAAAATATCACTTTACCAAAAGAGTGCTGAGTTAACATTTTGAGAATAGAGTGCTGGTCTTAGACAGTCTTATAAATAGAACGCATTAAAGAAAAATGGTGTTTTTCATTCACTGTTCTCATCGTTTTACCTTTGCAAAAGTAGTATAAAAACAATTGACTTTTTAAAATGATAAAAACACATCAAAATAAAGCACAGACACTTTGGAAAACTATTGGCTCAACTTGAAGCATTCCAAACTTGAAATCTTAGAAAAAAACAAGACAAGTAATATATCACACTGTATTAATCTGATTTTTTTTTAATATCACTGTTGTTATATATTTAAAAGGACTCTTACACTCAGGAATTTTGTTTTATTGTAAAATGCTTTTTAAAAAATCTATACGTTGTGCTATCTGTTTTTCTCCACAGTAAATAATGTAGGGCATATTCAGCTCCGGTATGTGAATGTGCACATCAGTATGCTAATTTGTGGCTCAGAGTGGATGGAGTAAGCAATCTAAGAACACGAAGATCTTAACTTGCCATTGTTTTGCTACCACAGAGACTGCCTAGCAGACAATAACCCTAATTAGCTCATGAAAGCTGCTAATTAATAATTATAAGCTGCTCATTTGCATAAGAATACAGCAGAAAGCTGATTAACTCATGAATGACTTACTTTAGAACTTGGTTTTGGAATGACAGAGTGCATAATCCTTTATTAAAGAATATGCTTTAAAACAAGAAAATCTTTTCTACAATGTAAAAATAAAATAATATAGCCTATAATTTATTACCTTTTTATATGCAATAATGCTACTGTGGGATTTACCATTTTGGTCTGCTCAGTGGGAGTGTGGCAGCAACTATTAGCACTGGTTTGCACAGGACTAATGGAAAGGTCATTAGTATACACAGACATTATCATCTTAAAAAGTAGCAGATAGATTCAGGTCAGAAAATAAAACATTTTAATGATGAACCTTTAATGATGTTCAATAATGTAATTAGTTTTATCCTATATGAAGAATAATTAAAGTAACACTGTGGTCAACTTGTTCTACATGGTCTTTTGAATAACTGTTTATAAGAAGCATTAAATGCAAGTAATCTTTACTGCAGGGTTCCATATCATTTTGACCTGCTAATTTCTCAGATTTGTAAGAAACAGATTTAATGGCAGATAAGAACCAAAAAGGCTCATTTGTTGTTGTTTAGTCATTCAGTTGCGTCTGACTCTCCGTGATCCTATGGACCACAGCACGCCAGGTAGATCTCTCAGTCACTGCCTCTCTGAGCTCCATCATGTTCATGTTCATTGCTTCAGTTACCTCATCTATCCATCGCCACCTCTGTCTTCCCCTTCTTTTTGTGCCTTAAATCTTTCCCAGCATTAGAGTCTTTTCTAGGGAATCTTGCCGTCTTATGATATGGCCCAAATATTTGCGCCTCAGCCTCATGATCACACCTTGCAGTGAACTATTTGTCTTGATTTCCTGAAGTACTGATTTATTGGGTCTTCTTGCAGTTCAAAGGACTCTACGTAGCTTTCGCCAACACCACAATTCAAAGGCGACAATTCTATGGCGCTACAGACTTCTTTATGGTCCAGCTCTCACATCCCTATATTACTACTGGGAATACAATAGTTCTAACTATGCGGACCTTTGTTGATAATATAATATATTTACTTTTTACTACCTTGTCTAAACTTTCCTCCACAGAAGCAAACATATTTTAATTTCATGTACAGAGTCGTCATCTAAAGGGATCTCACAGGAAAATACAATCTTTCACTGCCTCCACTTCTTCCCTGTCTATTTGCCAGGAAGTGAGATTGCCGTTTGCCATGATCTTCGTCTTTTTAACATTGAGCATCAGGCCAACTTTTGTACTCACTTCTTTTACCCTCATCAATAGTTCCTTTAGTTCCTTCTTTCAGCCATCAGAGTAGTATAATCGGTGTATCTGAGGTTGTTGATATTCCTTCCAGCAATGTTGATTCCGGCTTTGGATTCATCCAGTCCAGCCTTACGCATGATGTATTCTGCATACAATATACAACCTTGTCGCACTCCTTTTCTGATCTTGAACCATTCTGTTGTCCCATTTTCAGTTCTGACCGTGGCTTTTTGGTTCACATACAGATTCTTCAGGAGGAGGATAAGAAGATTTGGTACTCTCATCTTTTTAAGAACATGCCACATTTTGTTGTGATCCACACAGTCAAAGGCTTTATAGTCTGTGAAGCAGTAGTACATGTTTTTTTTCTGGAACTCTCTTGCTTTCTCTATTATACAGCAGACATTGCTGAACCCGGCTTGAACATCTGGTAGTTCCTGGTCCATATATTGTTGGAGTCGAGCTTGTAGAGTCTTAAGCATCACCTTGCTGGCATGTGAAATGAGTGCAATTGTTTGATAATTGGAGCACTCTTTGGTAATGCCTTTTTTTTGGGATTGCAATGTCGACAGATCTTTTCCAGTCTATTAGCCATTGTTGAGTTTTTCAAATATGTGTGCGCTTAAGGCAAGTAACACTTTCACAGCATCATCTTGTATAATTTAGAATTTTGACCCAACCACTTCATTAGTGGTGGTGCTTATACTTGCCTCCTGCTTTTCCTCAGCAATATGGTAGGCACCTTCTGACCTGAGGGGCTCATCGTCCGGTGCCATATATTTATGTCTCTGGTTGTGCCTGTCCATAAAGTTATCTTAAGAACTTTAGTGGAGTGGGTTGCAGTTTCCTTCCCCAGTGGACCGCAATTTGTCTGACCTCTCTGCCATGACCTGCGCATCTTGGCTGACCCTACATAGTAGAGTTCACAGCTTCATCAATGTACACAAACTCCATCTTTACAACAAGGTAGCAATCCAGAAGTGGAAAGAAGGCTCGTAGAATCTGCTTATTATAACTACCTAAACATTTGGCTGAATTCATCAGGATAGCTTTATGCCTATCTAAGGCATGCTTATCTTCCCTAACACTTCCCTACTATAAACTAGTACATTTGCACATTACCACTAAATATTCTATCCTCCAACTTCAAATCATGCCCTCTTTTTCTAGCTTTCCTCTTTTTCTTGAAGATATTTCCTTCCTGAACTTTATTATACAAAAACATCAAATTGAACAAGTACTTAAGAATGTAGTTATTTCCAGCAGTATGTTGCAATTAATTAATAGGAAACAGTTAATAGTGTTGAACATGGTGCTTTTGTTGTTATGGAGGAGCTCTGAATGTTCTGCTTCTTTCAGTTGCCTGGCAGCTTCATGTGACTATTAAAGTGATTCTGACATGTGAATGCTGCGTCTGAAGTTTAGAACCTGTGATAGCTATTGCACAATCTGCTGGAGAGGTCTCCTATCAGTTTATAACAATCCTGATCTAAGTGTAACATAATACGGGGCAGTTTCACTATAGGTGCACTGACCTAAAGTAAAATGATTTGCATTAACTACCAATGAGCAGTGAAACACTCCAGCTGCCTACAACACATCCCCAGTGGCGGCTGGTGACCTTTCAAGTTGGAGGGGCGACAGGGCGAAACATAGCCACTCCCCCTTTTTCAAACCACACCCATTTTTATAACTCCTCCCCCTGACGTCATGATGACCTTTATAAGCCCCGCCCAATGACCTTATACTTGTAAAGCCCATTGAAATACATGATCAGCAATGCAGAAATGTCAAGAAGTAAAGTAACAATGTGTTAAATTCATTGGTATACAATATAGATTGAAAAAACTCATGTGACAAGACTACAGCAATATCATAATTGCACCTATACGTATTAACAGAAAAATTAAAGGAGTGACACCTACCATTAGTCGGCTCTTCTTCTCAGGGTATTCACGTTCATTAAGTTGACCAACGAGTACAAACAAATCTGCAGCCACATAGGGTTTGCACCTGGGGTTGAACCTAAACCATGTGACATCCCTATTTTAGAGAGACAGCCCCTCTTCTCTGGGGAAATCCTGCTGTCCCTCTTAGCCTCCCGAATGTCCTTTTATAGAAAGAAAGTGCCATTTTTATGAGCAAAACCCTGTTTTCCAGCCCTGACCATATGACACTTTCTCATGTTTCTCCGATTATATTTTCCAGGAGAGAAATAACCCTAGAGTGCGATTTTTACAACATATATGTGTGTATGGAGCATTGTATATTGTATATATATATACAGTATATATATATATATATATATATATATATATATATATGTATATATATATACCGTATATATAAAGACTGTATATATCTAAACCTAAATTTACCCAGAATGATTGTAGCACTACCGAATAGTATATAATATCTGAAAAAATATAAAGGTACCTGGCATTACCCTACCATTGATCCCCCGATCACACCCTTATGGAGTGGTGTATTTCAGTATTGTGCTACCCTACGCCTAACAAAGTGAGCACACCACCTCATCCCCCACAACTATTAAGTTTTATACTTTTTCATTATATATATATATATATATATATATATATATATATAGGAGGTCCCCGGGTCACAGACCAGATTCTTTTCTGAGAGTGTCTTTAGGTCGGATTTGTATGTAACTGGGATGTCTGATGAATAATAATAATAATAAAAACAATTCTATACCCCTGTACTGTAATAATAAGTTACAGAAACTACTGTGCTCATGCTTTTAATTCAAACAAACTTCTTTTTTTAATTCACAAATTCAAATTCATAAAAATAGTCCTTGGGAACCAGTTATTAAGTATGGGTCGTCCGTATATAGTGTTGTCTGTGATTATGCACAGTGGTTTTGTATTAAAGAGTGAAAATGCACTGTGGACTCATTTTCTTGTCCTTGCCAATTTGCTAAAGTGCAATGCAATAACTGTATAATTGTAATATCTGAAATATGTTTTTTTACTTAATTACTTTATTTACTATTTATCTATATACAGTATCTCACAAAAGTGAGTACACCCCTCGCATTTTTGTAAATATTTTATTAGATCTTTTCATGTGACAACACTGAAGAAATGACACTCTGCTACAATGTAAAGTAGTAAGTGTACAGCCTGTATGACAGTGTAAATTTACTGTCCCCTCAAAATAACTCAACATACAGCCATTAATGTCTAAACTGTTGCCAACAAAAGTGAGTACACCCCTAAGTGGATGTGTAAAGTGGTATGCGTTTGGCAGTGTTTTGTGCGGTCCGGGGTCGTATAGCCTCGTTTTCATTTTTTTTCGGCTGCCATTTTTTTTCTCACTAAGGCGATTTTCGGGTGGCGAAAATCACCTAAATTGAGTTCAATTTGCATTCCACCTCACTCCCAGACGTCCTGGCTGTTGCCTTGTGCTGTGTGTGATGTTTTTGTACATTTTTCGGGTGTATTTAGTGTGTTTTTATAGTTTTTTTCGTTTTTGGCGTTCGTCCGTTAATCTCCTAATTTTTTTTTTCCAAGTCCCGCGCTTGTCAACCGCTTGCACGCTAAGGCGAAACTGCGTTTAGCAAGTGTTTTGTGGCTAAGTCCCACGTGTTTCATTGCCTCTTTGTGTTTGTGCTGATAGTTGTAGTGCATTGTAGTGCCTTAACAGCTCGCCTTGCTATGCGAGGCTCGCAGGCGTTGAGCACCACGACGTCTCGCAGTTTGACAACTATTACATGTGATAACTTTTCATGTGACAACACTGAAGACCTGACACTCTGCTACAATGTAAAGTAGTAAGTGTAATGCCTCTATAACAGTGTAACTTTGCTGTCCCCTCAAAATGACTCAACACACAGCCATTAATGTCTAAACCATTGGCAACAAAAATGTCCAAATTGGGCCCAAAGAGTCAATATTTTGTGTGGCCAACATTATTTTCCAGCACTGCCTTAACCCTCATGGGCATGGAGTTCACCAGGGCTTCACAGTTTGCCACTGGAGTCATCCTCCATGATGACATCACGGAGCTGGTGGATGTATATATGTTTGGTCTGGGCCTGCATGAGTGCTGCCGGCACTGGGGAGCTGCAGTTCATTGAGGGAACCATGAATGCCAACATGTACTGTGACATACTGAAGCAGAGCATGATTATTATTATTACCGTATATACTCGAGTATAAGCCGAGTTTTTCAGCCCTTTGAGGGGGGTTTAGCTTGAGGAGGGGGGTTGGGGTTGAGGAAGATGGAAGGGGGGAGGTTGAGGGGGGGGGTGGGGTTGTGGCTGTGGGTTGGGGTTGAGGGCTGTTGAGGAGGGGGGTTGAGGGGGGTTGAGGTTGAGGATGGGGGGTTGAGGATGAGGATGGGGGGTTGAGGAGGGAGGTTGAGGATGAGGAGGGAGGTTGAGGTTGAGGGGGAGGGGTTGAGGAGGGGGGTTGAGGATGGGGGGTTGAGGAGAGAGGATGAGGATGGGGGGTTGAGGAGGGAGGTTGAGGATGGGGGGTTGAGGAGGGAGGATGAAGGTTGAGGAGGGGGTTGTGGATGAGGCGGGTGGTTGAGGAGGGAGTTGAGGTTGAGGTGGGAGTTGAGGTTGAGGTGGGAGTTGAGGATGAGGAGGGAGGTGGAGGATGAGGAGGGAGGTTGAGGATGAGGAGGGAGGTTGAGGATGAGGAGGGAGGTTGAGGATGAGGAGGGATGTTGAGGATGAGGAGGGAGGTTAAGGATGATGAGGGAGGTTGAGGCGTGGGGTTGAGGACGGTGATAAGGGAGGGGGGAAGAGACACAGGGAAGGGAGATGTTGGAAGAGACACAGGGAAGGGAGAGGGGAGAAGAGATACAGGGAAGGGAGAGGGGAGAAGTGACACGGAGAGAGAGGGGGACACAGAGGGCACAAGAGGGACACAGGGGGCAGCACATTTACCACCCTCGGCTTATACTCGAGTCACTCATTTTACCCAGTATTTTGTAGTAAAATGGGTGCCTCGGCTTATACTCGGGTCGGCTTATACTTGAGTATATATGGTATTATCGTTTATTTGTAACGCGCCGACATATTCCGTAGCGCTATACATAAGTTAAGTTATAGGCAATGACAAGTTCAAGATTCACACATTGCAATGAATGGAGGGCCCTGTCTTTGAGCTTAGAATCCGGTGTCCATAGTGCTTTCCCTGAAGCACCGTGCAGGATTGAAACTCTCAGACTTACAAACTAAAGGTTGAAGTTTATATGTGGTACAGTAGGGAGAGAGTAGTGATGAGCATGTTAGGGAGGAAGGTTATAGGCTTCTTTAAAGAGGTGCGTTTTTATTGAAGTTTTGAAGGATTTAAGGCAGGAGGATAGTCTAATGAAGCGAGGCAAGGAGTTCCAGAGAATAGGGGCAGCACGAGAAAAGTCCTGGAGGCGGGAGTGAGAGGAGGTGACAAGAGTGGTACAAAGAAGAAGGTCGATAGCTGGACGAAGAGGGCGTGTGTTGCGGAGTATTTGGAGATGAGAGCAGAGATGTATGGGGTGAGCTGTATGATCCCCTCCCTTTGGAGACTGGGCCGCAGGGCAGTATTCCAACATGATAACGACCCAAAACACACCTCCAAGATGACCACTGCCTTGCTAAAAATGCTGAAGGTAAAGGTGATGGTCTGGCCAAGAATGTCACCAGACCTAAACCCTATTGAGCATCTGTGGGGCATCCTCAAACGAAAGGTGGGGGAGTGCAAGGTCTCTAACATCCACCAGCTCCGTGATGTCATCATGGAGGAGTGGAAAAGGACTCCAATGGCAACCTGTGAAGCTCTGATGAACTCCATGCCCATGAGGTGCTGGAAAATAATGGTGGCCACACAAAATATTGACACTTTGGGCCCAATTTGGACATTTCCCCTTAGGGTTGTACTCACTTTTGTTGCCAACGGTTTAGACATTAATGGCTGTGTGCTGAGTTATTTTAAGGGGACAGCAAATTTACACTGTTATACAGGTTGTACACTTACTACTTTACATTGTAGCAGAGTGTTATTTCTTCAGTGTTGTCACATGAAAACATATAATAAAATATTTACAAAAAAACTGTGGGGGGTATACTCACATTTGTGAGATACTGTATCACATATATAGTTGTCAGTGTTGGGGACGTTTGCAATGTTGGTCACGCACTTGCGTCCCTCGCACAGTGAGGGACGCCTGTGAGCCTCTTGAAGCGTGGCGAGCAGTCGACTGCAAGCCTCGCGAAACAAAGCGAGCCGTTGACTCAAGCACGACTTAGGCTGCAATGAGCCCCAAAGGCGCTAACTGCACTGCGAGCCTCGCCAAGCGGGGAGAGCAGTTGAGGCGCGCGGGACTTAGCCTGCAAGAGCACCAAAGGTGCTCATTGCACTGCAAGCCTCTTGAAGCGAGGCGAGCAGTTGCGGCACGCAGTTGGTTCAAACGCGTAACTCAAAAACACAGAAAAACAACCAAAATACTTACAAAAAATAATAACACACTCATAGACAGCACAGGGGGAGAGCCAGGAAGCCTGGAAGTGAAGTTGCAAAATAATTAGATCCATATTTTGCGTTTTTCGTCGAACGAAAATTGGCTAAGAGAGGAAAAAAATGTCGGACAAAAAACAAAATAAGGCTCTGCAACGCCAGGCACGCAGGACTTTGAAAATAAAACCAACGCAGGTGCACAGAGGAGCAAAAGCCTCACATTGTATGGCAAACAGCATTGCCAGCCTTTCAATATTTTTCCCGTCAATTTGTATTTCTTAGTGTGTGTGTATATATATATATATATATATATATATATATATATATAAATATATATGTGTGTGTAAATATAAGGCTCTTTGAGCTCCCTCTGGGAGAAAAACACTATACAAATATTATCTTTCAAAAATATATCTCTATATATTTTTTGTTCAATGGGAATTCATAATTCCATTCCTCTGCCCTTTCTTCCCCTCCCCCTATGATTCCTTTCTCTCCTTTCTACTTTCTTCCCCCTCCTTTCCCTTCACTAAGACATTAGCTTTGCTGAGCTTCGCTTACGAGGTACAGAGTAATGTATTGAGTAGCAGCAGCAGTCTGCATGCATGAAGGTGCTCAAGTCACGTGAAATGAGGTCACATGATTATTCGAGCACCCACATGTAATTTATTTGTAATGCTATATAAATATTAATAAATAAAATTTGTGAATTTCTCGCCATATCTGCCAAAACTGAGATGTGACTGAGGGTGTATTTGACACCCTGATTTTACTCCAATAGGAGACCCCCACCAACACTGTGGAAAGCTGAGAGTAACATAGCCTTTATTATGCCCCTGGTGTAAGCATACACCATTTCAGAATCACTATCAAGATGTCTCTGTAAAGGTAAGCATTGTCCTAGACAGGGTTAACATTTTAACTTATTACCATTCTCCTAGAGGGGTTTACCATTGTAATCAATTAAACAGTATAACAATACTACCATTAGGCCACTTTGCTGCTGAATGTCACAGTCTTTAATCCGACTGAACATTTAACACATCAGATATCCCACTGTTAATAGTACACTGACCCAATTTATGCCATTCAACATGACACTATCATCTCATCAGTGTGCACTTACATGTGGTTTACTAATTATCCCATTAAAATGTCACTATCTAACCCTGAGGTCACGGATCCCCAGTGATTACGTATCCATGGCAAGCAGTCTATAGTTGCATTATCTGCCTCCAGAACCTAAGTATTTTGTTCCAACTCTTACATTCTGAAGTTAAGGATATATCATGCACTGGCCTTATCTGTGCTCTGTTTGGCTCTAAACCTGACTACATGACCACTTGGGAGCGGGATATCACTGATGCACTGGACCAGGCAGTTTGGGAAAACATATGGGAGCAAATAGCAGCAAAGTGTTCCATTGAGGTTATGTCTAAAGACAGTATTATATTGACATATGGTTCCCATTCAGTTGCAAAAAGTATTCATTGGAATACATCGGGCATATACAACAGGTAGTCCTCAGAGACATCTCTAAAAGCACACGTCCAATTTACAACACTTAAAAACACACCCGATTTTTAGATTACTGTTGTCCTTAATTTCCTTTCCCAGAAACTAAAGTCAAAATAAAATGTACAGTTCTTATAAAGGAATTAAGGGGCATGAATCCAACTTCAGCAGATTATTCATGATAACCTCATCATGGTAACAGTCTGCAATAAAGTAATTTCTCTAAATCTCACTTTAGTAGAGCTAAATATTCCAGCATCCACAGTACTATCAATGTGGTAAAGGAAAAACGTGCTGCACTACATTATTATATAAATAACTAGCGAATTGCCCGTCAAAAAATGTGCGAGCGGTTCGGGCGTTAAGGTCGTATTTTTGCGAGGTCGTAATGTTTTTTTTTCTAAGTCCCGTAGCTCATATTTTGGGATGGTAAGTCCGTAAATTTTCCGGTGGAAGTCCCGGCTGCGGCTCATTGCAGCCGACGTGGGAGCCTCCACCAACGCAAATGCGGTCCCTCGCTTCGCTTTTCAGGACAGCATACTGTAAATATAAGATTTCACTGATCATTTAACATCTGGTATTAAACTATTGTCATCCCAGGATAAATAGTTTCATGCTGTTAAGAGCACAAAACCACAAAATAATCAAAAGAAATGCCAATACTGTTCTAGTCCATGTGGGTGGCCTGATATGTATTAACTCATTGATTCCGGAGATTAATATAACACCAAAATGTATTCTAATATCGTTCATTGCTTTCATAGTCATTTACAGTGCAGTATTGATTTTTTATTTGCATTTACAGTGCTACGGAAAGGGGTTAAACCCCCTTGCGAGTCCTATCTGGTACTCGTAGGATTTGCTCCTACATTTGCCATTTACGAGTGTGAAAACATTTGCTGGCTTAGGGAATTGTAGCAATTGAATAGTGATTTGTGATTTTAACGCTTGGAACTCTTGCGGACGTAAAATATCAAAGGCTTAGATGGGGTGTAAGTTACACTTGTAACAACCTGGAAGGATTTCAAGCCCGTAGCTTGCAAAAAGACAGCAATTAAATAGAAAAATAACTTACAGCCTCCATTATGGGCTACTGTAAGTTACAATTGCTCAATTGAATCAAGCTCCTGATATTTGTTTTCCTTTAACCACTTAATAAGAGATTGCCTTGCAACTAAAAACTCTCATTGGGCACTATCAAAGCTAGTAAAAGGGCTGATCAGAACAAAAATGGCCCATCTGGTCTCCCCATTTTATCTACCTAAAAGTTTGACGTAAATATGTCTCAGAATAACATTATGCTTACTCCATTCATGGAAGGCTATTCTATTTATCTACTACACTTTCTGTAAAATAGTACTTCCTCATAGTATCCCTAAATCTTCAAAATTCAAATCATGGCCAATGGTTCTGGAATTGTTATTTTTCTGGAAGATACTTCCCTCTTGAACTTTGAACTCGTTTGATGATTTCTATCATATTATCCCTCTCCCTTCTGTCCTCTAAGCTATACATATAATAAGCTATACATATTCAGGTCATGAAGTATTTCCTTACAAGCTTTGCCTTTTAGACCATGCACTATTTTAGTTGTCCTTCTTTGAATTGTTTATCTATAAACAGGCATTAATAGCTCTCTTTTTCTACAGAGGGACATTTTCCTATTGGCCATGTTGCGTTGTCTTCCAAAATAAAACACATCCTGAAACATAATAGTTTAACGCACAGAACCTCAAACAAGAAATATGATGGCTTACAAAGTGTTTCTAGAAACAGGTACATCGCTATAATAGTTTGTAGCTTGAGTAACGCCTGTGTGATGCCCACAACGCAGGCGCTACTCATAGCTACTACCTTCTAACTGTGGGAAATCATGCAACTGTGCATGCGCTGTTGCCTCCGTGAATCACGCAAGATGCGCATGCGAGAGAGGGAGGGGGAGAAAGAGAAGGAGCGGGAGAGAGAGAGGAGCACAAGAGGGCGGGACAAAGAGAGAGGGAAGGAGAGAGAGGAGGAAGAGAGAGAGAGAGAAGAAGGGGAGACAGAGAGAGAGAGAGAAGTAGGGGGGAGAGAGAAATGAGGCATAGAGGGGTGGAAAGAGAGAGGGAGAGAGAGGGAGGGAGAGAGACAGAGAGCACACAACGCACAGAGCGAGAGAGGGCGCACAGAGAGAGAGAGTGGGTGCACAGAGAGAGACAAAACAGACAATTGAACATAACATATGATACCATCATTTATGACAGGCAAGTTACTAGTATAATATAAAAAGAGGAGGAATTCTTAGATACCTCCTAGGAAACCACCTATCTGTGTTTTTTTTTTTTAGAGGGATAGTGCTAACATTTTTTTACATATGAAGGCAAAGCGGTCAGATTTATTAAGTGCTTTGATTGGTTAATTAGTTGTGTGATCTACTATGGTTATATTCACAAATGAGACTCTGCTTAACTAAGCTAATTTTATCAAGAATTTCTTCAACGTGAATGCTTGTTAAAAACAGCCGAGGTAAGCCTGGGTAACCTTTGAGGTTTAGTTTGAGGTTTGTGAGCCTAATGTGATGAAGCCCAGTTTTGGTTGTTGGTTAGAGGAGCATTGCACAATGTTATATATATATATATATATATATATATATATATATATATATATATAAATATTTGAAAACTTTGAGAACAAAATTAAGCAGGAAGAAAGTCATAAAGTTAGTTTTTAATTAAAGAAATGATGCCTCTGCAATCCCCTGGATGAATTCATGCAGCCTCATTCTATTGCTTCAGTTTTGGGTCCAGGCTCACAAGTAGACATCACAGGTTACTTTGCTGTTCAAATACCTTCCGTTCGAGGGCTCCAATCGTGTTACTTGTTGTGAGCTGCGATCCATTGCGATACGTAAAATTGCAAGTTTACTTCCCTCCAAGCATTTGATCTTTCACGGCCGCAAATTTGCAGATGCTAAAATCACAAATCACTATTCAATTGCTTTGATTCAATTGCTCACAACATTTTCAAGCTCGCATATCGCCAAAATATAATACTTTATTTCATTTTTATTTTCCGTCCAAAGTCCTACGGGCTTGAACCTCCAAGGCTGTAGGAGTTTGGAATCCAACCTCCATATTTCATTGAAGTCCTACAGGCTTGAATAACGAGTTACGGGATTGGAGGTCATTCAAGCCCGTAGGACTTTGGACGGAAATTAAACATGAAATAAAGTATTATATATTGGTGATGTGCGAGCTTGAGATTGTTGTGCTTTTAATTCGAATGTCATCCATTGTGTTCTCTCCGTAAGTGTACTTGTCACTTTCCGATATATCATATATACATAAGCACACACAAACTTATGATTTGAAATAAAGAAATGGATAAATGAGGAGCTGAAGTGGCGTTTGAGGGAGAGCACCAGTGGGAATGGCATGGGGCAGTATAAAACCTAAATACACCCATTTTTTTTGACAGTCTAATCTCAATCGAAAAATGTGGGATGTATTATTGTATAAAGAGCGTTTAGAGGAAAGCTGGTAAATTAGGGTTCATTGAGGACCTGATGGGATGGGCTTAAAGGCTCAGAATCTTGTGGTGCAGAGTGAGACTCATCCTTAGGATCAGGTTAAATAAACAGTTTGAGTGTTATAAATGCCATCACGCCAGCATTTTTATAGCAACTATAAACCAGTGAAAAAGGCGTCAGTTTTACAAATTTAATGTTTGATTTCAACTATTCTACATGATGGTGCACATCAGTTTTAACAATTTAAGTGTCCTTTTATATAATACTGTCATAAGTCACTTCTCTACATTAACATTGATCATGTCCTGCCATTCCAAAAGAGAACAAGAAAAGTACAAGACAGGTCAAATACCATATATTTCTTATCGTAAAAACAAACAGTATATTAAAAAAAGAAACACACACATACAGGGTTAGGATACAGAGAGAAACTGTATCACAGAAATAAAAAGCAAGGTTGCTGAATGAAAATAAAACACACGCATCAATAATAAAGCAGACACACCGCATTACACAGTATTAGATCAAACCCAGCCTCTTGATTTATAGAGGCTGGCAGAAAAGGAAACTACCTGCCAGATCCCCCTAGTGTAAAGTGACAATTCACAGTCCCAACACAGTATTTAGATGTATATAAATCTGGAATAGAGTCCAAAGTTCTTGAATGCGAGCACTGCCTCCAATACAGAATTACTGATAGAACAAATTCAGGTCTGATAGTAACCATTATTTAGCACAACATGTAAATCAATTGCTGCCCAGTATGCAAAACATAACTCAAATAAATATTTACAGTTTCCAAAGTGCATAACACTTAACAATTGTTATAAACAATATCAAAGAAAAGAAAACTTTAGACTCGTGGTAAAAACCCATAGTGGGCACATTTAATTGTGGCCACTGTAAGGCTTGCAGATACATTGCACCTATGAAACAATGTATTCACCCTGAAACAGGGAGAATTTTCCATATGAATATTTTTTTCAACTGTAATGTTAATGTAATAAATTTTACGTCGGGAAAACTATTGGTCAGTTTCGACGTTGTATACTCAAACATGTTTATTCCATCCAGCGTGAATTGGATACTCCGGTAGATAGGCACTTTAAAATGTATCATAATAATAGCCTTCAAGCATTAAAATTGTGTGTCATTGACAATGTCAAATTGGGACCACGCCGTGGAAATTTGGACAGACTACTTTTGCAAAGGGAGTGTCAATGGATCTATAGATTGAATTCACAGAGCCCAAATGGTCTAAATGAGAGCTTTTCCTATGGAGCATTTATTAAATAAACTCATGAATATCCATTTAGTAATTCTTCTATAAAATAATCCTGAACTTGCATATTTGGCATATTATTCATAATAGCTTTTTCTTTTATTATTTGTATTAAGTCATACAGCTAGTCACAATTTATTTAGAATTCAAAATTAGTATTTTTCAATTATTTCCTCACTTTACAATATTAGTAATTCAATATATATTTATATATATTTTTTTGTGTTCATTCACCTTTAAAATACTTTTTTTTTACTAATTTACACACCATTATATATATATATCTATTTATTTTTGTCAATATATTCAAAGTTTTTTTGTAAGTTATCACTTTGTAATTCAATTCAATTCAGACATGTTCATAATTAATGGTAATAAGTATTTTGTTGTTTTTTCAAAATTTAGAATTCACTTTAGTTTATCATATTATATATATTTCAAGTGTATATACTCTATATTTAGCAGTTTTTTCTTTATTTTCTTTTTCCTTTGCATATTCTTAGCGCTGTTTTAATTTTTTTCAGCCTCTTTTCCTTTTCTTCCTGTTTACTTTTGCTGCTTTTATCTGATTGGCTAGTACTAGGTCATGTGATCTGTATATTTTGTTTATTTTATGTTCTGCTGGGTCAGCAGTGTCTTAGCATTGCCATAGTATTTGTTTGGGGGTATTTCGAAATCTTGCACTATTTTACTGTATTGCGTAATGATGTCACATGCACGCTATAGCTGCCTTTTAAAGCCCAAATTTTGTTGAGATTATTATCTTTCTGCCCCTAATGAAGCTGGGAGGACAGTGAAATGGCCGTCAGGTTTTACAGTAGGATTTTGGGACCCTATATGACTATCTCACTGCGGAATACATAATTTTTATATTTATGTTTATTATATGCACTTTTGGAATTACTCCCATATATTGGATTTATGCAGCAACATTTAGAATTCAAAGTAGTGTGGTGTACTGCCCCCCGTAGGATGGTGCAAGTCACACAGTATTAAGGAAATCAGCTCCAGGTAACTTGGAGTTAATTCCCTGGAGCTGTGCTAATTGAGGCTGCAGGCGTGATAAGCCTTTTAAAACACACACACAGGGAAAGAAGAGCTGATTAGGCTTTGGCCTAAGTCGTGTGAGCTGAGTGTGGAAGCTGCGACCAGAGGCTCTTAGGCCTAGCCAAGTACCTAAACTGTGAAGAGACTGGAAGTTACAACTAACTGAGAGTGCTGTAAGCTGTTTGGACTGCTGTAAGAGAACACTGTGTTAAAGTTTGCTCACACAGATACCCCAAGGAGAACTGTTGTGGAGAAGCTGTGTTTAGAGAGCTGAACTGCTGTTACCTGGGGCTGTTAGTGACAGCTCCTGCCTGATACCAGAAAGTCTGAGGGAGAGAGAGTCCACCTGAGTTTCTCATAGCCATGGATGTAAAGTGACTTTTGCCGGGGAGCTGCTGCTGGGTGTGAGCCACACCAGCAGTTAGAGAATGACCGGAGAAGTAAGGTACTGGTAAAAAGACAGTGCATATGCCCCAGGGAGTAGGCTGTAACGTGAGATTTTCAGCCTCTACTGAAAAGACTGTACTAAGAGTCCCTGAAGGTTGAGGTACCTCGTATAGCAGAAATAACACGAACACACAAGCAAATATAATTACAATTGGTAGTTATTAAAAAGGGCTCTGTCACCTTTATTTTTTAAAAGCATGAAAAACGATATGTTGTGTTATCTATGTTTTTTAATCAGTTCTCTGGAAATTCCATGCTGTTGCTGCATTTATATGCAAATGAGCAGATCACATGTATTAATTAGCTGCTTTGATGTGCTAATTAGTAATATAGTCTGCTTGTCTATCTCTGTAGTGGCTAAAATAAAGACCCCCCCCAATTTTATCTGACACTTTAAACCCTCTCCCACCTTTTTCAAGCACACCGAGCAGCACATTAGCATACTGAGCCACACAGTAGCATACAAGAGCCACAAAATCTATTAGTTACTGTTAATAAAAACTGCTAGTATAATGTATAACCAGTTTTTAATGCTCTTTAAAGAGTCCCTTTAAGCACAGATTATCAGAAAGAGATCCTTCATTCTGCTAGTAATTTTATCTACTTAACTCTTAAACAGGAAGAGCATGAACAGTTGGGTAAAGCAAGGTAATCATGGAAGCATATACATTTTAAAGCCTCACATAATAATTCTTATTTATAGCAACTCAGCTTGGTCTTCTTTCTTATATCACCTGCAAGTGCGAGTTAAGCAGATATGGAGGATACCTTTTTAATGTAATTTATGCTTAAAAATTCCTAACTGAAGGGGTTGATTCCATGTAAATTAAGGCCAAGACCTGGCACTGACCTTATTGCATTAAGAATAGCACTACAGCAAATATATTGTCTCTTTATAAATAAAGAGTACTAATAATACTTAAGCCACCAAAACAGAAAGAAGCAACATGTTCTGCAATGGTCGTATAGTGGTTAGTACTCTGCGTTGTGGCTGCAGCAACCCCAGCTTGAATCCGAGTCACGGCAAGTTTAACTATACCCAAGAAAAAAAGCAAAAACCTAATTCATCAAAGGCTAATTGCTACTTGCTGTATTCCCATTCTAAGTTTACTACAAATATATATATAGAAGAATAAGTGTATTTGTATATAATTATTTAAATAATAAGAGTATTCATAACATACAATGATAACATTTCGAGCAGGGGTAGACAACTTTGGTCCTGGAGCGCTACACACAGGCCAGGATTGGAGGATAATTTTACTGCATACATGTGAGACTATCGCTTCTGCAGTCATCCTGATTGTCTCACCTGTGCACAGAAAGGAAATATGAGCAAAAACAGAGGCTCTTCATCTGAGAATGAACAACACATATGTAGTTTTGTTCTACTGGCTTCGTTACCTAATAAGAGAACAGCACTCTTTTAGCTCACTTGTGTGCTTCACTCAGAGTTTTTCAGATTCAGCAACTCTGACACATTGTTTTCCTTATGCAAAAGACTCTTGGGGTTTTTGTCACCCTAAGGGTGATAGGGTGCTCCAGACGTGACTTCTTGCTCACTGTGCCTTAGGGAGTACAACTGCACCTCACTGCTGGGGTCCACAAAAGCGGAAACAAATGTCTGGGGTTTGCCGTTTCTACTGTTCAGAGTAGAATTGCCTGCCATTTCGGGGCTGAGACTCCAGACGTGGACTCACTGTGCCTTATGGAGTGCAGCTACACCTCACAAAGGATGCCAAAGAGAGTCCAAAATACTTGTCTGTGATTTGTTGTTGCTTCTATTCAGGGAGAATTGCCTGGTATTTTGGGGCCGGATCACTCTTTTGAGTGAGACCAGACTGATATACTACAGGATATTTCTCCCTGTGAAGGGCACAAGTGAGCTAAAAGAGGCTGCTTTTGGAAGTAGGTAAACAGGTTAATAAAACAAATGTACCTCAGGTGTTGTTCATTCTTAGATCAAATCCAGTTCTGTGTGTTGCTCTCCAGGATTAAAATTGCCTACCCCTGGTTTAGAGTGACAGTGCTTTTGAAAGATGCAACACTCTTCTCAAGTCAAAAGCATTACTGAGTAGATGTTACAAATGTATTTACACAAGTGGACAATGTAAAGAAAGCAGATAGCAGACACATAGGGACAGAAAAGATAGAGTATGGTGCAATATATATTGCAATGGGAAGGCATGTAAAAAAAAATCAATTAGGTTGCACCAATTTATAAATATATATATCTATATATATATAGATATATATATAATCACATATAATAGTTGTCAAACTACGAAGCGAGAGACGTAGTTCGGGCGGCAAATGCCGAAGGTGGAGGCTCTACGGCGCCTCACAAGTGGTTACAAACACCCACAGAGGCAGGACTTTGAAAAAAAAATGCTAACACGCAATGACTAAATACGGACTTACACCAAAAAATACGAGCCGGGGGACTTTAAAATAAAAAACGGACTTGCACAAAAAAAATACAACCCGCGGACTAAGAAAAAAAAACATTACGAAGTCGCAAAAATACAACCTTAACGGCCGAACTGCACACACCGGAAAACATAAAAAAACACTAAATGCACACAAAAATCAAATAAAAACCTTACCCACAGCAAGGGGGGACACCCAGGACGTCTGGAAGTGAGATTACACCTCAATTTAAGTCCAATTTACCGAGTTTAGACACTCGAAAATCTCCTAAGCGAGAGAAAAAATGGCCGCCAAAAAAACGAAAACGAGGCTACACGACCCCTAAAGCACGGCCCCAAACTACACCAAGTACATACGACTTTTACAAAAAGTCGTACGAGGTACAGCATACACTATTAGCAAGGATGCTAAATCATCCACACCCACGTACCACATACACATTCCTCGCCATTTTACAACACTAACTTACAGAATGCGGAAGTACCCAGCTACACTAATGGTTTCCCCTCGCGCACGCAGCCTATTTACACTACACACTGCACACATTGCTGACACTTACACCTCAGCTCGACAACACTGCAAATCTACATTGTATGCTGCAGGAACATCAAAACAGATTGTTAGCTCTTTGGCACATTGCTTGCTGCATATATTCATTACAAATAGGTAAAGTATATTAATTTATAATTTCATTAAGTAATTAATTATCAGGAAAAACTACATATACACAAAAAAACAAAAAAAACACAGTATCGCAATAAACGTCAAAGACCTTCACCACGGGACTCACAAGGAGCGCCAACGGTGCTCATAGGACACAAACTACACCAGGGGAGAGGCTCGCAATAAGCGCAAAAAGGAGATCAGCGCGGACCTTACAATGACAGCAAAAGCGCCTCTGATAACAAAAAATACACCAACAAAGAGGCTCGCAATGAGCGCTGAAGGAGCTCATTGCAAGCCACGCGATGAGCCCCAAAGGCGCTCAGCGCAAGGCTCGCAATGATCGCAGAAGGATCTCAGACGACCAAAACACTTACTGTCTGTGGCAAACAGCATTACCTTACAATTGCCTTACAATTTTATTGCCCCGTCATTTTTGACGGGCAAGCCGCTAGTATATATATAATAAACGTTAATTTAAATTATATATATATATATATATATATATATATATATATATGTGTGTGTATGATATTCATTTAATTTATGACGGAAGATGATTTAATGTAAAAAATGTAATACTTGCAGAAGAAAGATGCCATCAGTTCGATGTGAGTTAATTCACTTATTATTATGATTATTTTTATAACTGGTGCTTTGATTTCCACAGGGCGGCAAATCAATATAGACCAGGGTGTCAAAACTCTTAAATCGGCCCCTTGATTAGATAATAAAAATTAGGAGAACACTCCCTCATTTTTATTTTATTTCCTATAAAGAGTGTAAGGACCAGGAGGGAAGGAGAATTGTTGATTTAGAGAAGATTTCAGCACAGATCATATTCTTCCTCACTCTCACAGGCTCATCAGAGGAAGCTGGCAAGTATTCTTACAAGCCTTGCTTACCTTGTTCTCTAACGCCACCTTGTTCCTCTAAAAGAAAGTATGACTCTCATGGCAGCTTCCATGCACTAACTGAAAATGTGTTTATGTCCCTGACTTACATAGTTGCTAATGTTGTTTGTTTGTTGCATACTTTCCAAAAGTTTTTGCTAATATACAGTGATCCTTTAATGTCCTCCTCCACCCACTTCGCTGCTCTCTCTCTCTCTCTCTTCCCTCTGCCGTCACAGAGAACCACTGTGCAAATCTCTCATACACTGTGGGCTGCTTCCTCAGTCTTATCATCTATCTCTGCTCTTTTTCTGTTAAGTGATATCCTTATCAGTCCCTCTCACAAAACCTTAAGACATATCCCAGTTCCACAGCCACTTCATGTTAAACCACTATAGCATCACTGTATTCTCATTACTGCTTCTATCAGTTCTATACAAGACGCCCTCCCATCATATGCCTCACACCATGCTCCCTGGCCAAAAAACTGCTACCTCCAATTGTGCTGCTGAGCATCTCTGGATTATATCACGCTTACTTCACATGATTTTAAACCTTCTAGAAATAAAAGCAAAACACAATCGATTTATAGAAAGAATCAAATTCCACAGCCTGTGAAAGTGGCATTGCAAATTCATTTTAAACTCCTAAAGGGCCACAGCAGAGCTCCCAATTATAATAGGATAGTAAAGTACCAATAAAAAATATGAATATTTACAACTGTAAGTTATTAAAAAATCAATTTGGGTTGATTACATTTTTTCTGTTACTCGGCTCAAGAGATCTTCCCACCAAAGTGGTCTTATTTTCACTATATACTTACCTCATTAGTGCATTAATTGCTTCCTTTTGCAGCCAACTTCTATGATAACAATAGAGGCTGATGGCCCAGAAGCTGGCTGTAAAAGGAAACTATTAATCTGGGAAGTTATTTAGATTATGCTGCTTCTGATCTCTTTTGACACATTTCCATCTTCTTTCAATCCTGCCCTAAACACACCCATCCTAAAAACATATAAATACAAATTGAGACAGAAGTCAATTTTTCCAGCTTCATTTTCTTGATCTTTCTGTTGATTTCTACACACAGGACCACTATAATGGGCACCAGGAGTACTGGCAAATGTGACCCCCATCAAGAAAGAGGGCCCTGAGAGTTCCTGCATTGTTTTCCACTCACGTAACCAATCCCAATATACGTGCATCCTCAACATGTGCACATTGAGAGTATAATCACGTATTAAGTTTGGATACAAATTGATTATATGCTCAAACTAAGACCTCCCTCTTCTTCCTTCATGAACCTGTGTGTGGCAGCATGTACTTAGTGCGCAGGACACACCATGACAATAACAGCAGATTATTATGATACATTTTAAAAGGGGGGCGGAGCTATAGAATCATAGATTTGATGGCAGATAAGAACCAAAAAGGCCCATCTGGTCTCTCCATTTTATCTACATAAAAGTTTGCCTTAATTAAATCTCGTGAAAGCCTTCTGCTCATCCCAGGCATGCTTTAATTCCCTAACTGTGTTTATTAGCCACTTCCAGTGATTGACTGTTCCACTTATGAAAATTGACCTGGTCCTACCTTATTCTGTGGAGCCTCTTAAAGCTGAATACGTACTTTTGAATTGGTAAATTCTATAATGAATGTGTTAAAGGCTATAATACATCTAATTCACTAAATGTGCCTCAGCACATTATTATATTATTATTATTATTATTATACTTTATTTGTTACACGCCAACATATTCCACATCCCTATACAAGACAAAAATAATATTAACACTTTGCAAAAGAATGGAGACCTCTGTCTTAGTACGTATCACATATATAGTTGTGAGCGTACGAGTCGTTGCTCACGCTTGCGGGCTCGCGTAGCGAGCCCGCGGCCCTCGCGAAGCGAGGGCCGTGGCTCGCGAAGCGAGCCGCGGCCCTCGCGTAGCGAGCCGCGGCCCTCGCGTAGCGAGGTCACTGGGCAAGGGCCTCAGTTGCTGGCATGGAGCGCCGAAGGCGCTCCATGCCAGCAACTGAGGCCCCTCGCGAAGCGAGGGCCTCAGTTGCTGGCGAGGTCACTGGGCACGGGTCTCAGTTGCTGGCATGGAGCGCCGAAGGCGCTCCATGTCAGCAACTGAGGCCCCTCGCGAAGCGAGGGCCTCAGTTGCTGGCGAGGTCACTGGGCAAGGGCCTCAGTTGCTGGCATGGAGCGCCAAAGGCGCTCCATGCCAGCAACTGAGGCCCGTCGCGAAGCGAGGGACTCAGTTGCTGGCGAGGTCACTGGGCAAGGGCCTCAAACCCTCGCAAAATTCACGTCGCTACTCAAAAAACACGACACACAAATTACGACACTCGCTAAATTTTACGAGGCACGCAAACAACGTACGAAACACGTTACCACACATTACGACCTCGCAAACATCGGACGCAACACGCCGACATACAAACATTTAAAACACAATACATACACACAGCACATACATAAAAAACTTACCTACACCAAGAGGGAGCACCCAGGACCTCAAAAATGCAACTTACACCTCGATTTTACTCGAAATAAAACAGTTTAGAGACTAAAAAAAAATCTAAGCGACAGAAAAAATGGCCGCCGAACAAAACGAAAACGAGGCTACAGCACTCTAAACTCGCAAAACACCACAAAACACCTACGGATATTCCGATACAGACCTATACCACACATTACTCGCCATTTTACACCAATGCGGAAGTACACGACTACGCTAACGGTTTGGTCTCGCGCACGCACAGTGTTACACTGCACACATTCAGCACCCTTACACAGCAGCTCCACACCACTAATGCTGCAGCAACATCAACACAGATTGCCAGCTCTTCATCACAATGCTTCAAAATAGGTACACTATATTCATTTACTAATTTAGCTACCTTACAATTTCATTGCCGTCATTTTTTGACGGGCAATTCGCTAGTCTATATATAAAGGTTAGGTCCTGGCTGTTATATGTGTTCTGGGTCCCATGTTTTCTACACCTTGGCACCCCATTATTCTACAGTCTCCATCTTTTTAGTGTCCATGACACCAAACTCACCTTACCTCTGAATCAGTTTCTTCCTCTTTACTATCTTACTCAATATTCGTGCCTTGTCATTTTATGTCTGTTATTATTATTTTCCTTGATTTTTTACGTGCAAACATATTGCATAGTGCTATACAATGGTTATGTACAAAGCAAAATAAAATATTAACACATGGAAAAAAAATGCAAGGCCTTGTCTTTGAGCTTAAAATCTTATATACTTTCTATATACTTATATTTTTCCCAAATCACCTTACAAGATTGAAAAGTCACAAACTTACAATCTAAAGGATTTTATATGCTTCCTTGGAGAACTATTAAACACTACTGGGTTTTATGTCCATTTTATTCCGAAAATAGCCAGATCTGTCTCCAGCATAAGATCTCCAGATCTCCAGCATAACCTGCCTCTTTCTCTACTATCCTCTGAGCACTTATCTCTTCCCCTATGCTCTCCCACCAAGTGTTGCTCAATTCCTAATAAATTCGCTTTTACGTTTACTGACTTTCACCATATTCATAATAACTATCGTTGCCAATAATTCCATAATCACCACAAAATATCAAGTATCTGCGTGGGCTATTGTTTTTCACCATTCTTTCCTTCATTCCTCTAATTGAGTTACCTACAAAAAAGTGTTTATTCCGGCTAGACACCAAGAAAAAAACTACAACTCTTTACTGACAACACAGAAGCATAGGTTTACATATAAGAACCACAAGGCCCATCAAGTCTGCCCAATCTATCAACATGTTTTGGTTTAATTCACCTTTGGGGTGGCCTTATGCTTATCCCAAGCACACTTGAATTCCTTTACGATGATTATCCATATTATATGCACTGGAATGCTGTTCCATCTTGACTGCTGTCTGCATCTGACTCCCAGTTGGCCATCCATTCATCCAATAATCGACACACCAGTCTACCATTAATGATTATAATATTCCCAGGATACTTTAAACCTGAATATTCAATATACTCTGCTCATCATCAGTTGCTACACTCTGTGACTTCCTATATTAGTTACCCATATCCTTCAGAATCAAATACTCCTTGCTAATGATGCATTTAGTAGCACTGCATTTTCATATATCTCACTGCTCTTTCCCATAGACTCCCCAAACCACTATGACCATCATCTACAACTCGACTACATTCTCATTTACAGGATTTTCTCATACTGATCCGGCTCTAAGAAATGTCTGCAATGAAACAAGCAACTTCACTCCAGTCTACATAATTACAAGTACTCCCTTAAAACCCAACTTTTACAAATGCTTATGATATATCCCTATATATTGTGGTTCCTACTTCACGTCACAATATTCTAATACACCTATGCTTGCCGCTAGGCTTTTCACACCTACATATACCACTACCTCTTGTCTCAACCACCCGCCATTCTCTCCTCTTCACTGCACACTCTCACAAGTAGAGGCCTTGGTTTCTTTGTTATCAGTGCATATAAATATTTGTTATATTGTGTACTCATTGTGCCTCTTTGCACAGCACGGAATATTTATATGTTTAGAAAACAAACCATTGAAAGGAAAATAATCATTCTCTTTCTTTACATCTGAATAGAGAGGCTGTATACAAGGTCCTTTATATTATACAGTATAGTAATTTAGGTTTTTGTATTATTAAAAAAATCTTATAAATAATATGCAGCAGATTAACACATTTCTGAGAGACATATTTAAATAGCAGATAAAGTCTGGTATGTTTATAAGCTCTCTTAAATTATTGGTATTGTCATGAATCAGCCAGGGGCCATCTTGGATTTGGAACTGTTACCTGCCACATGTTATTGAACAGAAGGTTTTGGGCTCCCAGAGCCACTGTTATAATGTAATATATTCAGGGCAGAGTCCCACTGTTATTGTTAGGCATTGAGAGAAGAGGCAGTTTACCACGTCACCACTAATAAAGTCGTCATAACGCATTAAGTGGACTGACGTGGGAAGTACTGCCTCAACTCATAACATGTGGGTTATAACATGTTGTAGTGGTAATATCTGTAAATATATTGTATTGGAATGTTGGAGCCATGTTGTGTCCATATTGACTGCATATGTAACCTGAGTTGATCACCCATCTGCCTTCCAGCTATCACCTAAAGTAAACACTTGAAGTGATAGTAAGGCCAGAACAAAGGGGTCTATACAGACATTGAGGCACCATAACCCCAGGGGGTCTACAGGGATTCTCACTCAGATAATCAGGGCAAATTCCAGAGGACAGGTAGATGTTTCTCCCTTGAGAGCCAGACACCAACTGAATTAGGTAGCCACACCTAGTGGGCGGACCTGGGAGGAGTCTCATGGTTCCCTGCCTGATTGGCCAGAGGCAGTTAGGGGCTGACTAAAGATAGCCCTCCTGGTGATTTTGTATGCCTGTTTAAAAGATGTTGTTTTCCAAATAAAGTTGTTCATAATTTTCATCAAGACTTTGTGTGCAGATGTATTATTTACCCGGGGACATATGCTTGCAGTAAGATTCGTCAGACTTACTGTCAATATTGCTCAGTCTAAACCAAGGGTTGAGACATGATGTTCCTGTACTCAAAGCTACTCCAAGGTCCAGAGTAACCCAAATCAAGTCAGCAGACCCCAGCCAGAGAGTGGGTCGTGATAATTGGTGGCACAGTGGTGGGGTACTCTGAGAAGGACCAGAAAATGGAGCAGCAGTATGAGGACATTTCCCAGGAGGCAAGACGCAGGTTCAGTATAGTCAAACTGGCAAATCAGAATTTTAAACAGTCCCAGGATGATAAAGAAAGCATTGACGGATTTATCCAAGAGGACTACAGAGGAAGGGTCCTGCTAAATCAATGGATGGCATTCCTGCAATTATGGCATGGCCATGAGCTGGCAAGCTGGTTGGAGGAACTGGTAGAGAAAGAGATGGACTTGGAGGAACAGTATCTTGCCAGGGTAGAGTCCTTTGGTGGCCGGAGAAAGGATCTCTATTTTCGTTTGGATCTACAATATGGGGTTGAGGAGATTCTGAATGGTGATCCGGAGTGTGGCATGGGAACTGCAAGGAGACATATTAACTTGTTTGTTGAACGCTGCCGGGGTCTGGGACTGGAACCATGGTTCCCGGAGGCTCCTTTGCTAGAACCCCTGGTTCGGCAAGAGCAGCAACTGGAGGCTGAATATGTTCAATTGTGGGATGCGATACCCAAGAAGTATTTTGGCCCATCCGGAAGGGAGGATGGCTCACCAGACCCTTACAACTCAGACGGTATGTACCAGAGTGAGTATGCTCACTGGAACTGGGGAGAGGCATTTCTAGACTGTAAACAAAGTGAGGAGTGGGAAGGGGTAAACACTGTTCCTTTGCCAACTCCTGGGGATGGAGAATGTTTGCCCCTAGAACATGCAGTAACTGTGTCAGGGCCTAGTCACCAGCCCAAAGAGCCAGAGACCCAGTGGAATGTTCCCTGGGTGGGGTCAGATAATCCATGTCTGCCCCCTGATACCCCAAGGGATTTAATCCCAGAGGAAGTGGGAACTGCTCACAAGCTAGGGCCAGATAACTTAAGTCTGCCCTCAGAAGTTCTAGGCAAAGTGTGTTGGCCAGAACTGCTAATGGAGCCAGAGGCTCGGGATGATTATGTAATGGACGGTGGGAAGGGAGCCTTAGAGGCCAGGCTGGGTGGGAATGATGAGATTCCCCAGCCTGCATCAGATAACCACTGTCTGTACCCTGACACCCCAGGGGAGTTGTTCCCAGAAGTGCTAGTGAAGCACAGAGCCCAGGAGGGTTGTTTAAGAGACTGTGGGGAGGGAAAGGAATTGGTTTCTGGCTACAGGGAACCTGACCTCACACAGCAAGAGTGTGCCAGGGGCACAAAGAGCCAGGCCGGGGCAGCAAGCATGCCAGCCTTGGCAAAAGCATTATGGGTGCAGAGTGGCACCATGAAAGAGTGTGTACCAAGTGGGGAGATACCCTGGATAACCATTGTCCAGGGGCCCACTGGAACAGACACCACTCCAAAGATCCAGTTCAACAGAAAGGACTGGGATAAAGTTGCTCAACCCCGGGCAATGGAGGAGGGTAAGCACAGCTTGGGTGGGAGCAGCGTAGCTCCCCAAGCAGCAACGGAAACAGCTGGACCAGAGGAAGAAAGCCAAGAGGAACTGTCCCTTTGCAATCCCATAGGCCCAGAGACTGTATTAGAGATCCCAGCCCAGCTGTGGGGAGTGGCTGGGGGGAACAGGGTTGCTATGGGACAGAAACTGTGGTCCACCTGTTGTACTCTGGGATTTCAGACTATTTGGGTGGGTGTGAATGGGAAGAGCAATTTGCTCTATACAGTGGGTGCAAGGCCAAGGGCTGGGGGAGGTTGTTACTCTGCACTTTGGGACTGTGTTCTAAAGGACTTGAACGTGGAGAGAGTACAGAGGGCCTAGCCAATCCAGAAGATTCATGACTATCAGCGTGGCTGGGAAAATCATAGGGGCATGGATGTTTCCTGCCACGCTTGGGGAGGTGTTGTCATGAATCAGCCAGGGGCCATCTTGGATTTGGAACTGTTACCTGCCACATGTTATTGAACAGAAGGTTTTGGGCTCCCAGAGCCACTGTTATAATGTAATATATTCAGGGTAGAGTCCCACTGTTATTGTTAGGCATTGAGAGAAGAGGCAGTTTACCACGTCACCACTAATAAAGTCGTCATAACGCATTAAGTGGACTGACATGGGAAGTACTGCCTCAACTCATAACATGTGGGTTATAACATGTTGTAGTGGTAATATCTGTAAATATATTGTATTGGAATGTTGGAGCCATGTTGTGTCCATATTGACTGCATATGTAACCTGAGTTGATCACCCATCTGCCTTCCAGCTATCACCTAAAGTAAACACTTGAAGTGATAGTAAGGCCAGAACAAAGGGGTCTATACAGACATTGAGGCACCATAACCCCAGGGGGTCTACAGGGATTCTCACTCAGATAATCAGGGCAAATTCCAGAGGACAGGTAGATGTTTCTCCCTTGAGAGCCAGACACCAACTGAATTAGGTAGCCACACCTAGTGGGCGGACCTGTGAGGAGTCTCATGGTTCCCTGCCTGATTGGCCAGAGGCAGTTAGGGGCTGACTAAAGATAGCCCTCCTGGTGATTTTGTATGCCTGTTTAAAAGATGTTGTTTTCCAAATAAAGTTGTTCATAATTTTCATCAAGACTTTGTGTGCAGATGTATTATTTACCCGGGGACATATGCTTGCAGTAAGATTCGTCAGACTTACTGTCAATATTGCTCAGTCTAAACCAAGGGCTGAGACATGATGTTCCTGTACTCAAAGCTACTCCAAGGTCCAGAGTAACCCAAATCAAGTCAGCAGACCCCAGCCAGAGAGTGGGTCGTGATAGGTATTATTTATGTTTTTTCAAGAACACTGTAGTTCTATAGTAAAGCATAGTCTTTGGAAGAACTTCACATAATAGTTTACAACATGTTTTTTTAATATAAAAAAAAGCATAGCCTCTAACTTATTACTTTTCCATGCAACTTTGCTGATGTGGAACCTACCATTTTGGTTTCTGCTGATCAACTTCCTCAGGTAGAAGGAGTATGTTCTTATAGTTACTGCTACAAGTTATTTATAGAATCCTTGAATTCAACTGAAATACTTGACTGAACAATATAAATACATATATATATATATATATACAGTGGATATAAAAAGTCTACACACCCCTGTTAAAATGTCAGGTTTCGGTGCTGTAAAAAAACGAGACAAAGATAAATCATTTCAGAACTTTTTCCACCTTTAATGTGACCTATAAACTGTACAACTCAATTGAAAAACAAACTGAAATCTTATAGGTAGAGGGAAGAAAAAATATCAAAATAAAATAATATGGTTGCACACCCTTAAACTAATACTTTGTTGAAGCACCTTTTCATTTTATTACAGCACTCAGTCTTTTTGGGGATGAGTCTATCAGCATGGCACATTTTGACTTGGCAAGATTTGCCCATTCTTCTTTGCAAAAACACTCCAAATCTGTCAGATTGCGAGGGCATCTCCTGTGCACAGCCCTCTTCAGAACACCAGACAGATTTTCAATCGGATTCAGGTCTGGGCTCTGGCTGGGCCATTCCAAAACTTTAATCTTCTTCTGGTGAAGCCATTCCTTTGTTGATTTGGATGTATGCTTTGGGTCGTTGTCATGTTGAAAGATGAAGTTCCTCTTCATGTTCAGCTTTCTAGCAGAAGCCTGAAGGTTTTGTGCCAATATTGACTGGTATTTGGAACTGTTCATAATTCCCTTTATCTTAACTAAGGCCCCAGTTCCAGCTGAAGAAAAACAGCCCCAAAGCATGATGCTGCCACCACCATGCTTCACTGTGGGTATGGTGTTCTTTTGGTGATGTGCAGTGTTGTTTTTGCGCCAAACATATCTTTTTGAATTATGGCCAAAAAGTTCAGCCTTTGTTTCATGAGACCATAACACCTTTTCCCACATGCTTTTGGGAGACTTCAGATGTGTTTTTGCAAAATGTAGCCTGGCTTGGATGTTTTTCTTCATAAGAAAAGGCTTTCGTCTTGCCACTCTACCCCATAGCCCAGACATCTGAAGAATACGGGAGATTGTTGTCACATGTACCACACAGCCAGTACTTGCCAGATATTCCTGCAGCTCCTTTAATGTTGCTGTAGGCCTCTTGGTAGCCTCTCAGACCAGTTTTCTTTTCGTCTTTTCATCAATTTTGGAGGGAGCTCCAGTTCTTGGTAATGTCACTGTTGTGCCATATTTTCTCCACTTGATGATGACTGTCTTCACTGTGTTCCATGGTATATCTAATGCCTTGGAAATTATTTTGTACCCTTCTCCTGACTGATACCTTTTAACAATGAGATCCCTCTGATGCTTTGGAAGCTCTCTGTGGACCATAGCTTTTGCTGTGGGATGCGACTAAGAACATTTCAGGAAAGACCAACTAGAGCAGCTGAACTTTATTTGGGGTTAATCAGAGGCACTTTAAATGATGGCAGTTGTATGCTGACTCCTATTTAACACGATTTGGAATGTGATTGCTTAATTCTGAACACAGCTACATCCCCAGTTATAAGAGGGTGTGCAGACTTATGCAACCACATTATTTTTTTTTATTTTTTATTCCCTCCACCAAAAACATTTCTGTTTGTTTTTCAATTGAGTTGTACAGTTTATAGGTCACATTAAAGGTGGAAAAAGTTCTGAAATGATTTATCTTTGTCTCATTTTTTTATAGCACAGAAACCTGACATTTTAACAGGGGTAAAAAATATATATATATATATATATATATATATATATATATATATATATATATATATATATGTGTATGTGTGTATATGTGTATGTATGTACCTTGAACGGAAAGATAGTAGGAAAGTAATACTTGAATTATAGAATTCCCCACCAAGTATAATAATGGACAAAAAAATGAATTTTTATGATAAAATGCATCTTTATATAAGTTGCAAGTTGTCTAGCTTTGCTTTGGGTTATAGGTCAATGTGTTTGCTATCAGCACAACTTCAAGACAACATATGTAATACATATAATCTTTATCTCCTATTCTGAATGAATATATATATATTTATCTAAACAGCGGTACCTTGGCACTTGTCTGCCTCAGAACTCGTCAAATCTGGTATTTGACGCGTTGTGATGAGCAGAAATTGCTTTGACACTCAATGCTTTTTTGGTACTTGTTGTGCTTGCTGTAGCCTGTATGAGTAAATTTACATTACTCCTTATGAGAACTTGGTACCAATTAACAACGAAACCAAGGTAACACTGTGTGTATATGTATATATATATATATATATATATATATATATATATATATATATATATATATAAATATTTATATATATATATATATATATATATATATAAATAAAAGCATGAGAAAGGCATGTACAAGAGACAGGCGGATGGATTAAATTGATTTAAAGACATCAGCATGACCATCAATAATATATGTGGTGACACCAAGATAAAGGGGAAATTGTACAAAAGAATACATTACAAATATAATAAATAAATAAATAAATATATATATATATATATATATATATATATATATATATATATATACACATACATTCTATAGCATTAGAATAAAGAACTAGCATATTAATTTATACCTGTAAGTATATAAATACACAGAAACAGAGCGTTAAATGTGCATGTGGCAGTGTTCTCTTTTGCCAATATCATTTATGTTTAATCGGAATTTATTCCATAAATACATTTGGCTATAAAATGTATTTTATATATCTGTACATGCTAGAACACAGATACTTTTCTGGTACCTCACGTATGGCCTATTCAGACAATCAAGTATGATTGGTATATTAATTAGAGTGTCAGTTCTGCAGGGCAGGTTGATAACATGCAGAATGAAATGCTGCAGCCGTGTAATCCACTGTATAATGATATTTAAGTGTATAAAGCTCTGGCTGACCCTACAGCTGTAAGCGTGAAAATAAATATCTTGCGCTTAGCAACTTCCCATCTAACCACTGAGCAAAACTGCCTTGAATACCGCATGAAATAAGCAGGAGATACAGTTTCAGGTTCCTTGGCGTAAACTGGAGGATACACAAATAATATCAATATGCTTTTATGCATGCAGAATATAGTGAGGGATTACATGAGAGGAGACAGCTGCAGCAGGATGCCCTAATCCTACATACACACCAATATACCACAGGAGCATGCCACTCTTTATTTAATTGCAGGAACAATGCTGTTGCTGGTACATGCAGAGAAAATAACAAATGCCCCCCCCCCCCCCCCCCATGTTTTAATTGACATGGAATAAGAGAAGAGCAGAGGGTCTTACCTTGCAGACGAGAGATGGGGATGCATCTGTGAGTGTGTCTGTCCTCTGGATAAGCTAATTCATAGGGAATTCCTTTGTTGACTGTCTGTGGTGTGTGTATGTGTGTGTGGCATCTCCTTATAGGGGAGAGACAGTAGCAGCAGTAGCTGTTTAGAGGGAGGAGGTGAGGGGAGATATATCTTATTAAATCCCATTCACTGGCAGGAGAGGGGCCTTGCGATGTAATTAAGGGAGGGGATCTAGGAGAGGTGACACGGGGAGAGGAATTATAGGAAGAGGTTAAATGGACCAAAAGGAGGAGTTAAAGCAATCAATAGGAGATTTTAGAGAGCTGATATAGTGAGTAAGAGCTTAATAGGAGTTAGAGGTAGCTGGTACATGGGGCAATAGAAGCTGCTATACAGAATAGTTATATGGAGCAATAGTCATAGGGATAGGGTTATATGGAACAACAGTATGAACTACAGTGGTTGATTTTGGGAAACAGGAGGAGTTAGGGGATAATTTATAGAGAACAGAAGGCATTATATGAGTAGATGATATGGAGGACTGTAAGGGTTATTTGGAAACACAGTAAGGACAGATAGGAGAAGTTAAATGAAATAAAGGAGAAATTATGTGCAGAGGTTATAGGAGGAGTTATATTTACAACAAAATAGAGCAGTAGGAGGAGTTAAAAGGAACAGTTATATAGAGCAATAGATGGAGTTATATGGAGAGGTTATATGGAGCAAAATGAAGAGCAATATGGAGTAGTATAATAGAGCTATAAATGGAATTATGGGGCCAGATTATTGGAGCAATGGAAAATGGTGGTGGTTATATGGATCGAAATGAAGTTTTGTAGGAAGTAATTATTTTCCTATTGTTAGGTGCTTAACACCAGTTTAACTGAATTCAAATTTAAATTTAAACCACGACTCATAAAATTATGTACCTTAAAAATACAATGACATTTTGGAGTTTAATGCTAAACAGATATCCAAACTGGATGGAGAGAAGGAGAGAGCCTATGGCAAAGGATGGGACATAAGATAAGTCCAACGATCTATGTAGATCCTTGTGCCTGGAAGGCTCTTAAACAGAACCCCCGAAGCTTACTACATTTCCTACTGTAAATAGAAAAGAATTTGTCTACACATATAGTATCATGTTTAGAAGTGCTCTTCTGTCAGTTTTCAATACATAAATACATTTCTTGCAGGCTGTAGCATTCAGGAATTGTATTGCTTAGAAGTTCATAATGCCCTCTTGGGAACCTCACAAGTATATCTATTGTATTCATGATAGATTAATTTGCAAGAGTAACTTATTTTGCAAAAAAACCTAACAGTCGTTTCATCGATGTGTCGGTTTCCTTAGATATTTCAGCTAGTTTATTATAGGAAGCAATAGAAATAGTTTTGGGGGGCATCAGAAACACTAGCCATGTAATGTAAAATGTAAACACTAGTTTAACGGATAGGTTGTATGAAGCAACAAATCATGTTTTATGGAGCAGATATATGAAGCAAAACAATGGGAAGTATGGAGAGGTGTTACCTTACAACAGTAGTTTTGAGATACCTGGAAAATTAGGAGGACTTGTAGGGATATATTCTATAGAGAATTAGAAAGAGTTATAGGGAAAAATCACATTATAAAAATAAGAGGTATTGGTCCCATGAAATGACCAATACCTTGTTATAAGGTATAGAGCAGTAGGAGGAGTTATAGTGAGAGGTTACATGAAAGATTAACCTTAAATTAGATGTTGTAGGAGAGTTGAAAGTAAGAAACAGGCTACTGTACATTTCAGTTACAATGGGAGTTGAAAGAAATGGAGGAAATGTTAAGTAAAGCCATAAGGGAAGTTGCATGGAGTATTTTATAAAGCAATATAACAACTTGCATGGCTGGGTTGTATAGAGTAACAGGAGGAGTTATAAATAAACACAGATAGCCCTATGAAGCAGTTATACAGAGGAATTGAAGGTGTTATAGGGAGTGCACTGTTAAGGCAAATGTTTTAAAATAATAAAAAATATATACGACATTGAATGGAGCAGTTGGATGAGACATAAAGAGAGGTTATTTGAAGCTAAAACGATGAATTACAGAAAGGTTGGATTAGCAATGGAAGGAACTGTGTGGGAAATAAGCAGGGATATGTGAAATACATACAAGGTTATGTGGAGGTGCTATATGTTGAGGAAATATGGAGTTAAAAGAAACATTATAGGATATTGCGAATCTACCCTTAAGAGTTATAGGGAACAGTTGTATGGAGAAAGAAAATGAGACATGTTTAAATTTCAAATTAGGTCTCAGACTCCTATAAACAAGATATCAGACTCCAAGATATAACCCGGGAGGATGGACCTTTGAAGTTTTGGATATGAAGATATTAAGATTCAGAGTATCTCTTTGCTGTTCTACTAATTGAATCCCGAGTGTCTGCGGCTCGGCCTTTGCATTAGTAATCACGTTCCATCGTTAAGATTTTTATTGATTAGAGGAATGGTTTGGTGAGACGAATGGAGCAGGACCAATAGTATAGAATTTGGCAGTGATGGGGAATGTTTAATTTCTATCCACTCTCTTTGGGCTAACCTCAAAAAAGCACTTATAGGGGTATGTTGCACATGCTACTTCCAGATGCTATGAATCAAAAATCCTTTGACTCTTGCTCACGTACACTATTTCCATACTTCCTATAAGATTTATTGTTTTAGATTGCTAGTTCTGCGTCTGGTGCAGGAAGACGCAGGGGGACAGAGCTCCTGCCTGGGAACCGACATTAGAGGCCCAAAAAGGGCCAAAAGTCCGGCCAAAGCAGGCCACATCTCCCCATCAGACAGGGGGGAAGCAAAGGGGACACCCCAAACCCCCCGAGGCGCATCTGGAAGGCCCGCCGGCATAGTCAGCGCGGCCGCGCTCCGGCAGGGCACAGCAGGGCTGCAGCCCAACCAGTGCTACCTTACAGGAGGCCCCCAAGACCAGTGGATCGGGGGTACAGTCCGGGTCCTGCTGGATCCGACACCAGGAGTGGTGCAGTCGTGCCAGGAGGGATCCCAGAGCTGGGAGGCGGCCATCTTGCCTTAGCACGAGGCGTCAACGCTGCAGGAGGCCCAGACAGGGTGAGTGCCCCAAGAGAGGGTCAGGGGCTCCACGGGGGGCGATCCCAGAAGTCTGGCCAGGGCAGAGAGGCCTGAGAGGGCTGAGGAGACTACAGGAGAGAGGGGGAAAAAGCCCGGGAAACGGGAGGCAGCCATTTTGTAAGCTGGGCCTGGTGGAGGGGCCCTGGTCAGCCCTATATCCCACTACAGCATTCCACTCTGCCTAGGAGTGCAACACTAAGAGACACTGAGGCTGCTGAACTGGAGTCTGGCTGCCCAGGATAGGATCTGCCCTACAAGCCTGGCACAGCGTAATCCTCTCCCTGATCCAGCTCATGTAAGTGACTCTGCATTTCTCTATTAAGCACATCACAGGTGCACGGCCATCTTTCTTGCTCCTTCACATACAGACTGCCTCTGGTAGCATATATCTGACCAGAATAACAGTGAGAAGGATCATACGCCAATTTCTCTTGCAGTGGCACAGATCACTATTTGCTCCACGTATATACACCTAGAAAGACACAGCATCAGGAGTGAAAGTAGCCTGGGAGCGCAGACCCCCACCCTATGTGTGCGGCATCAGCTACCCAGTATATATTGGCCATTGGCGCGAGGTTGTCACAGCGATCTAGGGCAATTCTGAAGTGACAGTTACACCTAGTAGTTGAACAATTCAAGACGCCAGGCAGGGGAGGCCTGAAGAACATGGGCACGCACGCTCCATATAGAAGGTATGTGCGGAAGGGATCCTGGAGCTAGAGGCAATGGGGAGGCGACAAGCAGAGTAAGCTGAAATAATGAGATCCTTTTCATGAGCGACAAGGAATACCCCAGCACCCTAGCCGGAACAGCCGCAGCGCACATACTCGTCACAAACCCCATGTCAGGGGCGATATCCTAGCAGGCCACGCAAGCTAAAATAGATAACACCAGGGAGACCCTTTATAACCAAGACAAACCACCGGTGACCGGCGGGCCTGGAGCAGAAGCAGGACCGAGGATGAAGAAAGGGAAGAAAAGCATAACCTCCAGGGGCATTTCCGATCATTTCCCAGTGGCAACTACACCGAAAAGCAAAGCAGGGGAGAGCTCCCCAGAACGGTCGGAGATGTCAGAAGCTGAGGGAGAACGGCCCAATACAATCACTGATGTGGACTTCTCGGTGTCGGCAATGGCCAAATTCGAAGTGTTGCTGAAAACCCAGCTGGCGCTGGCCCTGAAGGATGTGAGAGAAGAGATTTGTGCGGTGGGTCAGAGAACCCATGAGCTGGAACGAACAACTGATCAAATCATATCCGCTCAAGAGGAAGATAAGCAGGAGATAAGTGCTAATACTTCTCGCATTGAGGCTCTGGAAAGCAAGATAGAGGATCTAGAGAATAGATCCCGTAGGCACAACGTCCGTCTGAGAGGCGTCCCGACGAAAGTGGGTGACATCATGGCGTACCTTGAAGCAGTATTCTTTACCATCATTCCCGGACATCAAAAGGAGGAACTGCTGATAGAAAGGGCCCATAGGGCACTGGGTGGCCCTAGCAACCCAGAAAAACCAAAAGACATTGTTGTGCGCTTTGTGAGACAAAGCTCCAGAGACTTGATAATGGCTAAGGCAAGAAGGTTGCCCAAGATAGTGGGACCTGACGGTTCTTCTTTACAACTGTTTGCAGATCTTGCCCCAGCAACCTTAGCAAAAAGGAGAGAGATGAAACCAGCTCTGGAGATCTTAACTGCGAACAAAATCCAGTATAGATGGGGATTCCCATTTAGCATCCAATTTGAATGGAGGGAGCAATTACATAGAGCTTTTTCCCTGGCAAGCCTTCAAAAAAAGCTGGTGCATTTACAGCTGGTACCAGAAGGTACTAACCTGTTGGGTCAGCTACCCAGACCCAGAGAGCGGCCTTCCAGAGAATGGTCCGAAGTCTCCGTCAGGAAGAAACAAAGACATGACAACAGACTGGAGCAACGAGATCAGAGTGGTGGTACCAAGGAAGGGGAGCCACCATGTAATGATATAATGGACTGATAAGCTATTTCATAGTAACAGGGACTAAAGGCAGTACTGACGGTTAATAATGTAGAGTCTTACTTTACTGTTTGGGACGAGTCAGAGTAATGGCCAGGGGGAAGCTGGGGTTTTGCTTTGCTTAGCAACGAAGCGTATCAAGAACGAGGATCACAGTTAGGATAATTACAGCGGAAGCTTATAATGCTTGTTTGCCGCCCATAGTTTAATGGGGGAAGGTTTTTTTTTCTTTTCTTTGTTCTTCTCTTAGTAGAGAAAACTGAGTAGTATAGTTGACTACTATCAGGAAGTTCCTCACACTAGGGATCTTTAGTGGGTTCAGGGATCTCCACTCCCTAGGCACGAAGGTGCAAGATGGTTAGTTATGTGAGGAGGAGGGGGGAGGGTGGGGGGAACAGGGCCCAAAAGGGTTTAGTTATTCAAGTTTTGTTGTTAATGTGTTTTTACTGTATTTCTCTTGCTCAGGCTGGTAAAGAAACGGATGCATTGGCAACTCGCCGGCTCTCACGGACCTCTCCCGCGGAATCCAATTCCTCTGTCTACACAAATGGTGAGTCACCATTGACAATAGTAACACATGACTATAATACCTATGGCTGAGTCAGAATACGTCTGCATCACACATAACTTTAGAGGCTTTAACACCCCCTCCAAAAGAAGCAAAGCGTTCCAATCTTACAAAGCCCATAACCCGGCGGTTATATTTATCCAAGAAACACACTTTAAGCGCCGCCAGGTCCCGTCCTTTATGGACAAAAACTTCCCCACATTTCACACTACATGTAGTAACTCTAAGAAGGAAGGGACAGCGATTCTGTTACACAAAAATTTCCCGTTCATACTAGACAAAAAAATAGTAGATAAGCAGGGATATTACCTGTTTCTGACAGGGACCGTCCTAGACCTTCCGGTTACCTTAGCCACCATGTATGCCCCTACTAACTCTCCACACAATCATTTAATCAGAGCGCTGAGACACCTAGCGAAAGTGAGGGAGGGTAAGATCATCCTGGGGGGAGACTTCAATCTGACGTTGGACGTGAAAAATGATAGAACGGGGAAAAATTTAGGAGGCAAATTCTCTAAAAAATTGAAAATAATTCAACTACTGCTAGGGGAACTAGGAATAGTGGATCTATGGAGGGAATGTCACCTAGGGGCTAGAGAGTTCACCTTCTTCTCATACCCCCACAAAGTATACTCCAGAATAGATTACATACTAACGGACTCAATACTGTTGAAGGAGGCTAGGGGGGTGGAAATAGTACCCTGTGCTTGGTCAGACCACAGCCTGGTTAAGGCGACCATAAATCTAGGCCCCACAACTAAACCCCCATACAAGTGGAGACTGAACGAAAGAGTATTAACGATTCCGTCAGTTAAAGATAGAATAACCCAAGAATTAGAATTTTTCTTTGAGTCTAATGAGACACCGGGGATGGGGATTGGCTGGGTTTGGGTGGCGCATAAGGCCTACATCAGGGGCATGTGTATGAAGGAAGCGGCCAAGTTTAGGAAGGATCAGAAAGCTCGAGAACGGAAACTTACGGAAGAGTTAGGCGTCCTAGAAAAGGGTAACCAACAAAAACCTAACAAGCAGACTAGGCGGGAAATTGAAAGAGTGAGAGTAGAATTAGATAAGATTTACTCAGAAAGTGCAGAAAAATTGCTTAGGAGAACTCATCATAAATTCTTCCTCCAAGCAAATAAACCTGATAGGATGCTGGCGAGAAAGTTAAGATCAAAACATATGCAATCACGAATTCATTATATAAAAGTAGGGGGCGGTGTGAGAACGGCTAATCCCACTAAGATACAGGAAATGTTTTTCCACTTTTATCAGAACCTCTACTCGGCGGCCGGTAAGGAAACGGAAGGTAGCATAAGATCATGGCTAGACAGGTACGATTTACCAAGATTGCAGGAAACTGAGGTAGAAGCGCTAAACACTAAAATTTCACTCGAAGAAGTTAGGAAAGGAATACAAGCTTTGAAGAATGGTAAAGCCCCGGGTCCAGATGGGTTCTCCAACATGTATTATAAGACCTTCAAGGATCAGTTGGCACCCAGATTAGCCAAATTGTACAATCATATCTTAGAGGGGCAGTCAATTCCCCCTGAAATGAATCTGGCCGAAATAACTCTTTTTCCTAAGGAAGGGAAGGACAACACAGAGGTTAAGAACTACAGGCCCATCTCTTTGTTGAACGGGGATATTAAACTCTTGGCTAAGATTATGGCGGACAGGGTCTCAATATTTCTTCCACGTATTATACACAAGGACCAGGTAGGGTTTGTCCCCCATAGACAGGCTCGAGATAACATTAGAAAAGTAATCAATTTAATCCACCATGCCAATAATAACAATATCCCGGCATGCCTTTTGGCGTTAGACATTGAGAAGGCCTTTGATTCTTTGGAGTGGCCATACCTTGGGGAGGTCTAAAAGAAATTTGGTTTTACAGGAGGATTCCTAAACTTAATTAATACATATTATAGAAACCCAGAAGCGCATCTGAAGCTCCCGGGCACACTGAATCAGGCCATCAAAATTGGAAGGGGTACGAGACAGGGGTGTCCCCTGTCCCCCTTACTCTTTGCTATCGCAATTGAACCATTAGCACAGGCAATTAGGATGAACTCAGGGATCAAGGGTCTGGTAATAGGGCAACAACACCATAAACTTAACCTGTTTGCAGACGATATGTTGTGCACAATAACAGAACCGGAACAGTCCATCACTACCTTGATGGACACCCTCTCAGAGTTTGGTCGCAAATCAGGGCTCCTCATTAACGTCGGGAAAACTGAAGCATTGGCTATAAATCTAGATTCTCACACTAAAGAATTAATATCAGACAAGTTCAAATTTCAATGGGCCAAGAACTACATTCAGTATCTAGGGATAAAAATCACGCCGCATACTAATTCCTTATATAGGTCTAACTATCCCCCGCTTTATAGAAGACTTAGTGAAGATATGCATAAATGGTCTAGCTATCCTATTTCATGGCTGGGAAGGATTAACTCCTTTAAGATGACAATTCTACCGAAGCTGTTGTATCTGTTTAGGACCCTGCCAATCCCCGTCAATCAGGTAGACCTGAAAGGGTTTCAAAGGAAAGTATCCCAATTTACATGGAAGGGCAAACCCCCCAGAATTAATAAGGAGATAATGTATAAGCACAAAGATAGGGGTGGTCTATCATTCCCAGACCTGAAGAAATACTATAGAGCGGCGCAACTATCGTTTATTCCCTTAATTCATTCAGGGGTTCACCAACCGCTATGGAAAACACTAGAAGACCAGTGGCTAAACCCATACTCCTGGGACACTCTGGTCTGGTTGGATGGGGTGCCGGAGGGTGTGGGAAAGATTAAGCACCCGGTTATAGCCAATACGTTACAAGGATGGAAATGGGCCCTGAAACACACAAACCTTTTTAGACACCCATCCCCGATGCTCTCGGTATTTGGGCATCCACAGTCTCCAACAGGGATCAGCTCAGAGGCAAAATGGTGGTGGAAATCTAGGGGGCTGGATAGGCTAGGAGCTTGGCTAGGAACGGACATTCCAATAACATATGAATACTTGAGAGATCATCATGATATCCCTATTGACCAACATTTTAATTTCTGCAAAATCAGACATTTGGTCAATACTATAGGTAGAATGCAAGGCTCCCCGAAAAAAACATGGCTTTCGGGAATATGTCAAAAAGCCCCTCTGACTAAAGGAATTATAGGGGGTATATACGAAATCTATAATACACCTCCAGAACGGGTAAGGGATAAATACATAGAGGAATGGGAGAGGGACATAGGAGAACACTGGGAAACGGAGAAATGGGAGAAAGTTTGGAAAAATATTTATAAAGGTTCACTAAACCACACACTTCTAGAAACTGCCATTAAGGTCCTCCACAGAACTTACCTAACACCTGTAAGAATGGCGAAGTGGAACAAATCAGGGGGGATATATTGTACAAGGGGTTGTCAGACCCCTGGCTCATTCATACACATGTGGTGGGAATGCCCTAAAGTTGCTCAGGTATGGACAGCTGTGACAGATCTTGCAGTTGACATTTTCAAAACCCCAGGAGGGGGCTCATTAGATTCATGTTTATTGGGAATCCCAGACCCACGGCTATCCCCAACACAAAATAGGCTACTACAGTTTATGTACATGGCTACCAAGTCACATATCGCTAAACATTGGAAAACGGATACACTTGAGCTTCAGGCTATAAAAAACAAAATAAACTATCTAGCAGTAAACGAGCACATGACACATATTTTGGCAGATTCGGTCCAGAAATACAGAGACATATGGGACCCATGGTTAGCACATGCGGGCTAGCAAGGTGGGAACACAAGTGGGTAAGGCAACAGAGAGAGGGTAAACAAAAGGGAAAAAAAAGAAGGGGAAAAACTAGGAGGAGGAGGAAACGTGAGAGGCGCTGGAGAGTCCGGCGAGGAGCTATGAAGTCCAGCAAGGTAAAATGAATAGAAATTATAATTCTTGTTTTCTTATATATTATATGTGAAAATACAGATGACACTACAGTTTTGAATTTTGTTCAAGTTTAGGTGTGTAAGAATGAATAAAGGATATGGGGGATTGATATGTTGAATTAGGTTTCTGGGATCAAGAATAGATAACTTGTACATAGGAAGGTTATTTTTTTAAGGCTAGTAAGGAGGGAAGGGCTATAGACTTAAATGACCAGGCTTAAACCCGAGTATGTATAAATAAGGACAAAAAAACCCTATTGGAGATTGTTTTTCGTGTTTTTTTGTTTTATTTTAGAATTTCACATTTGGTTAGTTTAGTTGGCGTGGGTAGGATTTATTTAAGTTAAATGCTATATGGAATGTTGCAGGTAGGGCAAATACAGGGAACACTAGAAGGGGCATTTGGGGATTAAGGTTATTATTGCCAATTGTAATAGGCCCCATTAAGCCTAGCCTGCGAGCTATGGATTACTGAGTCGATAAATGAAAAGTTACAGAGGAAAAAAAAAAAAAACAAGTTATACCCATTTATGGTTAGTGTTGTATCACTAGAAAACGGAAAAGGAAAGGAGAGAGGTCACGTTGATTGCAGAGTCAGGCTACATATGTTTATAAAACTGGTTGTAGAAGGTTAATTCCTGACCTGTGAGTCATGGCTTACTGATATATTGTTTGTTTAATGTTGGAAGTGACCAATAAAAACTATTAAAAAATAAAAAAAGATTTATTGTTTTAGTAGGTATTTGCCTGCCACACCAGTGCTGGGCAACATAACAACGATTAAGACTTTCTGTCTCTCCCTGCTTATATATTTAGGTTCTCTTTGCTTTAACAAATCTGTGTTACTCAGGTTCACTTATTCTGATTTTTCCAGCTGTGGTTATGCAGAGAGATACTAAAAATATGGCCTGTTGGCAGACCTCATAGGACCAGACACTGAGCCTCATTCAATTTGGAGTCCTTAAATTATGGAATGTAAGCTGTAAGTCTGTGGGCATGCTGGGGGCCTGCAGCGTTCGTAACTTATGGTGCTAATCAATTGGCCGAGCCCTCAAGTTATGGGCTGATAGCGAATTTCGGAAACCATGCCATTATTATATGTAGCATTTGCAAGCTTAAACATGATCAATTAAGCAAGGCTGTAACTCCCGTTTTGAAACAGTCAATTGAAACAGAGATCAACATCATTACTGCAATGAAAATGGAGGTTGGATTTCAAAGTCATATGGGCTTCAATTGCGAGTTACAATCTGACCCACATTCCATATATAATGCAATATTGATAAAGCCATAAATATGATATTCTATTACATGCGAGTTATGTATTATATACAGTATCTGTATTAACACATTGATTGCCAGGATCGATATAACACAGAAATGACACATGACATTTTTAAAAAAAATTGCCGATTTGCGAGCTTGAGAATGTTGTGATATTAATTCTAAGACCTAACATCACTTTCTCTTTTAATAAAAGTACAGTATTGATTATTTTATTTGCATTTAAAGTGCCATTAAGCCCTTTGCGAGTCTTCCTTGAAACCCTTAACTTGTGGACAGACTTTTGCCATTTGCAAGCTTGATGGAGTGATTAGTGAGGGGGAATCGGAGCAATTGAATAGCGATTTGCGATTAATAGCATCCTCTTCTAATAAGTTACCCAAAGACTCTTTAGGATCCTCTTCTTAAATATATCATGCATTACTGTTATATGAAGACTTGTCTCAAACACTTTATGGGATCCTCCTATTACACTGATCAGCTTCCCCAAAGACTATAGCAGTGCTGGGCAACAGGCGACCCAGGGCCTTGTGCAGCTCAAAAACACTTCCCATGCAGTCCTAGCAAAGCACTCTCTATTGCACACCAAATAGTATAGCCTCATTATCTATATATCTTTATTACCAAGTAATGTTTGTGCTTACAGACTTTTCCTAAGCCTGCTACTTTATTATTGTTCCTGTTGCCATAGCTGTTGAGAAATTATCATATCCTTAGACATCTTGCTTGACGCGAAGGCTGCACAGGCTCCCTGGGTCAGCACGTAGCGTCACGTGACCCAGCGGAGCCTGCAAGGCGTCAGCTAATCGTGTGGCGTCGGGGGACGGGACTTCTGCCCGTGTTTTGCGCGTCGTGTAGAGCAGCGCGGTCTCCAGCAGAAACGGACGGAGGTCTGAGGGGCTCCTGAGCAAATAAGTTAAAGTAGGAGGTTGAATACTGAGAATCATGCCCCAGCTATACAGCACATAATGGGCAGTGTGAAAGTGTTCTGTGTGTGTGTTTTTTGGAATTTCCTGTTCGTTTTTGTGGTCTTTTTTGTGGTCTTATGGATGCTGACGACATAGAGGCTTTACTGGCTGAAGTTAGGACTCAAGCCTTAAGCCAAGGGGTCAGGTGGGTGCAGGACAGGCTGGGACCACCCATGCCTTCTGCAGTAGGCCCTCCATACATTGCACAGGCTCAGCCTGTAGTGGCTGGTGGCCTAGGCAATAATAGAGGTGCCAGCGGCCTATCACCCGATCCCACCGGTACAGAGTCATCAGGCTCCCGTCTAGCTGAGAGCAAGGCCAGGAGATCAAAAGCGGATACGGGTCAGGAAAGCCAGGACCCCATACCCCCAGGCAGGAGAGAGCTGGACCCACAGGCGGTGAGGGCGAGGGCCTAGAACTCCGGCCACTGCCAATCACTTTGCCCAAACGGTCATGGCCGCATTAAAGGACTAGAAACACCCCTCTACTGCCTCATAAAGGTGGCGCAGGGGGTAATAGAAGCCGGGAGCCCTAAAAAAGCTCCTACAGATCCTCATTATGCCGACCATGCGGTCCCTTCCAGTTCTCATTCTAACAGCACTGGTGCTTTAAAGGGCCGCAGCCGCAGCGGAGAGCTGGGCATGGCGATGACACGAGACAAAAGGAACAGAGTCGTCAACGAGATGAACAGCCAAGACAGCATGGTAGTGATTGATGACGTGCCGGTGACAGCAGCAGTGGCGAGGCAAGCTCACCCCACTAGACCAACTGGACGTGGTTGATAGGGGCCTTCGGGAAGGGGATGACCGTCGTAAGTCATTTAGACGGCTTTCTAGGACTTTTGACACCTGGCTCCAGGCCTTCTCCATCATGGCCTGCGTGCTGTGTGAGCGACATCCCGAACAAAGTTCAGGATATTTCGTTTACATAGATGAAATTCGCAATGCTCACAAAGTATACGGGGGTATGGCGTGGTGGCGTTTTCACGAGGAGTTCCGCCAGTATTTGACATCCAGGCCAATGATGGCATGGAGTGACAAAGCTGTGGCATACTGGTTGAACATTATGACACCAATGCTCGTCAAGCAGGCCCTTTCGTAGTGCGTCCAGTGGAGCCAAGGGCCCCACCCCCACAGTTGCCACAGGCCTCAAGACTTGTTTTGCCTACAATGAAGGGGTTTGTAGATGGGCCCCCAATTACAGGTTCAAACATGCGTGTTCCAAATGCGGCGGGGAACACCCCCTCGCTAGATGTGCCAGACTCAAGGAATGAAATAGATCAGCAGAGCCCCCTGCAAAAGGGCAGGACTCCCATACGCTTCCCTGCCATGCTGCCCTGGCTAAAACGCTACGGTAGAGTGCCGGGCAACAAAGCTTCAGCTCACCTCTTGGAAGCGTGTTTCCAGGAGGGGTTCCATATCCCATGCGACACTGAGCTGCAGAGGTACAAGGCACCAAACTTGCAATCAGTAAGGGAATTCCCGGGGGTAGCGCACTACCTGGATGATTTTTTGTTAGTCTGTCCGGCAGGGCTGGATACTTGCCGTTTAATTCTGGAGGTGTTCACCAGAATCTGTCAAGATTTTGGAGTACCGTTGGCCCACAACAAGACCGAGGGCCCAACAACAAAGTTGACCTTCCTGGGGATTCAGATTGATTCCATGAAAATGGAATGCAGTCTTCCCCAGGAAAAAGCGTCGGACATGCGAGCGGAACTAGGCGCGTTGGAAGGAGCATACAGGGTGTCATTACGATGGTTGCAATCCATCATAGGGAAGTTGAACTTCGCCTGCAGGATTATCCCCATGGGGAAAATATTTTGCAGGCGACTGTCGCATGCTACTGCAGGCGTCCTGAGGCCGCATCATTTTATCAAAGTTTCAAGGACCATGCGGGATGACACAAGGGTATGGTCGGTTTTCCTCGCCGAGTTTAATGGGACCTCGCTTATTCAGAAAGGGAGCGCCACCAGTGCCGATTTAGAGCTTTACACAGACGCGTCTTGGTCAGTTGAAGAACCTGGCGTGCCTCGAGCTATTTCCCATAGTGGCGGCGGTGCACATATGGGGCTCAGAGTTTCGGGACCGGCGAGTGTTATTCTTTACAGATAACATGGGGGTGATTCAAGCAGTAAATAACCTCACGGCAACATCCATACCGGTAGTACAACTGCTTTGTCACATATGGTTCCACGTTACGTCGGAGGATAAGACCCTAGGGATTCTGCTTTGCTTCCTTTTGCGGTGCGCCGAGGAAGGCGAATCAAAAGCCATAGTAGGGCGACAGGTTATGGCTCTGGCTTTAATGTTTAAGCTGGCAGGGCAGAGGGACCTTACAAAGGAGTTTATAGTGCGCATGGTAGTACGCGGCATGTTTAACGATGATCGCAGGCCAGATACCAGGCGGCTGATTACTTTTTCCCTGTTGCTGCGACTGGCGCAGGTGTTGTCGGTAACTTGCAGGACCCCCTTTGAATCTCTGCTTTTCCGTACGGCTTTTTCCCTGGCGTTCTTTAGAGCGTTTCATTTAGGGGAGTTAGTCGCGATCAGTAGGCACGGTTCCGGGGGATTGCAGTTGGTGGATACCTGTCTGACGGAAGGCACAGTAGTACTATGGTTGCGGAGGTCTAAGATGGGCCAAATTGGTAAAGGGAAAGCGATGGTACTGCACCGAGTTGGCACGGAGTGTTGCCCCTATGTGTGTGTAGAGGAGTATCTCAACCAGCGACCGGCGCAACGGAGTTCGCTGTTGATTCATGCCGATGGTACGGCGTTATCCCGTTATCAATTTTTTGAGGGTGCTAAAATGTGCACTACAACGTTTGGGTTTAGAGTAGTCAGAGTTCGGGACGCACTCCTTCCGAATTGGGGGCGCTATGGAAGCAGCCAGGTTAGGATTGCCTGACGCTGCGCTGAAGCGTATCGGTAGATGGGAGTCGGAGCCCTTTCGGTCCTATGTGCGGCCCAGAGCAGAGGTCTAATGGATGTTGCTCTCTGCTTTCTGGCGGACAGAAGCAACTGTGGATCTTTGGCCACTCGTACGTGTACTGGGCTCACAGGTTAGCCGCAGTTACCGAGGACAAGGCACAACCGGGTTTTCCTGTTACAGACTTGCACGTGCAGTGATTTGGAATTCGAGGCCTGCGGTGGGCTCAAGTAAATAGGCTACTGGACACGTACGCCCAGCGTTATGGACAGCCAAGCTTATTACTGATACATGCCGGCGGGAATGACTTGGGGACTGTCCCCATGCGGAGGATGTTGAGGGACATGAAATGAGATGTGGAAAGTTGGTTAAAGAAGTTTCCGGGCATGTTTATAATATGGTCCGAGATGATAAAAAGACGTTCATGGAGAAATGCTCGGGATCCTGTTGGGCTGGACAGATCTTGTCAGAAGATCAACCAACAGTTGTCAAGTTTCATAGAAAGCTGGGTTTTGTCGCCATCCGATACAAAGAATTCGAACCGGTCAGGGGCCGACGAGTTCTTCGGAAGGGATAAAGTACATTTAAACGAAATCGGGCTAGAGTTACTCATGCTGGAGTTCAAGGAGAGTGTTGCGCGGGCCTTTGCTTTAAGGAACAGCAGGGGGGATCGCAGTCTCAGGAGGGGTCCCTCGCTCGCTCTGTGGTGGGAGGTGAGTTGCCCTGCCCACTAGCCTAAGTGGGCGTGGCCTTACCTCACAGGGCGTGCTTAGTATAAGCATTGGGGCTTTGGGCAGGGCTCCTCCCCCTGTCAAATTTATGTAAATTATACACAGTCATTTATGTTATGTTATCTGGTTATTTATTAATAAAAGCTGTGGCCCGTGTTTTCTCCCACTCAGTCGTCGTGTCCATTATTTCCCTCTAAGCATAAATGGATCATGCCTGGGTCATGGCTGTGTCTGCAAAATAATATATATATTTACAATCTGCTAACAATGATATAAGCTGATATACTGATAACACGAAATATTGCAAGATTTCACCATGACATTTTTTTTTTAAACAAAAGGGCATTGCAATGTTGTTTAACATAATGCAGACTCAAGTATACCGTAGAATGTTGAAACATTACACTCTTTTTATTCTGCATTTTTACTATCTACTCTGACACCAGAGATGCAGCAAAAGGATTCTATTAAATCTGTCTCTTTCACATGTGATATTCCTCATAAAATGTTATGGGGTCAGTGTCACTGGTCCAGCAGGTAATCAGTTCTTCTCTCACTTGTACAGAGATGATCACACATCTGCAGGCAGAGCACATTAAAAATTCACAAATTTCAGAATTTTCATCTGCTAACAAAATGAGATTTTTTGGGTGCATTTAGAACAAAGAAATTGAAATATCTAGAGGGTGGTATCTGGCCTATTTTTTACTGCATAGGTTTTGATGTCAGAGAGATGAATGCTGTAATGCATTTCTCTAACTGTCAGGAAACCTGATGGTTTCAGATTATATCCCAGTAAGGTTCATCCTCAATCTGTTTATAAAATCAGGCATGAAAATGAAATCCTTTCAACTACTATAAAGTCAATCCTGTTTTTTTTAATAGAAACAGTTAAATTGACTTCCCCCTAGAGTAATCTTGATTGGCATTCACTTGAGTTTAAATAGGGGGCAAGTCAAAGTGAAATTAAGTGTAATGGAATTTACTTGAAGGACCACTGTAAATTGGGGAAAAAAACATTGCATTAAATTAATAAACTTAACAGCTGCATAAATTGTGGTTTTATAAGTATTTTTAGGTAAAATAACTGCTTGTGCCTGAAGGATGCCATGTTTTTCTCTACTGCATTTCTTAGTGGCCGGGAGGCTGAGTGGGAGTGTTCTCCTTATATTTCTAAGGAAAAAAGGGAGAGGGCAGGTTTTTTTGTTCATTTATTGGCTGATTCAGATAAGATTTCAACAAAGGACAACTTGCCCGCCCACTCACCCATAAGCTCAATAAAGGCAGTTTGTAAGTATACTTCCAAGCCTTCCTTGCCCTGCTGTGTATCTGCCCTTCCTGCCTTGAAAAGGAAGTATTGGAAACCTGCACTAGCAGAGTCTGCCTAAATGAAGACTTGTTTCTAAAAAATAATGCTTTTATGCCCATGACTAACATAGTTGCTAGTTTTGTTAGTCTGTTGCTACACAAACATGTAATCTATAATCTACACTGGTCCTTTAAAGGACTACTGTAATTCTCTAATAAGGGGAGCTAATACAATTCCTATTTAATGATTTATAATAGCAATATTCACTATTAAATTCAGTGTCAAACATTACATTATCAGCTTCTAGGTGTGTTTATCTTCAAGCTGATAAGGACACCAAGGGTAGAGGGTAGGGTGTGGGGCTCGGCTGCAAGACTGATTTTAAGGCTTTAAAAGTACAGTGGTACCTCGGTTTGAGTCTGCTTCAGTTGAAGTCCAATTTGGTTTAGGTCGGGTCGCATAGGGAGAAATTTTGTTTGGAAATAATTTGCTTGCTTGGATTGAGACCTGTCCACGGCGCTGAAGTACAATAAAGTTGCAGCAGTGCAGGAAATGCTTGTTTGGTTCGCATCCTGCTGTCCGGAAAGGATTAAAGACTTGAACCAAGGTACCACTGTAATAGGATTAGGTAAGAAGCCAAAAATTATACATAGTATGCTCCCACAGCAAAATCTTGCCAAGGGACAATGTGTTAACACAGCAAGTCTCCAGCTAAAAGATCACTATGTGGGTATAACTTTGTATCAGAAAAGGATGCACTACATGTTAGACAATGCCACCTTCCCCCATTGACAATGGTGGGAGGAGATCAGCATCTGAGTGGGTGATCTGGAAAGATATTTACTGCAGGTTACAGTTTTTATAGTATTTGCGTAGTCTGCCTTTTTGATGTGGTGATATTGCTGTTTACGTTCTGACCTTGTCATGGTAACAAAATCATTTATTAGAGATACCTTTTATGGGAGGGGATCTCTTAGTTCTTATAACTGTATTATTGGTGATCCCTGGCCTTTCAGCTACAGAGAGATAGCAAAGTTTTCGTAATTGCGATTTTTTTCGGTAACGCTATGTTAAATGTTACGGGTTGCAACTGCGCAATGAGCGCCGAAGGCTTAAAAAAAATTACGGATTTAACGGACGCCATTTTTTACAAGACCGTAACTCGGAAGCTGTCAGAAGACCGCCAAAAGAGACCAATTAATGAAAAAAATAACTTACAAACTCACACACAGCACAGGGGGAGAGGCAAGGAGCCTGTACGTGATGTATTTTTGGGAGGTGTAAAACTGTCTAAGCGAGGAAAAAAATGAACAATTTCCCAAGCCTGCAAATGGTCTCACACCTGTAAATGCAAACAGGTGCACAGAGGAGGGAGAGGGGGGAGAAAGACACAGGGGAGGGAGGGAGGTGGAGAGGGTGGAAAGAGACACAGGTGAGGGAGTGGTGTGGAAAGAGACACAGGGGAGGGAGTGGGGAGGGAAGAGGCACAGGGGTGAGAGAGGGGGGGAAGAGACACAGGGGAGGGAGATAAGGGGAAGTAGAACCCATGGAGAGGGAGAGCGAGGAGACACGGGAGGGAGAGACACGGGAGGGAGATAGTGGGGAGAAGCTCACAATGAGCATCGAAGACGCTCATTGCGAGGCCCAAAAGTTGTGTGTTGGCTGATGCCTGCAATGAGCGACGAATGTGCTCATCGCAAGGACTGGAATGTAGAGGGGGGGAGGCTCACAATGAGCGCCAAAGGCCCTCATTGCAAGGCATGTAAGTTGCGGGTTGTTTGAGGCCTGCAATGAGCAGCGCTCATCGTGAGGACCGGAAAGCAGAGCGGGGAGAGCCTCTTATTGTGTGGCAAACAGCATTGCCAGGCTTTAAATTTTATTGCCGTCATTTTTGACGGGCAAGTCGCTAGTATATATATATATTTGTGTGTACTGTATATTTAAAAATTGTATGGTATACACAATTAATTATGCAGTATCTGTTCCCTTGCATTACATGCTTATGTGGGAACTGGTTATATATTGAAATACAGTTTTCATTTGTTATTCAGTTAATAAAAATCACTTGAGCTAATGAGCATTTTGGTTGAAACTCGTTAATAGAAAATGGCCATTATAGCAAAGTTCTGCTGGTGATAACAAAGGCTCTTCTGAAGCAAGCAAATTAATTGCTTTCTCTCACCTAACATAATAACAGATACATGAATGAAATCACTTTCAAACATGCAGACTGTAATTTCAATAAGTCTTGAACCTTTTAAGGTGAGTTCAGAATGAGAGAAAACAGTTACTGAAGAAGGATTTAAAAAGTACTTTGTTGAAGGAATGCAGATCATCCTCGGCAGCTTTCCCATGTTTCAATGTCTAACAAAGCCTTTCATACATAGCAAAATCTTGTATTGTTGTATCTGTAATTACTGTCAGAGCTAGTGAATGGAGGGCCCTGGTGCAAAAAAATTTTTTGGGCCTCCCTCTGACGCCAACTCACTCAGCGCCACCATCTCCCCACTTCACTCACAAAAGACCCCTTCCTAAAACATTTTCCTTCACCCAAAACCTCCTCCCCCATCAACTGGCCCCTCTCAATTTTATTGCATCTCAAGCCACCTTCCTGAAGCAGCTCTGGTCTCTTTTAATGCCCCTTAAAGGTCCCTTTCCAAAGCAGCGCACTTCCCATCAAGACCCCCATCCTCAGATACTAGCCCCTCTTAATACCCCTAATACACCTTCCCAAAGCAGATCCATTCCCCTGAAGACCCCTTCCACCAGCCACTGTCCCCTCTTATTTCTCCTCAATGACCCCTCCCAAAAGAAGCTCCCCTCCCCCCAAAAGTCCCCCTCCCCCAGTTACTGGACCATCTTCATTTTCTTACCTTCAAGACCCCTTCCCAAAGCAGCACCCTTTTCCTCATAACTGCTCCTCTAGGCACTGGCTCATTTCAATACCGCCCAAAGACCCCTTCCTTCCCTTCAAGAACCCCACACCCAGAGTTCACCAGAGCTTCACAGGTTGCCACTGCAGTCCTCTTCCACTCCTCCATAATGACATAACGGAGCTGGTGGATGTTAGAGGCCCCTTGCACTCCCCCACCTTCTGTTTGAGGATGCCCCACAGATGCTCAATAGGGTTAAGGTCTGGTGACATGCTTGGCCAGTCCATCACCTTTACCTTCAGCTTCTTTAGCAAGGCAGTGGTCGTCTTGGAGGTGTGTTTGGGGTCGTTATCATGTTAGAATTCTGCCCTGCGGCCCAGTCTCCAAAGGGAGGGGATCATGCTCTGCTTCAGTATGTCATACTGACATGCGGCCCAGTCTCCGAAGGGAGAGGATCGTGCTCTGCTTCAGTATGTCACAGTACATGTTGGCATTCATGGTTCCCTCAATGGACTGTAGCTCCCCAGTGCTGGCAGCACTCATTCAAGATAAATATAATTGATTTAATAGAAAATAAGATCAATTTATCTATCTTGAACTATAGGAAAAACAAATTTGGCATTTACCAAATTAATTTTAATAATGTTAATTTTGCAATTATCAATAAGGTTTCAATAAGGTTTATTTTATATCTCCTGTTAAGAAGCTAAAACAGATAAATTGTCTATCATATAATTAATCAATTAAATCACAAAATTGGAATCAAATCTATACATTACCAGATATCAGTAACACAACCCAATTCAGTGTAGAGTGTCAATCCTTATATTTCCAAATTGATTTTATAGGGAAAAATAAAATATATCAAGATCCCAAAAATAGACCTTTGCTCTCAAGAGCTTGTCTTGAGAGTCTATGGTCACCTTCCTCCTCTCTTCGTCCTAATGTCCTTCCCCTATGAATAGGAAAGTCTTAAATAGTAATTCTTATCTATTAGTTTTTCTTTCCTTCAATACTTTTTTATTATTTAGAATAACCAAAATCAAACAACAATATGTCATTTCAAACAACAGTGTCAATGTAGAGGAGCAAAAGTTACACAATCTTGCCGACATAACATTACCATTTTTACAGTCCCTTATATACCGTATATACTCGAGTATAAGCCGACCCAAATATAAGCCGAGGCACCTATTTTACCACAAAATACTGGGTAAAATGAGTGACTCGAGTATAAGCCGAGGGTGGGAAATGTGCTGCCCCCTGTGTCCCTCTTGTGCCCTCTGTGTCCCCCTCTCTCTCCTGTGTCTCTTCTCCCCTCTCCCTTCCCTGTGTCTCTTCTCCCCTTTCCGTTCCCTGTGTTTCTTCCAATCTCTCCCTTCAACCTCCCTCCTCATCCTCAACCTCCCTCCTCATCCTCAACCTCCCTCCTCATCCTCAACCCCCTCCTCATCCTCAACTCCCTCCTCAACCTCCCTCCTCAACCTCCCTCCTCATCCTCAACCCCCTTCTCATCCTCAACACCCTCCTCAACCTCCCTCCTCATCCTCAACCTCCCTCCTCATCCTCAACCCCCTCCTCATCCTCAACCCCTTCCTCAACCTCACTCCTCATCCTCAACCTCCCACCTCATCCTCACACCCCCTACTCATCCTCAACCTCCCTCCTCATCCTCATCCCCCCTCCTCAACCCCCCATCCTCAACCCCCCATCCTCATCCTCTCTCCTCAACCCCCCATCCTCAACCCCCCTCCTCAACCCCCCATCCTCAACCTCTTCTCCTCAACCTCCCTCCTATTCCTCCCTCCTCAACCTCCTCCTCAACCTCCATCCTCAACCCCTCCTCCTCAACCTCCCTCCTAATCCTCCCTCCTCAACCTCCTCCTCAACCTCCCTCCTCAACCTCCCTCCTCAACCCCCCCATCCTCAACCCCCTCCTCAACCTCCCTCCTCAACCCCCCTCCTCAACCCCCCATCCTCAACCCCCTCCTCAACCTCCCTCCTCAACCCCCCTCCTCAACCCCCCCATCCTCAACCCCCTCCTCAATCTTCGTCCTCAACCCCCCTCCTCAACCCCCCCATCCTCAACCCCCCTCCTCAACCTCCCTCCTCAACCCCCCTCCTCAACCTCTCTCCTCAACCCCCCTCCTCAACCCCCCCCATCCTCAACCCCCTCCTCAACCTCCCACCTCAACCCCCCTCCTCCACACCCCCATCCTCAACCCTATCCTCAACCCTCGATCCTCATCCTCCTCAACCGCCCTCCTCAACCTCAACCCTCCTCAATCCCCCTCCTCAACCTAAACCCCCCTCAACCCCCCTCCTCAACCTAAACCCCCCTAAATACCTCCCCCTCTCCCCTCACTTACCTGCTTCTGCTCCGGCCTCCGTGACGTCACATGTGCGCCACGCCATTAGCATATACCTCCCGGTATATGCTAATGGCGTGGCGCGCATGTGATGTCACGTCATTAGCAGATACCGGGTGCTGGCACCCGGTATATGCTAATGATGTGGCGCGCATGTGACGTCACATGCGCGCCGGGTCAAGAAGGAGCGGAGGCCGGAGCAGAAGCAGGTAAGTGAGGGGAGAGGGGGAGGTATTTAGGGGGGGTTAGAATGAGGAGGGGGGTTTAGGTTGAGGAGGGGGGTTGAGGAAGGAGAATGAGGAGAGGGGTTGAGGATGAGGGAGGGAAAGAGACACGGGGGTGTTAGAGAAACACAGGGGGGGTAGAGAGACACAGGGGGGTTAGAGCGACACGGGGGGGTTAGAGAGACACGGGGGGAGAGTGACTCGAGTATAAGCCGAGGGGGCCCTTTTTAGCCTTAAAAAAAGGGCTGATAAACTCGGCTTATACTCGAGCAGGCACTTCAGAACTACAGACTCATAACATAAGGTGTATGCTTGCTAATGCCAGAAGCTTGCCAGTAAAAATGGGAGAGTTAGAATTATTAGTAATTAATGAAAAATGGAATTTAATAGGCATTACTGAAACGTGGTGGGATGAATCTCATGACTGGACTGTTAATCTGGATGGTTATTTGTCTGTATGTTAAGCCTGAATTTAAGCCTATAGTCAGAGAAGATATTTATGGTGGACCTAGTGATAAAGCTGAATGTTTGTGGGTAGAGTTAAATAGCGGAGCAGCAAATTCCAAAAGAATATTAGTAGGAGTATGATATAAACCCCCAAATATAGCTGAATGTGAGGAAATACAATTATTGTTACAGATTGAAAATGCAGCTAGGCATGGTCAAGTTCTAATAATGGGAGATTTTAATTACCCTGAAATAAACTGGATAAATGAGACCAGCAGTTCATCTAAGGGGAGCAGGTTCTTGAGTACACTCGGGTATCATTATCTGGCCCAGGTTGTACAAGAGCCTACTAGAAATGAAGCTATCTTAGATTTACTCATCACAAATAATATTTATATAGTATCTAATGTTGGAATAGGGCAACCTTTGGGAAACAGTAATCACAACACAGTCTCGTTTGAGATTTAATTAAAAAAACAACATTTTAAGGGGCCAACAAAAACTCTTAATTTTAAAAGGGCAGATTTTAACGTTCTAAGGGCAGCAATACAAAGTATAGACTGGGACAGAGAACTGGCAGGTAAAAACACTGACCACAAGTGGACAACATTTAAATCCTTACTAAGGGCCTCATTCTATTATCGGCCGTAGGAGATGCGGGGCCGCAAGGACCGGCCGCAAGCTATTTGCCTATTCTATTCCCTTCCGGCCGGGGATTCCGGCAGGCTTGCGGCATGCGCCTTGTTATCCCCTGCGGATGCACGCGCCGGAGGAAAGCCTTTGATCTTAAACGGCCGCAAGAGTTTCGGCCGTAAGAAAATCCTGGTTGCTATTCAATTGCTCCGGGAACCCTCTCTGCAGGGCTAAAACCGAGCCGCAGCTTACTTGCAGCAAAAAGGTCCCGCACGCACACAATTAAGCACATTTTAAAGCCATAATAAAGCCATCCTGCACTCTGAGGAGACTATAAAGTGATTGTAGGTGTTAGCATTCATAGCACAACATTCCCCTACACTCAAATCCGTAAATAATTAAAAAAAAAAAAAATTTCACATATCCATGTAAAAAGTCCAGAGGGCTTGGAGCACCTCAGACCCGCCCACACTGCGGCCGGAAAATAAACAGTTAATGTAATCTCGGATTTGGGCTGATGTGCAAGCTTGAGAGGGGGTTGCTATTAATCCTCATGTCCCCCATTATGATCCCTAGCATTTACAGAGCTTTACAGTGCCGTCTTGAATTTATTTTTGCATTTAAAGATTTCTGAGCTTACGGCCGATTGCAAGATATACGGCCGGCCGTAAGGGGATATCCTTGCGGCGCCGTATAATTGAATTGCAAGGTAACGGGAGCCCCGCAAGGAATCGCAGCTTTGCGGACGATTTACGGCCGATAATAGAATGAGGCCCTAAATATACATATACATCGACATATACCGTGTGAGAATAAAAGTAAAAGGAGTAAATCCCATCCAATGTGGCTTAACAATGATTTAAAGATCAAGATACGGAGTAAAAAACAGGCATTTAAATTATACAAACAAGAGGGGACAGAGACTGCTTTACAGGAATACAAGGAAATCAACAAGGCTTGCAAAAGGGCGATTAGACTGGCTAAAATAGAAAATAAAAAATTAATTGCAGAAGAGAGTAAAACTAACCCTAAAATATTTTTTAAGTATATTAATGGGAAGAAGGCGAGGAAGAAAGCTATAGGAACATTACAATGTAACACAGGCCGTCTGATAATTAGTGACCAAGAAAAGGCAGATGAGCTAAATAGGTTCTTTTCTTCGGTATACACAAGGGAGGTACCAGTGGTTGGGACACAGCAACATAATGGGGCTACACTACCTTTGCCAAATAATTGGTTAACACAGGAAGTAATCCAAAAGAGGTTGGAAAAAGTAAATGTCAATAAAGCCCCGGGTCCTGATGGAATACATCCAAGGGTACTAAGGGAACTGGGTTCTGTAATAGCCAAACCATTATATTTAATTTTTCAAGATTCGCTCAACACAGGGTCTCTACCAGATGACTGGAGAAAAGCTGATGTGATACCTATATTTAAAAAGGGAGCAAGAGCAAATCCGGGTAATTATAGACCAGTGAGCCTCACTTCTGTAGTGGGGAAGCTTTTAGAAGGGTTAATAAGGGATAATATACAAGAATATGTCTATTTAAAACAGGATTATAAGTAGGAGTCAACATGGATTTATGAGGAATAGGTCATGTCAAACAAATCTAATTAGTTTCTATGAGGAGGTTAGTAGGAACCTGGATCAAGGCAACTCAGTGGATGTAGTCTTTTTGGATTTTGCAAAGGCTTTTGATACAGTACCACATGGGAGACTATTGCGCAAACTGAGAGATACAGGAATTGCAGTAAATATCTGCTCATGGATTGAGAGCTGGCTAAAATACAGGAAGCAAACCGTTGTTGTATATGGAACATACTCCGATTGGACTAATGTGGTAAGTGGGGTTCCTCAGGGTTCAGTATTAGGTCCTCTTCTTTTTAACATATTTATTAATGACTTAGAGGTAGGATTGGAGTGTGGTGTCTCCATTTTCACTGATGACACAAAGTTGTGCAAGGTAAGTAAATCAGATAGTGATGTGCTTTCCCTCCAAAGGGATTTACATAAAATTGAGGAATGGGCATCTAGATGGTAGATGAGATTTAATACGAATAAATGTAAAGTTATGCATCTGGGAAGGAAAAATAGCCTTTATAATCTTAATGGAGCAAATCTAAGGGTATCAGATATTGAAAGGGATTTGGGAGTGCTTGTGGACAACCACCTAGGTGTAACAGTGCTCAAAGCCACGCAGCAGCTGCAAAGGCAAATAAAATATTAGCATGTATTAAGAAGGGTATAGAAGCCAGGGAAGCAAATATAACTACCACTATACAAATCTCTAGTATGCCCTCATTTGGAATATGGAGTACAATTTTGGGCACCACCACATAAAAAGAACATTTTAGAGCTGGAAAAGGTACAGAGAAGGGCAACAAAACTAATAAGGGGAATGGAGGGGCTAAGTTATGAAGAAAGACTAACCAAATTAAACTTATTTTCTCTAGAAAAAAGGTGTCTAAGAGGAGATATGATTACCTTATATAAATACATCCAGGGTCAGTATAAAGATTTGTCAAGGGAGCTTTTTGTGCCAAGAGGTTTTCAACTCACAAGAGGACATCCCTTGAGGTTAGAAGTAAAAAGATTCCACCTTAAAGAAAGAAAAGGGTTCTTCACAGTAAGGGTGGTTAACCTGTGGAATTCTCTACCAGAGGAGGTGGTGACAGCGGATTCGATAGATAACTTTAAAAGGGGACTAGATTTATTTCTAATTAAAAGGGAATTCAGGGTTATCATGGATAATTGGAGGGGCAGTATTGATCCAGGGAGAGGTCCGGTCGCAGGTGTTGATATATTTTTTTTTATACAACTAATTAATTAATAGTTAATCTGCATATTGCAGATCAGAGGAGATCTTAAAAGGTTGAACTTGATGGACTGACAGTCTTTTTTCAACCTTAAATACTATGGCCCTCCTTCAATTGCAATTTGGCCAATTGAATAGGAGTCTAAATAAGCACATAACATATTTTTTTTAAAGAAGTTTTTAGTTAGTAAAAATGTATCCAAAATCAAGGTTTTCACTAACTAAAAACGTATTTAAAAAAATATGTTATCTGCTTATTTAGACCCCTATTCAATTGGCCAAAGTATTTAACAGATGTTTTAGGCCAAATAAATCTATAAGTGGATTTTAAATTTTCTAATATACTATGGGGTAAGCCAATATCTAGAGCTTCTGATTTGTCAAGACTGAGCCTTAAGCCTGATAATTCGCTGTATTGTTTAATAGTGAACATTAGTGCTTCTAAGGAGGTTACAGGATTTGATAACGTGCATAAAAGATCATCTGCAAACAGTGAACATTTCAAATGATGGTGGCTAACTTTGAGGCCTTTAATCTCGTTCTGGAGCGGATGGCTTGGGCTAAGGGTTCAATTGCTAAGGCAAATAACAACGAGAGAGAGGGCACCCCTGCCTCATACCTCTCATAATGGAGATGTTTTTTTTTTATGGGATCTAGGTAGCTTCAGATTAGCTAGGGGAATGGTAAAGAATTTTTAACAGGTTCAAAAAGCGACCTCCAAATCCAAGCCTTGCTTGCACTGCATATAAAAAAGGCCACTCTACTGAGTCAAACGCCTTTTCTATATCCAGTCAGAGGACACACATAGGCGTCTTATTTTACCGGCCAGATATGTAATGTTTAGTGTCCTCCTGACGTTATCTCCAGTTTGTGGGGGATAAATCCTGTTTGATCTTTATCGATCAAATCAGGAAGAAACCCTGAGATCCTTTTTTGGCTATAATTTTTGTTAGAATTTTAACATCCCCATTCATCAATGATGTCAGGCAGTAGTTCTTGGAGTCCAGCGGGTCTCTGTCTGCTTTGGGAAATATCACCAAATCCGCCTGGTTAATTTCTGGTGGCATAGGATCTCCCCTCAGGATGGCGTTAAAAAATTAACATAGGTGCAGAGCTAAGATGTCAGCAAATATCTTATAATATAAATTTGGGAACCCATCTGGTTCGGGTGATTTGCCATTTTTTGAGTTCTACAATCGTAGTTTTAATCTCCTCTGATGCAATATCTTTGTTGAGGATATCTAGGTTAGATTGCGAGATAGAGGGGAGATGGTAGTAGGTCAAGTATGAATGGAGGGCTGAATCTGGGGGTTTAATTTGCAAAGAGTATAGCTGTTTGTAAAAGTAAAACAAAAATTCCCTGAATTTCATTGGGGCTAACGGTGACAGTACCTGTTTGGGATCTAATTTGGGTAATTCTAGTTTGTGAGTATTTCGATTTAGGTTTTCTAGCCAATAGTGTGTCAGGCTTATTAGCTTTAGAGTAGAAGAGATGATTAGTTTGCCTAAGTGCCTTTTCCATTTTCCATCTAGGTCCACTCTAACTTTTTCTATTTCATGCCGCAAGGATTTTGAGGGTTGAGATTGATTTTGTTTCTCTAGAGACTTAAGCTGATTTGTTAGTTCTAATTCTTTTCGGCAAATCTTTTTCTTATGCCTAGAGGCTAGCTTAATAAGAGAGCCCCTAATATAGGCTTTATGAGCCACCCAGATTCAGCCCTCACCTACGTCCTGGGACACATTTAGATCAAAGTAGGTATTTAGGTCTATTAGTTTTTCTTAATTACATACTGAGATTCACTAGCTACCTTGGGAAAACACACTAAATTATCTTCTAGTTTCAACCTAATTTTGAAAACGATGGCTATGTTGACATAGCTGTTATTCAGAAAGATCTTAAGACACCAGAGTGTATTTTTGGGTTCAGGAAATAGAATACTTGTCCCACCATTGTTTCAAGTGAGAACTCATGCAAATCAAACAGAGATTGCGAATATTCAATGACCATCCATTGTTTCAGTCTGATCTAAGTCCACCTGAGTACACAGGATAATTTCATCATGGTTAAATGAAACTCGTGAGATGTATTAATTCTAACATAGAATCTTAGTTTCACTATTTTATAAACTGAAATTGCAAATATACAAACATTTATGTTTACCACCCATTGTTCTTCTAATCTAAGCCCACCTGAATACACAGGATAGTTCTCAAACATTAATTGAAACTCAGAAAAGAGAATAGAATCAAATGGATAATATTAAAGGAAATATATCAAATAATGTATAATATAAAAAGTTCTGACAGTTACCAGCTGTAACTCAGCATCCAAGGCAGGATAGGGATAGATGCCCCAGAATAGAAATAAGGTTTTCACCAGAATGGCATACACAGAGAGCACCACTTTATTGGGAATAATCCAAATATGAATGTACAACATGACCCAATGAAAAACAAGCCCCATCCTTGGGCAAACATTACCTGGTCCAATCAAGGGTGATGTTAGCCTTCCTGATTACTCCATGCAGGACAGGAGACTGGCTGACTGATAACTAACCCCCTCTCTAGATGGTAATCACATATAATAGTTTCAATAGTGTATAACACTGTCATCGAGGGGCGTGGCCATGACATCATCGGGGTGGGACCTAAAGCGGAATCGATAGCAGCGGCGGCCATGATGCACTCAAACACAGCAAGAGAAAACACATCACAGATAGACACAGACCTAAGTGAGTGAGTGAGAGAGAGGGAGTAAGGTACAGAGAGTGAGCCACAGCACAGAGAGACAGACAGTAAAGTGAGTGAGAGAGAGGGAGGAGAGAGGTACAGTGAGAGAGACACACAGCATAAAGAGACAGACAGCAAAGTGAGTGAGGGGGAGAGGGAGGGAGAAAGGTACAAAGAGCGAAAGACACAGCACAGAGAGACAGACAGCAAAGTGAGTGAGAGAGAGGGAGGAGAGAGGTACGGTGAGAAACACACAGCACAGAGAGACAGACAGCAAAGTGAGTGAGTGAGAGAGAGAGAGAGAGAGAGACACACACAGCACAGAGAGACTGACAGCAAAGTAAATGAGCGAGAGAGAGGGAGGTAGAGAGGTACACAGAGAGAGAGAGACAGCATAGAGAGACAGACAACAAAGTGAGTGAGAGAGAGGGAGAGAGGTAGAGAGGTACAGAGAGAGAGAGAGATACACAGCACAGAGAGACCGACAGCAAAGTAAATGAGCGAGAGAGAGGAAGGTAGAGAGGTACACAAAGAGAGAGAGACAGCATAGAGAGACAGACAACAAAGTGAGTGAGAGAGAGGGAGAGCGGTACAAAGATCGTGAGGGGTACAGAGCGAGAGCGCACAAAGTCAGAGAGAACACAGACAGCGCACAGAGAAAGAAAGTGCACAGATAGAGAGAGCAGAGTGTACAGACACTCCTTGGGCAAACATTACCTGGTCCAATCAAGGGTGATGTTACCCTTCCTGATTACTCCATGCAGGACAGGAGACAGAGAGTGCACAGAGAGAGACAGAGAGGGAGGTGTACAGAGCTAGCAGTGCACACAGACAGCGAGAGAGAGCACACAGACAGATCGCGCAGAGAGAGAGGGTGCACAGAGAGAGAGAGACAGGGAGGGGTACAGAGAGAGAGGTACAGAGCCAACATCACACACAGACAGAGGGAGTGCACACAAAGAGCGAGAGAGCACAAAGACACAGAGTGCAGAGAGAGAGAGAGAGTGCACACAGACAGCGAGAGAGCACACAGACAGAGCGCTCAGAGAGAGAGGGTGCACAGAGAAAGAGATTGAATGCACAGAGAGAGAGTGCACAGAGAGAGAATGCACAGACAGAGAGACACAGAGAGAAAAACAGGTAGGGGTACAGAGAGAAAGGTACAGAGCCGACAGCACACACAGAGCGACAAAGGGAGCGCACACAAAGAGCGAGAGAGCGCACAGACAGAGTGCAGAGAGAGAGAGAGTGCACACAGAGCGCACAGAGAGAGAGAGTACACAGACCGAGCACAGAAAGAAAGTGCACAGAAAGCACACAGAGAGGGAGGGCACACAGACATCGAGAGAGCGCACAGACAACGCGCAGAGAGAGAGAGAGTGCACAGAGAGAGATTGAGTGCACAGAGAGAATGCATAGACAGAGAGCGCACAGAGAGAGAAAGAGCACAGACAATTGAAGATAACATTCTATAATACCGTCAAGTTACTAGTCAATAATAAGAATTGTGGAGGCAGCCAGTCTGACTGTGTATGTGTCCCTTCGCCCCTAGGCTAATTGAGCACATGTCCGTTTAAATTGATAGAAAAGTCCCCATCTTTCCCTGTTCCCCAAATTCCCAGTAGCTGGCGTTCCCCCAAGCAGGAGACCTACTGAATGCGAGTAAAAAAGCGTGGTATGTGCATTGCAAGGGACAAGTTACTTAGATATCAGATTTTCAGACTTTGTACCAACAAAGGGTCATTTACTATATTTATGGCTGTGTTCTGGGTAAGTAAGACCGGGGAATACATACTTTTGGGGCAGATCTGGGCTTCCACGAGATTCAAACAATGCAAAGACTTTTTACTTCAATAGGGCCATGGACATGAATAGACAAATGACTTAGTGGGTAGTAAACAAACAAACAGAGGGACAAAGAGAAACCAGTTACAATCACTTCATCCCAGTTGTTGAAACAAATGTTTCAGTTATCTATTTGATAAGCTTATTAAGTTATTTGATATCTTAATTCACCATTATTACTCCCATTGAAGTCTATAGCCCTAGTATTTACTGTGAACATGTGTTCGATTTCTGCTGACACCCAGTTTGACAGCCAGTAGGGAGGAAACCCCTGTCAAAAGGTGTCTAGCAGGAAGCTTATTTGGTTGCCCTTAAAGCCATACTAACCCTATTAAGGGTGTCTGTCAGGACCGTCTCCGTACTGTGAAAATCTTCTTTCTTAAGTCGGGCTTGATAAGGCTGTTGTGGCCAGACCTACCCAGCAGACCTTTCAGGTTCTTTTGATCCCTTCACCGAGACAGCTGATGTCTCTAAAATGCCCTTACTCAGATGTAGTATTTAGTAATATGAACGCAGGCTCAGCATTATAAAAATCAGGAACTGCTTTTATTGCTGTAGAACAGGTTCAATGAGTGAATGTTTAAACTTGAACTGATAATATTCTGTAACAGTCTGTGAGTTTTCTGGGTTTTGTATAAATTGCTAATACAGTCATTAACAATATGTTATATGCAAGGTATCTTCCAGGTATCTTGGTTTCTGGTTACTTGAGAGTTAATAATTAAAGAGTTTTTTGTGGGAATGTCTGTAAAGCGCACAATCATAAGTGTATTTAGCACAACGTTTCCGGCTGATGTTCTCTGTTTAAGTATATGCCGTATATGTTGGTGTTACTCCATGGTACTTGAGTCCATGTGGGGCAGTGATATTATTTAGTGTGATGCTGTGTACTTTTCGAGTGTGCGTGTCGGGGTTCCCCAAAGCACAAGTACTTCAGACCATTTTCATGGATAAAAATATATATTATTTGGTAAAAATTCCGGTTTGATTCTGGTACAGAAATCCAGTGATAAAAATCGTAAAATCAATAGATAGTAAAACAAGTTACAGACGCGTTTCGCTGCTGTGACCTAGATTAGCTGCACATAGGATGCTCTGCAAAGTATATTTATCAGTGAGGGCTGTTGTAGCAGCAGCAGCAGCAGCTTTCACTCCTTACTTAACACAGGGTTATGTTCGGCTGGAGGTGCGGTGCTCAACCCGTGGATTGTAATGCCAACATTGCCCTGGCTCAGTCACTCATGCCTGTCTGTTTCCAGGTATCATTGAATTACAGAGACGTACCGTGGATGCAATCTAGGTGCCTGTAAGCATTTTGTGGCATGACAACTTGGCTCCTGGCATTAGTTAAACCCTGCAAAATTAAATTTTTATTGAAAGTACAGTATTTTTTTCTGGTTGCTTGAGAGTTCTGGTAAACTGAGAGTCTACTGTAAATATATATATATATATATTTTACTAGAAATGCTGACACATACATATATCTTCAAGATATGTTACCTCCCTTTTCTTTAGGAGCATACACATACTTCATATGTCTTCTAGATATGTTTCCTGCCTTTTCTTTAGGAGCATACACATATTTCATTCAGAACAGAGTCGTCCACACAGCAGGATACCAACTGACAAACTACATAACTGAATCTAATCACTGTGTTACATGCCTGAGTCCTCGTACCACATCCTTCATTTGAGTGACAGGGTGTATGTGTGACATCACAATCAGCTGTGTTCTCATTATTGCAGTTGTGTTCTGATTGTTGCAGAGTTGCACAGACTTTGAAGCACTTTCTGCCCCCACCAACAAGCAACCATAAGTCTCTCTCTCTTTCTCTCTCTCATCGCACACAACATCACTGCGCATTGAAACCCTCCGGGACAGAGGGGCTGCACCACATAATGTAAACAAACCATCATAAATGCCACGCAGCTCCTGCAGTCAGTTCAACAACAGCACTTGATTTTCCATACACATACAACCTTTCTCTATAACATCCTGCACAGCAACTATGGTGAGTTTACTATACCTTTAATGTAAAGAGGCAGTTAGTTAAGAGGCAGGGTTCAGTAAGTGGAAGAACTTGGCCATCATGTTCCACTTTTGTGGGTTACACCCTTTCCCAGCCAAACAATGAACTATTTAAGCTCTAATTAGAGAGTGATATAAGGCAGCTTGCTGAAATTCGGACAGACCAGGGTAGTCTCAGGCAAAGATGTGTTAGGTCTCTTTGTACTGTATAGACAAGTAATGAAAGAAAATCTAAGTTTGTTATAAAGTGTTGTGTTTTTTTATAGTGTATAGCTGATAAGGAAAGTAAGTAATTAACTGAGAATAAAGAATGATTTGAAAATCTGTTTACGAAAACAACACTGTTACAGTTGGTCTTAAACATATGTGTTTAATGGGGTGGACCCAACATTGCCCAAAACCAATGAAGATGTAAAGGCAAAACACATGATCCCCTTGTATTAAAGTGGGATTAGTTAATACATTTCTTGCCACTAAGTGTATACTTTATTTAGCCTTTCTGTAATCTGCCTTGCTTGTCCTCTCTGGCTATCTGCCTTGTATGAGTCTACACGCATGATCATATATTTCCCTGTTTGAGATACCACAACTGAAAACTATTCTAAAACAATATGTCAATTTCATAACCTTGTATAATTTATTTAGTGAATATAAAATACGAATCTGCCACAGTTCCGCTAAATATTATAGATATGTACTAGTTAGTTGTCACGGACCCCTTTTTCCTAACCTGGGTGTTGGCCCATTGAATCATTGATAGACAGACAGTTTGGCTCCAGCCACTGCATTATGTGTGTGAGCACCTCCATTGTAGTTATAATCCACTCTGGACCTAAGAGTCTGCCCAACTACCCATGGACTGTTACTTGTCCTGATTCACAGACCACTGATGTCCAGGCACCAAGGCTGACAGTCATGGAGAGTGTGATGCCAGATCGGGGCATGAGGCTATCAGGAGAGGGGGCGTCCCCTGAGACCCTGAAGCTCTTTCCCAGCATGGATCAGGTGGACCCAGATAAGTGTGGGAGTTCAGGTGAGGGCACTGGCCCTGAGACTCTGATGAAGGAGCAAGTTGAGACTCCACTCCCAAACCCTGCAGAGCTAAATTATATGGGCAAGTGGCCCACGGTACCAGAGGACCTGATACATCGTACCCTAGCTGCAGAGGAAATGACAATCTTACCAGCCCTGGAGGACACTCACCCTAAGGAGCTACCGACCACTGCGAAGTCAATGAAATTCAACCTGTAAATATGCTGAAATTAGCATCTTATATTGTGCAGTATATTTATTATCTCTGTATTAAGCCATAGTTTTAAGTACATGCAATGGATACTCAAACAATACTCACAGTTATACAATCACAAATACTAGTTTTCAGTACACACAAATATTTTTATTATTATACAGCAGAGCGTGTTCAATATTAGTGTACAGATATTCAGCATAATTTTACAGTGCAGCATATACATTCTTGGGCCCTCATTCAATTGCGATTTAGCCAATTCAATTGTGCTCTAAATAAGCACATAACATATTTTTTTTAAATAAGTTTTTAGTTAGTGAAAACCTTGCTTTTGGATGTTTACTAACTAAAAACTTATTTAAAAAAATATGTTATGTGCTTATTTAGAACCCTATTCAATTGGCCAAATTGCAATTGAATGAGGGCCTTGGTGTGTAGCTACTCAGTATCATTACACAGTGAATCACTTTCACAAATCCATTTCACATTTCCTTTTGATATCTTTTAAAGGAAACCATATATAGGGAAATCCCTTCTGCCTTTTCAATTTCTCACTTCACTTGTTCAATTGATCCTCTCATCATGTTAAAGGGACACTGCCCCATGTGTTATTTGTTCTGAGAGCTGCAGTGTTTATATTGCTAAGGTAAAGAGACAACTGCCATGATTGTCCTCTTTTTAATGTTGAGCAGCAGGCCAGCTTTTGCAATCTCTACTTTCACCCTCATTAATAGGCCCTTTAGTTCCTCCTCACAATGATACAGAGTACTATCATCCGCATATATGAGGTTGCTGATTTTTCACCCAGCAATATTAATTCCGCCTTTGGTTCTGCTCGGTTCTGACTGTGGCGCCATGGTCCACATACAGACAAATCAGATGATCTGGTACTCCCATCTCTTTAAGAACTTGCCTCAGTCAAAAGCTTTAGAACAGCTTATGAAGCAGAAGTAAATGTTTTATCTGGAACTCTCTTGCTTTCTCTATTAACCCCCCAGACATTGCCAATGTGGTCTCTTGTGCCTCTGTGGAGCCCGGCTTGCACATCTGGAAGTTCCCGGTCCATATATTGTTGGAGTTGAACTTGCAGCTTCGTATGCATTAAATTGCTTGCATGTGAAATTAGTGCAATTGTTTGATAACTGTAGCACTCTTTGGCATTTACTTTTTTGGTATTGGGAGTGGTATATTGGCCACTGGCCATTGTCAAGTTTTCCAAATGTGTTGACATAAGGCAAGCAACATTTTCACACATCATCTTGTAGGTTCTTTAACAGTTTATCTGGAATTATATTAACTCATGTAGCCTTGTTATTGGCAAGGCTTACTTTCTACCTCCTCCCTAAAAGAACAGATCACTTTTAGGAGTTGGATCTGGACTGGCTCATGATTGATTGATTGATGGTTCCAACATCACTGGTGCTGTTCCACTGACTTTTCTACTGAACTATCCCCATCTTGACTTTATGATCAGAAAAGCCATGTGAGTATACGGTTTATCAAACATATTGAGGAATTGCTACCAAGTTAAAAAAAGGCTTAAAGTAATTGTATTTAGCCCTCAATGCGCTCATCTGTAGAACACATTTTCTATTTCTGCATAAATTTATTTTGTTGTCTATATTTAACAGAGACTTTTTAGTATGGATTTAATTGTACACACTTTATTCCTAATACTATTCCAGATAATCCTCCTATTCCAATTAAATAAAGGTATTCAGAAAGCCTTTCAGGTATCACATTATAAATATAAATACTATAAGTTTTTTATTACATATTTTACTCCGTTTTTGAGCTATCAAACATATTAATAGAGATACAAGCAAAAAATTAAAAAAAACATAGACAAAAATGTGCTTATATTCATAATAAAACATTTCAACAAAAGTTATGAAGAAAATCTGTAAGTATCAAATGTACGGTATATGAAATGTCTAGTTTTTTTCAACAATGATTTTGCGCTATGTTTGTGTGATTTTTGCATCTTATTTTTTCAGCCTGGGGAGCCTTATGAATTGTTAATAGGTCTCCACGTAATTTATTTGCACTCAATTGGTATCCTCTCAACAGAAATTGAGGATTCATCAAAATCCCTTTATTAAACTTGAAGGACCAATAGAACAACTGACATTTTGTGAGATAACACAATAATCTAAAATAAATGTGTAAAATATCATCAAATCTGTCTCTTTGCCTATGGATCTTACCACATGTGAGATAAGACACATGTAGGTTGTTATTGTTATTCATTAAGGGTAGAGATTTTACAAGATTTAAAAATTATTCAATATAATTATTGATCGTATTATTCATTAAAGAATAAATTAATAAGTACTGTGTAAAATGTCCCCTGTTATCACCTAATAGACAAAGTTTATTCATGATTGGTTATTGTACTCATTCTTGCCAAGGCTGAACTAATGATTATCACATTGTATAATGCCTATGTGATTAGAGCTTCTTGTTTGTATTATTACCCAAGCTCAAGCCAATATGTGCACATACTACTGTCATCCCTTACTATAAAGATGTAACCTAGAACAGCAGCTCTCAACCTCCACCCCGGGGACCCAGTGTTGATTCATGAGAAAGATGTGGGAGGAAGGAAAAAGACACCTTAAACATGTCACTTCCTTTTGCTGAAGCTTGTTATTGTTTAGCTGTTCTGTGGTGTCCGACTCTCTGTGACCCTGTGGAGTGCAGCATGCAAAGCATGTCTGTCAGCTACGGCTTTAATTTACAGAAGAAGAAATGTCCTGCAATTAAGATCTACACCAGTTCTCCTCAACTCCAGTCCTAAGTCCTAAGACCAGTCTAACAATCTAACCAATGTTCGTTAGTTTTCTTGGCTTCCATAACCTTTTGTTGTTATTGTTTAGTTTTTCAGTCACATCCTACTCTCTGTGATCTTATGGACCGCAGCATGCCAGGCACATCTGTCAGCCACTGTCCCTCTAAGCTCCCTCAAGCTCAATTCAATGTTTAATGCTTCAATGACCTCATCTATCCACTTCAACCTCTGCCATCCCCTTCTTTGTGTGCCTTTTATCTTTCCCAGCATCAGAGTGTTATCTAAGGCATCCTGTATTCTCATGATATGGCCAAAGTATTTGATAATTTAGCATGAAAGCTTCATTTGAGATCCCCAATTTTCTTGAATAGATCTCTTGACTTTCTAATTCTGTTATCATCTTCTATCTCTTTATATCACTCACTGTAGAATGTCTCCCTGTCTGTTCTTGCTATCCTCTTGAATACTTCATCCAGTTGTACAAATCTATTCTTATCTCCACTACCTTTATCTTTCCTTCTTTCCTGGGCTACTTTCAAAGCTTAATCAGATAGCCAGTTTGTCTTCTAAATATTATTTATTTTAGGATATTCTTTGTTGCTGTTTTCTGGGCAGTGCCACAACCCTTTGGCGGGGGGGGGGGGGGGTTATTTATCTTGTATCTGCTTGGTCTGATGGTTATCCCTCTTTTCTTCAGTTAAATTCTGAACTTTGCAATAAGAAGCTCATGGTCTGAGCTGCAGTCAGCTCTGGGTCTCGTTTCTCTAACCTTCTTCATTTTGTACGTCAAGCCTAAATGTGCCTGTTATTCCTGCTATTTTTTGGTTCCCTACTTTAGCATTCCAATCTCCTATCATGAGAGTAATATATTTTCTTGGTGTTATATCTCACGTTGCTGTCTCGAGCTGTCAGACAACCATAAATCATACATGAGAATGGAATCAGTCTCACAAAGAAAATTTGGATTGGAATAGGTAACCTCTTAACTACCCAGCTACAGCAAGTTTGTAACCTCTTAGTCATGGTAGTCATTATAATTACTATGCATATTAGGAACACTATATGAGGAGGTTTTAGTAAAATTATTCCTCTAAACAAGTATCTTGAGAAAATTCCTTGGTTAGATTTATCATAATTCCTTCAGAACTACAACCACAATGATATATCCACAAATTTAACTATCGTTTACTTCCAGTGTTCTCTCTTCTCCTTTTCATCACCATCTTGTGCACTTGTACTGCCCCTATTGAAATTAAAAATCAATTTTTCCTTATAGCTCTCCTATTGCCTTATCAGAACACTATGGTGCATGTTAAAAGAAAATTTGGATTTCGATTGCGAGCCTTGCAAACGAGGCGAACCGTTAACGCGTAGCACTTAGGCGATTATCGTCTTGAGCCTCGCGAATCGAGGCGAGTCGTTAACGCGTAGCACTTAGGCGATGAGCCTGCGAGCCCCGCGTAGCGAGGTGAGCTGTTAAGGCAATTAAACACGCGGGACTTAGCCACAAAACAATTAGTAAACGTGGAATCGCATTAGCCTTCAAGCACTTAACAAAATTACGGCCGAACCGCGAACCAAAAACGCAAATAGAATACAAATAAATACAACAAAAATATCACCCACAGCACAGGGGAACAGGCAGGACATCTGGGGTAAGGTTCAACGGGAATTTAAGCCGATTTCGACGACTTTCCCCACACGAAAGTCGTCTAAGCGAGTAAAAAAATGGCCGTCGAAAAAAACGAAAATGAAGCTACACGACCCCAGACCGTGCAAAACACTGCTAAACGTGTAGCGCTTTACCATGGTGCTTTACGAGACACGGGACTTAAAAAAAAAAAAATACGACAGAGCAAAAATACGAGGTTAACGGCTGAACCGAGAAAACACAAAAAACACACAAAAAATACAAATACATACAACAAAAACATCACCAACAGCACGGGGAACAACCAGGACGTCTGGGAGTGAGGTGCAACAGTGCAGCATATACATGAAGGTGCTCATTGCAGTCAGCGGCACCGTCACACATGCGAGCTTCGCAAAGTGAGGTGAAGCAGCCATGTAGTACTTAGGTTGCATTGTGAGGGTCGCAACTGCAAGCCAATCGCGTAACTCTAAGAACCCTAAAAACAAAAAAATAATTTAAGAAATATAATAACACACTCACAGACATCACAGGGGAGAAGCACAGGAAGCCTGGGAGTGAGGTTGCCAGGGATTTTGAGCCATATTTTGGTTTTCATCAATCCAAAATCGGCTAAGCAAAGAAAAAAATGGTGGCCGAAAAACGTAAAAAATTCTGAAACTGCATGAAAACGAGACTGAGCAAAGCCAGGAACGCGAGACTTAGAAAATACACAACGGCAAAGACAGTAACACTTACACCAACAAAGCCAGGCACGCAGGACTTAAATAGACGGCTTTTAGGGCTAAACACGCAAACATTCAGCAGACACACAGAGGAGAAAGACACAGGGAAGGAACGGGGGGGGGGGGGGGGGGGAGAGACACATGGCATTCCCAAGCACAAAACTTGCAGGTTAGCGAAACCTGCAATGAGCAGCCCGTACAGTAGGTGGGAGGAAAGGCTTGCAATGAGCACCGATGAGCACTGCGAGCAGGAGAGGCTAGCGATGAGCACCAAAGACGCTCATTGCAAGCCCCGTGATGAGCGCCAGAGGGCGCTCAGCGTGGGGCTTTTGATGAGCACTGAAGATGATCAGTGCAAAGCAGGCAAGTTGAAGTACATGGGCGAGAGGCTCGCAATGAATGCAGAAAGCGCATATTGTGAGCCACGTGGATAGCGCCGAAGGCGCTCAGCGTGGGGCTCACAATGCGCGCCAAAGGTGCTCAGAGGAGCAAAAGCCGCACATTGTGGGGGAAACAGAATTGCCAGTTTTACCATTTTTAACGGGCAAGTTCCTAGTAGAATTGTATCTATAAAATTTTACAACTTAAGTTAACTGGGCAGTTGATTAAAACCAATCCTAAAATCTCATATCTGCATAGAGACTTTGAGTTTAGTAACAATATGACATTAAAAGGCCATCTAATTCAGCTGTGGTAAAAATAATCTCCTAAAAGCACATTAAAATATTTTGGGAATTTTTTTAAATAATTGCATTTTTTGCCGAGATATTTATAAATAAAATTGGCATTTACATGAGTCACTGACATGCCCTCTGCCAGACCCACAGCTCCAGCTCCATGTAGTGAGAAAAAAAAGGGTTAACCTATACCAAGTTCAGGGAAGAACTACTATCAACCACTGTCCTCCACTGCTGTTCGGCTGTCTGTTATTAATTATACAACAGTCAGTAGGCAGGATAGATTGTGTTTGGAAACAGGCTTAAAACTTTAGATTTGATTGCTGTTTTTATTGTAATTAAAAAAATAGATAATTTTAACATTCAATCTTGGGCTTTTTAATACCATGAAGAGCGCTAATGGTGAGGTAAATGGCTCTTTAACCACTGTGACAGAGTCATACAAGATGTTTATGTGAGTCACAGACTGCAAAGTTCTGCTGTAGGAGTTAACCTCTCTGTGAAATTAATTGGCTGCACCTGCGTAACCCTAATTTAAGTCAGCTCCGAGAGTAGGGAAGAGGCAGCTGATGGACTGGATTATGTTCAATTGTTGCAGACCTGTGAGTGAGACTCAAAAAGATAGAGAGAGAGACATCAGCCCAAAGCCTATGACCACTTGCCGCAACAGTGGAACACCAGAAAGTCTGGGTGAAATATACAGGCCAGTGATTTTGCAAACTGTTGGATTGTTTGTTTTGCTCTACACAAGTTTATCTGGATGAGGGCTGGATTGTGAGGAACATTGTTATTGCCTAAGGTAGTGCTTCATTAGTGCTATGCCTATTATTTTCACTGATTTGTTTTGTTTGTTATTTTTTAGTAAAACTTGAAAAAGTATATACAGCCTCTTGTATATGAATACATCTGCTAATGTTGTTAATTTAATACATAAAAAAGTCATTTTTTCTTCAATGACAATCCTTTAATGGGGGATATAATACACTAGCGAATTGCCCGTCAAAAAATGACGGCAATGAAATTGTAAGGTAGCTAAATTAGTAAATGAATATAGTGTACCTATTTTGAAGCATTGTGATGAAGAGCTGGCAATCTGTGTTGATGTTGCTGCAGCATTAGTGGTGTGGAGCTGCTGTGTAAGCATGCTGAATGTGTGCACTGTGTGGTATGAATATCCGTAGGTGGTTTGTGTCGTTTTGCGAGTTTCTTGTGGTGTTTTGCGAGTTTGTTGTGGTGTTTTGCGAGTTTAGAGTGGTGTAGCCTCGTTTTCGTTTTGTTCGGCAGCCATTTTTTCTGTCGCTTAGATTTTTTTTTAGTCTCAAAAGTCTTTTATTTCGAGTAAAATCGAGGTGTAAGTTGCATTTTTGAGGTCCTGGGTGCTCCCTCTTGGTGTAGGTAAGGTTTTTATGTATGTGCTGTGTGTATGTATTGTGTTTTAAATGTTTGTATGTCGGCGTGTTGCGTCCGATGTTTGCGAGGTCGTAATGTGTGGTAACGTGTTTCGTAGGTTGTTTGCGTTCCTCGTAAAATTTAGCGAGTGTCGTAATTTGTGTGTCGTGTTTTTTGAGTAGCGACGTGAAGTTTGCGAGGGTTTGAGGCCCTTGCCCAGTGACCTCGCCAGCAACTGAGTCCCTCGCTTCGCGAGGGGCCTCAGTTGCTGGCATGGAGCGCCTTCGGCGCTCCATGCCAGCAACTGAGGCCCTTGCCCAGTGACCTCGCCAGCAACTGAGGCCCTCGCTTCGCGAGGGGCCTCAGTTGCTGACATGGAGCGCCTTCGGCGCTCCATGCCAGCAACTGAGGCCCTTGCCCAGTGACCTCGCCAGCAACTGAGGCCCTCGCTTCGCGAGGGGCCTCAGTTGCTGACATGGAGCGCCTTCGGCGCTCCATGCCAGCAACTGAGGCCCGTGCCCAGTGACCTTGCCAGCAACTGAGGCCCTCGCTTCGCGAGGGGCCTCAGTTGCTGGCATGGAGCGCCTTCGCCCAGTGACCTCGCTACGCTTTTCATTTTTTTCGACCCACATTTTTTTTTGTCATTTAGCCGATTTTCTAGTGCTGAAACTGCAAATTCTGCTTAAATTTGCGTGCAACCTCACTCCTGGGCATTCCCTCCGGGCTGTGTGTGTTTTTTTTGTGTTTGTTTTTTAGTTTGACAACTATTATATGTGATAAAGAATATTGAATATGAACTGCAAAACAATACTAATTAAATAGACACCAAATATTGGGCCCCCCCACACAGGTTTTAGTCATCCATCATTACAACAAAACTCTTAATATATCTTGAACGTTCTTACCATAAAGTCTTACTGTGTACATTTGGGCTATTAAACTAAGCACAGTTTTAGTCCACTTCCTTTGAACGGTTTATAATCTATTTATGTACCTCCTGAGATTTGGTTTCCAGAACTAGAAGTCTGATTAAGCAAGGCATTAGTATTTCTCTTTTTCTGCTTCTAATTTCTCTATCCATTTAAAAAAGCATGCTGCTATTTATTTCTATGGTAGTGATGCACAGATTGCCTCCGTTTGAACGATATGAAAAATAACTCCCAAGTAACTTTATAGTTCTAAGCTCTTGTTATCCAAATATAATTTATTCTTTAAGCTACATAAAAATATATTTAATTATGTATTTAATTTATTTGATTATTATTTTTAATTAGGCCCTCATCGGGAGGCACAAACGACTTTCTCTAACAAATTGTGGCCTTTCAGAGTCCCTCTAAGAGCCGTCTGTTCCCTCATGGTGCTAATTAGCCCGAGGACGCTCCACCGATGGAGGATGGCAACAGATTGAAGTCGTCCATAGCGATGCGCGCGATCTGCACCGAAGCACGTAGGACTTTGGTGCTGATCGCAAAGCACATGGTTTACAATTTTAACAGGATAAAAATTTTCAGAAGCATAACTCGAAAGACCCCCAAAAAGCACCAAATACTTAAAAAAAATGTACTTACACTCTTACACACAGCAGAGGGGGAGAGGCAGAGAGCCTGTGACAGAGGCTGCAAGCTAATTTTAGGCTTAAATCGCTGGCCTCGCAATAAGCACCAAAGGCGCGAGGCACAAAATTGTCGGGTTGCAGGACGTCGCCCATGGGGAGGAGAGGCTCGCGATGAGCGCCGAAGGTGCTCATTGCCAAGCATGAAGGTGGCAGGTTGCAGAGGCCTGCAATGGGCGGCAAAGGTTGCAGAGGCCTGCATTGCGGGGCTCGCGATGAGTGCCGTCGGCACTCATCGCGAGGCCCGTAAAATAGACGGGGGAGAGGCTCACAATGAGCACTGAAGGTGCTCAGATGGGGCAAAGCCTCGCATTGTGTGGAAAACAGCATTGCCAGCATTAAAAAAAAATGTTATTTCATTTTTGACGGGCAAGTCGATAGTAATTAATAACAGTGGCGCTGCTTGTACATCAGAAGAAGAGGGTAGATTAAGTTTTAGAGATGAAGAGCAAGTGACAGAGAGAAGTGATGTAAGGGACAATTCTGATGTTATTAAGAATATACCTGAACTAACCGCTCACATTTTAAAACCTCACATACAGAGTTTTGGACACAAAACAGATGCTCTATCTTCAACACCATGTGGGAGAAGTAGAGCTAAAAATTCTACAACATCACAAGCATCTAAAATAATTAGACAACACAGAAATAACATAGTAAAACAGTTGGTAAAGTTGAAACAACTATTTCCATATTATGATGCAAAGGTAGATGTTTTGTCCAATATGGCTAATTTTGAGTCATCTGTGAAATATTACATTCTTTCTCCTAAAGAGGCATGTGGGATGTTAAAATTGTGGCTTCCTCGTAGTTTAGCAGCTAGATTAGAGGCCCCAGTAAATGTGGATAGAGATTATTTTAAAAAAGATACATGGGTACAGAGAGTTGTGTCTAAGTTAGTCACAGGCAACAGAGATTTAGCCATTCCCTTGCTGCCATGAGAGTAACTGTACAGGATGACCCATGGATATTTGCTTCTAAATTTGAGCAAGTGTACAGACTCAGACATAGAGTGCCCCCAGATCAGATCCCCCTCAGATTTGTTGCAGTATCTAGTGAAGTAACTTACTTATTTGGTCCCTAACCTACAAATGATGGCAGAGGAAAAGTACACCATGGAAGCTGTGCTATGTATTATTGGCAAAGCACGTCAAAACATTTTAAGGAAAGGACTCACAGGCCACGCAAAATTGCAGTTGTTACTACTAATGAAGGAAAATGCAATACCTTGGAAATTTCCTTCAAAGGGATTTGTCACTATTGTAGTAATCTTGGACACAAATACAGCATAAGCATAGGCAAGGGGAGGTAATACAAGCATACCCACATACCTCAGGTCCCCCAAAAAACAGGCATGATCAGAATGGTTCTTTTGGACAGAACAAGCCTAAACCTCCAGATAAAACAGGACAGGAATATGCCCCAAAGATAATCTGTATGGGCCAGCACAAGAAGCTTTAAGAATGATGATGGTAGGGATGGAGAGGAATCATGAGAGGAAGTATGAGAATAATTCCTCTCTGGTCCTTATCTGATTGACTATCATAGGCCTTGGGAGACATGATTCCTATTTGTAGTACATTTAGGGATCATTCTGGATGTCACTATGTTAATGAGGTGATTGTGGCCCATCACACCAAATTACTCATTGACACAGGTGCTTTAGTGACTTTAACGGATTTTCCATTAAGTCCCTGAAAACAGACAGTCCCAGGCTTTTATCATTCCAACAGTAACTGTGACACTAGGACATCAGTGGACAAAGGAAATTCCAGTTTGGCAGAGTAGGAACACAGAAGGTACTATATTGGGTGCTGATGTTATAAGAGCAGAAGGGGTGATAGTTGATCTGAGTAACAAAGTACTGTGGAGGGACACAATAGGGAGGAAACCTGCTGTGTTAGATGAGTCTTCCCTGAGTCCTGTGCTATCCATTGTATCCGTTCCTTTGGAAAGGGTGTGACCGGACACTGGTAGTCACTCTGATCTGAGGAAACTGGTTTTGGATTCACATGACATAGGGGCCCAACATAAAAATTATTGTGGTATACTGAGAGATGTTGAAATTAAAATTACAGGTCCTGACCCTCCTCCACATAGACAGTACCCTTTCTCAACAGAGGCTATAGAACCAGTCACTGAAATGATGTATCAGCTTGAACAGCTGGGTGTGATTGGGAAATGTTCTTCTTCCAATAATTCACTTTTATGGCCAGTAAAGAAGAGTATTGGAAGCTGGAGATTAACTGCAGGTTTTAGGATGATCAACAATTCTACTCCTCCAGTAACAAACTTAGTTACTTCTATTCCTGAAGTTATATCTATGCTGATCACCACCTGCTTATTGTATTCAGTGCTAGACCTAAGCAATGGTTTCTGTGTGATTGCACTAACTCCAGAATATCAATATAAAATTGAAAAAAGTTCGCCTTCAGTTTCAGAAATGTTCAGTATACATTCAATTCACTCTCACAAGGGTTCAGTAGCTCACCAACTTACTTTCATCAGGCCCTAACAAAAAAGTTTTAGAAATGTTCTCTGCCCCAGACAGTATCATACAATATGTGGATGATATTTTGCTACAGAAAGAGACAGTTAAGGAACATATTGAGTTACTAAGGGAATTGTATGGTTTGATTTCCATATCTGGCCTTAAGTTAAATACTTCAAAGGTGCAGTTAATGAAAGAGAAGGTAACATTTTTGGCGGTGTCAATCCAAAGGGGAACAAGATGCCCTACTAAGTATTGAGTGGTAGCAATACTACAGGTACCCAGACCTTTCAATAGGCAATCATTAAGGAAATTCTTGGGATTGGGGAATTTTTCACAAGACTTCATTGAAGGTTTTACTGAAAAAGCAAAGCCTCTCTATGATCTCTTGAAAGGAGAAGAGACAGGACTGATTACATGGGGTAATGAACATGAGGATTCATTCAGAGTGTTAAAGGGGGATTTAGCATCAGCTCCAGCTCTGGCCACTGTCGATAGTGAGGCTCCATATGCCCTACAAACATGTACTACTGACACTTCAATTTCTTCAGTTCTGCTGCAGGAGAAGGCTGGGAAATGGAGGCCTGTAGGCTATTTTTCCAGACTTACTTACTCCAGTAGAGAGAGGATATGACTCTTGCATCAAAGCTTTGTTGGGAGTACATTGGGCAGTTCAAGCTACTGAGCACACAGTGGGATTTAGGAAGTTGATTCTCAAAAAACCTCATACACCACTGAAATAGTTTTTTGAGAAATTGCTCAGTGGAGTCTCAACTCTGAGCCTCCCCAGGTTGCTGACAGATTTACAACACTGTGACATAACTGTACAGCATAATGCAAAATACATCTTGCCACAGTTAATGTACATACAAGGAGAACCACGATTGTACAGAGAGTCACCATCTAAATTGTTCCGGCACAAGACCTTCTCCCAAGATCTACAGATCTATGTGGATGGATCAAGATTTTGGCAGGATGGCAGATTCCATACTGGATTTGTAGTATGGGTCCCTTCTATTCAATTGGAAGTCAAGATTATGTTGCCACGTTCCTTTTCAGCACAGAGAGCAGAACTAGAAGCCATTTCTATGGCATGTCACAGGTTTGACACACAACCTATTAGTATTTACAGTGACCGTGCCTATGTTACTAGGTGACTGACAGAGTACCTACCGATATGGCATTTCAGGGGAATGGTGGATTCAGCAGGGAAACCTTTATCACATGCAATGGCTTTGAGGAAGTTAGTTGACTGGGGATCACAGCACCCACTACAGGCAGCTATACTTAAGGTCAAGGTACACACAAATGCCACAGGTGTACATTCACTGGGAAATGCACATGTGGATGTGTTGGCTAAACAGGCAGCCTTAGAGGGGGAACCATGGCAACCAGGAGAGGCAGATACAGAAGCAGGGGATGCATGGAGAGAACACCCTGTTTCTAAGAATGTAGTGACACCTATAGCAAAGGTTACAAAAGAGACACATTAGAAGTACCAGACCTACAGAGAGAGCAGGATAAAGACGCTAACGTTTCAATTTTGTTACAGAATCAGTATAATCTCCCTAGTGGGTATTCTATTCGGGATGGGTTATTTTGTTATACTAGTCCTACAGAGCCACAGGCCAAACTTCTTTTTGTAGTCCCAAAGCATTTACAGAGACAAATTACACAGCAAATCCACGCACCTTTGGGACACATTGGTCACAGTGCCCTAGAGTACCACCTTACACAGAAATAATTTGGCCAGAGTTAGCAACATCTGCTCTACGTTGTATACAGGATTTCCATATCTGTGCTCAGATAAATCTACACCCTAAAGGACAAAGGCCCATTCTCCAGACGGTACTAAAGATACAATGTATTATGTATGCTGTGATTTTCATGGGCTGTCAAAATTGAAAGGAAACAGTTTGCAAATGCAAGAAATTTAGCAAACTTTAGGGTAACTGTTTACATAAAAAAAAAAAAAAAAAAGGTAAGTCAGAGGCGCTCATCAGAGAACGAACCAAACTTAATAGATTAGTTCTATGGCCATGATAAGCCACTCTGAGAGCAACCTCTTTTAGCTCACTTGTGCCCTTCACAGGGAGAAATATACTGTAGTATATCAGTCTGGTGACCCAGCCCCGAAATATCAGGCAATTCTACCCTGAACAGGAGAAACAGCAAGCCACAGACGCGTTTCGGCCTTTATGGGCCTCGTCAGCGAGATGCGGCTGAACCCCCTAAAGCACAGTGAGCAAGGGGTCCGCGTCTGGGTTAAGGACGAGATCCGTTCCTGAGAACATTCCAAGCTCAGATTTGTATGTAAATCAGATCACTGATGAATAATAATAATAATATAATGACTCATATGTGGTAATAATATAGTGTAGTAATAATAATACCCCTGTACTGTAATAATAAGTTACAGAAACGACTCATACAAAAGTTAAAAATAACTCATACAAAAATCATTGGGGACCTGTTCTTGGAGGTTGTTTGTAAGTCGGGTTGTTTATTATCCGGGGGCCGTCTGTAAACTAGAAACGATTTCCTTATTTACACACTGTAATTTTTGTTATTTCTTCCAATAATACTTAAACGTATCATATTGTCTTGGAGAACTATATGTTACCCCTGTTCTAAAACATTCCTCTTTTCATCTCAATGTTAGAGAGGGAGATGTTACTGCAACAACTTCTTCAAATAATTCTTGTCCACCCTGTAATCTACCTCAGATATCCCCCACCCCTTTGGGAACTATTGGGAATTGAAGTATGTAACAAATTAACAACAGTATCAGCTATATACACCTAGAGCATAAAACTATTTCAGAAACCTTATTTCTATATATTTATATAGTTTATCCTGAAGAATTCCATGTTTGTATCCTCCACACTTCCTGCTCGGTTGAAACCTGAGCGGATGTGTTATGATAAAGTTATTATCTATTAATAAGTGGAAGGAGTAGGGAGAAGGGAGAGGGATTTTTCTGATTTATTAGTTGACTAGCGACTTGCCCGTCAAAAAATGACGGTCAATAAAATAAAGTGTTGAAATGCTGTTTGCCACACAATGTGAATGTACTGTGTGCCTCAACTATATAGACCCCTCTAACACACTAATGAACGCATGTAATAACACTATAAGTGCCATGAAGGTCATCCAGGACCCTCATGACCCAAAGTGTAAGCACTACACCATTTTAAACCCGGTCACTTATGGGGTTCTATCCAGACCCTCATAAGCCTCTATTTAACCCCATCAGTCCCATAAGGGGATATTATGACCATTATGGGCCTGTTACAACCCAACATTAACCACATAAGTGCCATGACGTTCCTCAAGGACCATCATCACACTAAGTATAAACACTACACTGCACTATACCCCCCCAATAAAACATTAAATATCAACTAAACATACTCTACACTAACCTATTAACACCTACACTACCTACCTACCTACCCCCTAATAACCCCCTCCCCACCACTGTAATTACAGAAATCAAAAAAACTAAAGTCATCAAAAATCTAAAATCTACATTACATAAAATAAAAAAAACTAAAATCATCAAAAATAAAAAATGTACATTATAGAAAAAAAAACAACCTAAGTCACAAAAAATAAAAAAAGGAACATTACAGAAAATAAAAAAATACATTACAACCCCCCCACCACAGAAAAAAAAACAAAAAAACAATACAATTAAATACAATACAATACATTTAAATACAATACAATACACCCCTATCTAATATACATCCCCCTATCTAATATACATCCCCCTATCTAATACACAATACTATCTATCTAATATACATCCCCCTATCTAATATCCAATAAATACTATCTATGTACTATACATCCCCCTATCTATCTAATATGCAATACATGCTATCTCTATATAGCAACCCTAATTCTAAGCTAAAATAAAATAATTAAGACCACTTCCCTTTGAGATGTTTCTTCAAATCACCAACCTAGGGTAAAAAAAGATTTAAAAAATTACTACAACACGTTTACATAAAATAAATAAACATTCTAAACATTCTAAATATTCTACTCACCTTTCCAGCATGTCACGTCCATCTTTGCTTCTCCGGCGCGGCCCCTGTTAAAAAAAAACATTACATTAGTTCATATACATAAACATAAAACCAAGTAAAATAAACACAATCTACATTGTACTTACCTCCCCGCGATGTCTCCGTCCTCCTGGTGTTCTGCCCCGGATGAGCCCTGGAAGCATCCGCGCTCTTTAAAAAAAAAAACACACACACATCCGCCCTGGCGGATGTCCCCGACGCTAATGAGCTTCCAACGGAGTGTTCCAGAAAAAAATTGGGAATGGCAGCTTCTGATGGGCTGAAAACGCTGTCTATCAAATTCAGCCAATGAGAAGACGCCAATTGTGAACCAATGAGGAAGGGATACACCCCAAAATCCCACGCTGATTGGATAACGCACCTGTCAATCTTTATTTGAACCAATTCTAAGGCTTTATTGCCATCAGCGAATCACAATGGGATACCCCCCACGCGGTGATTAGCTGAAGACATCTGCGCCTTCCCATTGGCTGTAATACTGATTGACATTGACAATAGCCAATGAGAAGGCGCCAATTCCTTCACCAATCAGTATGTGGGGGTGTATTCCATTGTGATTGGCTATTGTCAGTGTAACCAATCAGAATGTGCAGATGCCTCCAGCCAATCACCCTGTGGGGGTGTATTCCATTGTGATTGGCTGAAAGCATCTGCGCCTTGTGATTGGTTTAAATAAAGATTTACAAGTGTATTGTCAAATCAGAGTGGGATTTTAGGTTGTATCCCTTTCTGATTGGCTCACACATTGGCGCCTCCTGATTGGGTGAATTTGATAGACAGTGTTTTCAACCAATCAGAAGGCGCCATTGCCTATTTTCTTCCGGAAAAGTCTCCGGGAGCCTCATTAGCGCCGGGGATGTCCGTGAGTGCGGATGTGAGTTCGGAGGAGGCCGGAAATATCGCGGGGAGGTAAGTACAATGTAGATTATGTTTATTTTATTTTGTTTTTATGTTTATGTATGTGTATTAATGTTATGTTTTTTTTAACAGGTGCCGCGCCGGAGAAGAAGAAAAGAAGATAGACGGGACATGCCGGAAAGGTGAGTAGAATATTTAGAATGTTTAGAATGTTTATTTATTTACTGTAAATGTGTTGCACTAGTTTTTTTTTTTTTTTTTCCCTAGGTGGCTGATCTGAATGGACATCTGCAAAGGTAAGTGGTCTTAATTATTTTATTTTAGCTTAGAATTAGATTATTTTATATATAGATAGAATTGATTGTATGTTAGCTAGGGGTATGTGTTTTATATATATAGCATAGCATGTATTGTATATAAGATTGTGTTATTTATTTAGATAGATTGGTGGATGTATATTAGATAGATTTGTATTTATTGTATATTACATAGATTGTGTGATGTATATTATATAGATAGGATGTATATTAGATTATGGTATTTATTTAGATAGATTGGGGGATGTATATTAGATAGATTTGTATTTATTGTATATTACATAGATTGTGTGATGTATATTATATAGATAGGATGTATATTAGATTATGGTATTTATTTAGATAGATTGGGGGATGTATATTAGATAGATAGGATGTATTGTATATTAGATAGGGGTGTATTGTATTGTATTGTATTTAATTGTATTGTATTGTATGTATCGTATTGTATGCATTATATGTATTTCCTTTTCAGGTGTGTAATTTTTTTTCTGTAGTAGAGAGGGGGGGGGGGGTTGTAATGTGTTTTTTTTATTTCCTGTAATGTTCCTTTTTTTATTTTTTGTGACTTAGGTTTTTTTTTCTGTAATGTATATTTTTTATTTTTTGTGACTTAGGTTTTTTATTTTATGTAATGCAGATTTTTTTATTTTATGTAATGTAGATTTTTTATTTTTTGTATATTTAGAGTGGTGGGGGTTATTAGGGGTTAGGTAGGTAGTGTAGGTAGGTAGTGTAGGTGTTAATAGGTTAGTGTAGAGGCTGTTTAGTTGATATTTAATGTTTTATTGGGGGGTATACTGCATACTGCAGTGTAGTGTTTATACTTAGTGTCATGATGGTCCTTGAGGACCATCATGGCACTTATGTGGTTAATGTTGGGGGGTAACAGGCCCATAATGGTCTTAATATACCCTTATGGGACTGATGGGGTTAAATAGAGGCTTTTGAGGGTCTATATGGACACCCCATGAGTGACAGGGTTAATTAGCGGTTTATGGGGGTCTGTATTGACCCCCATGAGTGAGGGGGTTAATTAAAGGCTTATGGAGGTCTGTATTGACCCCCATGAGTGAGGGGGTTAATTAAATACTTATGGGGGTCTGTATTGACCCCCATGAGTGACCGGGTTAATGAAGGGCTTATGGGGGTCTATATTGACTCCCATGAGTGATGGGGTTAATTAGGTGCTTATGGGGTCTGTATTGACCCCCATGAGTGACAGGGTTAATGAAGGGCTTATGGGGGTCTATATTAACCCCCATGAGTGAGGGGGTTAATGAAGTGCTTATGGGGGCCTGTATTGACCCCCATGAGTGACAGGGTTAATGAAGGGCTTTTCGTGTGTCTGAACTCGGAATTTTGGGACTTAAATGGAGGTGTAACTTCACTTTCAGAGGTCCTGGATGCCCCCCTTGCTATGGGTAAGCTTTTTATGTATATTTTGTAAGTATTTGATGTGTTTTGACTGTATTTAGGTGCGCGCGGTTCGGCCGTATTTTGCATGCATGTGGGTGTTTGTGCCGTTAAGGTTGGTTCCGAGGTCGTTTTTTTTTCCAAAGTTGTGCGTGTGTGTTTTATTTGAGTGTGAGGCGCCTCTGAGCCTCCACCTCCGCAAATGCGGACCCTCGCTTCGCAAGGGTCCGCATTTGCGGACAAACACAGCCGACGTTGGAGCCTCCACCTTCCGCAAATGCGGACCCTTGCTTCGCGAGGGATGCAGTTCTTGCGAGTTAGCTTCGCGAGCTTGCAAAGCGTGATGACGATTTGTAGTTTGACAACTATTATATGTGATTCAATTAAGTTTTATCATTTGACTTGCCTTTCTTGCAAGCTCTGCTTACTCTGTTTTTCACCCTCAAGTCTTGAAAAGGAAGGCATGACAGCTTTCATGCATTAGCTAATGTTGTTAGTTTAGTTACATACACAAACAATAGAGAACAAAAGTGCACTTCTGGGGTCTTCCTGTTCAGCATAGAATTGCTTGGCATTTCAGGGCTGGTTCACTGTTTTGACTAAGACCAAACTGATATACTACATGATATTTCCATCTGTGAAAACACAAGTGAGCTAAAAGAGGCTGATCTCATAGTAAGTTTCCAGACTTATAGAATAAACTTACTTAGATGTTGTTTGTTCTCAGATTGAGCGCCTCTGATTGTTTTATTTTGTTTGTATGCAGATGTTCATTAGATTTTGATCTCCCAAGGGATATACTGTAGGAGACTCCAGACGTGGACTCACTGTGCCTTATGGAGTGCTGTTACACCTCACAGAGGAGGCCAAATAGAGGCCAAAATACTTATCTGGGGTTTGCAACTGCTTCTGTTCAGGGTAGAATTGCCTGGTATTTCAGGGCTGGATCACTCTTCTGAGTAAGACCAGAGTGATTTACTGCAGGAGATTTCTCCCTGTGAAGGGCACAAGTAAGCTAAAAGAGGCTGCTCTCTGAGTAGGTAATCAGATCTATAGAACAAGTGTTGTTCATTCTGATATCTAACAACTCTGACTTGTTTTTGCTTGTATACTTCCCACATATACAATCATAATTTAAAGAGAAGTTGAGAAATTGTATGTTTAGCTATGTGTATTTTATTCCTGAGCAGAACACAAGAATAGTAGTAAGATGACATGGAACTCACACATTTCTTCTAGTATAAATTTAAAATTGGAGATTTTAAATATTACTAAAGTTTCTTTGCATGAACCATAGTGCTGCAGTGATTACACATGACATATACTGTAATTTCAATAGAATTCATTCAAGCCTTGCATGAGTTTCGGCACCAAACCGTTTCTATATCACCAGTAGCAATATCCTTTCAGGGAATATTATCCCACTTTTAATTCAGCAGAATCCTTACAAACATGCAATGTTCCAGGGACTACATACCGTCTTTCATCTGGCAAATTCTGGTTCGTTTCTCCTAGCCTTAAATATATATGCACTTCATTATCCATGCACTCTTACTTTGTAGCATAAACTCTTTCCATTTCTTAATGTTTATAAGGAACATATGTTTATACAAATAAGGTACAAGAATAATCAATCATATATTTTCACTAATCGGTATACATATAATCTCTCAAGACAATATATCTTTAAATAGTTCAAACCATATTGCTTTAATCTACAAGACAAATCTAACTCTTCATTTATCCCCTCTGCAATAAAAAGTTCCTAATCTTTTAATCTTTTAATCTGGTATGCTTCACTTTGTAGTAATCTAAATTCCATACTGTCATGGCTATTTGAAGGGAATACCTCTTCTAAAATTAACCATTTAAAGTCACATACATTATATATGTATTTATAAAATGTCTACCTGCATCATAATTTTGAGTTGAAGATTTATGTTAATTGAGTCTAATTTTCACAGCCCCAAAAGTTTGTCCTACATTGCCCTTCCTGCAGGGATATTTAAGGAGATAGATCACAGATGTATCACATGTACTGTATAAAATCCTTTTAACTTAAAACCCATAATATGGGATGCATGTGTAACAAAATATGTTTTAATAGCTGGCTGCAATGTGGGTGATTTAAACATGGGTAGGTACCATTTCTAGATGTTGTGAAGCAAGTTTGTTTTAATGTATGTTTATTTATCATCAAATCTGTTTTCATTAACTGATCTCCTAAATTTCTCCCTCTCCTATAAGAAAATAAGGGTTATTCCCAAAACATCTTACCATATGTCACGCAATTCTTTAGTAATGTCTATAATTTCACAGTGGTATCATGTATTCATTTAGCATGTATATCAAACTGACTGACAAAAGGTATTCTTTCTTTTAGTGTTTTCTTCTTCTGGCACGTCAGAAGTTGGTCCCTATTCATCAGTCTAACCTCTTCCATAGTTTTACATTAATTAATTTCATCATAATGCCTTTCTCTAAATGTTTAATCATCTTCTTAGCTTGTACTTCAAAATTAGCATAATTTTAGACGATAACTTTTTTAAATACCATATTTATCGGCATATAACACGCACCGGCGTATAACACGCACCTCATTTTAAGAAGGGAATTTCAGAAAAAAATAAAATAAAATAAAGAACTTTGAAGCAAAATCCTCAACCTCAACCTCCCTCCTCATCCTCAACCTCCCTCCTCATCCTCCCTCCTCAACCCCCTCCTCAAACCCCCCCCATCCTCAATCCCCTCCTCCACCCGCCCATCCTCAACCTCCTTCCTCAACCCCCCTCCTCAACCTCAACCCCCCTCCTCAACCTCAACCCCCCTCCTCAACCTCTCAACCTTCCTCCTCATCCTCAACCCCCCTCCTCAACCTCCCTCCTCATCCTCAACCCCCTCCTCATCCTCAACCCCCTCCTCAACCTCCCTCCTCAACCTTCTTCCTTAACCCCCCCATCCTCAACCCCCTCCTCAACCCCCCCATCCTCAAATCCCCTCAACCCCCCTCCTCAACCCAACAATCCTCATCCTCCTTCCTCAACTCCCCTATCCTCAACCCCTCTTTACTCAACCTCAATCCCCCTCCTCAACCTCAACCCCCCTCCTCAACCTCCCTCCTCATCATCAACCCCCCACCTCATCGTCAACCCCCCTCCTCATCCTCAACCTCCTTCCTCATCCTCAACCCCCTCCTCATCCTCAACCCCCTCCTCAACCTCCCTCCTCAACCCCCCATCCTCAACCCCCTCCTCAACCTCCCTCCACAACCCCCTATCCTCAACCCCCTCCTCAACCTCAACCCCCCCTCCTCAACCTCAACCCCCCTCCTCAACCTCCCTCCTCATCCTCAACCTCCCTCCTCAGTCTAAACCCCCTCCGCATTCTAACCCCCCTCCTCAACCTAAACCCCCCTCCTCCTCAACCTAAACCCCCCTCCTCCTCAACCTAAACCCCCCTTACTTACCTGCTTCTGCTCCGGCCTCCGCTCCGCTCCTTGATTCGGTGACATCACATGTGCGCCAGCGCGCCACGTCATTAGCATATGAGGAGGGGGGGTTAGAATGCGGAGGGGGTTTAGAGTGAGGAGGGAGGTTGAGGATGAGGAGGGGGGAGGGAATATCGGTGTATAACACGCACCTATCATTTGCCCCCTATTTTCAGGGAGAAAAAGTGGGTGTTATACGCCGATAAATGCGGTAACTGATTTTGATAATTGGCAAAACATATTTATACATACATACAAAAATAAAATCCAAAATATAGAGCCTCATTCAATTGAGATCCAGGCTCAGAAATGGAGCCCATAACTTAATATTGCTATTCAATTAGCTTCAATTTGCAGGCTCCGATCGAGTTCCAGGTTCCGGCCAGTGATTCCTTGTGATTCATAGCAATTTTTAAAATCGAAAGTTAATGCCCCTCCAAGCCTTTGATCTTTTGCAGCCGCAAGACTTCTGAAAGCTAAAATTCACAAACCGCTTTTCAATTGCTCCGATTCCTCCTCGCTAACCACTCAATCAAGCCCGCAAATGGCAAAATTCGAACCACAAGTTAAGGGTACCAAGAAGGACTCGCAAAGGGCTTAATAACATGTACGGAGCACTTTAAAATCAAATAAAAATTAAATACAGCACTGTAAATGATGGGGAACACAATGTAAGACATTAGAATTAATTGCACAACAGTCCCAAGCCTGTAAATATGGAATATAAAAATATGTTTTAATATGTAATTTTCAGGGAATCAATGTGTTATTACATATAATGGAATTTGCATGTAATAGAATATCATATTTACAGCTTTATCAATATTTCATTATATCTGTAATGTGGGTCCGAATTCAATGAAAAATGGAGGTTGGATTTCAAAGTCCTACGGGCTTGAACCACGAGTCACGATTGGACCCACATTCCATTGGCTGTTTCTAACCAAGAGTTACGGCCTTGCGTCATCGATCATGTTCAAGCCCGCAAATGCTACTTTCGATAGCATTATTTGTGATGTGCGCTATCGGGCCAGGATTTGCGGCCCAGGTCAATTAAATAGCACATGAACTTGTGGCCGCTGCGGGCTCGCAGCAGGCCCGCAGACATACGGCCTACTCCAATCGAGTTGCAGCCTCTGAATTGAATGAGACCCATAGTCTGTAATACAGTTTATATATTCATTATTTTTTACCCGGTCTCAATTTCTATTTTCTTTTCTAATTTCTATTTTCTGGTTTCTCAGAATTGTGTGTAATCAAAATTGCACCATATTTGCATATATCTGTAATTTTAAAAGCTGTATTGATATGTGTTACTGTAGCATTTTAAAACAGTGTATTTTAAATATGTGACACAGTCATCTTTGAGTTCTTACTAGACAAATATATGATTTATTGGCAATGTAACATACTGTATATACACTGTTACCTAACAAATAAACAAAATAGCAAAAGCTTTATACAAAACAGTAAGTAACAGTAAATAGTTGTGATAAATCAAAATTAAGTGATCACCCATAATGTGAGAGATTTTAACCCACCTTTTAAACAACAAGCTTTCCTACGATATAATCCTGATGTGCTGATGTGTTCTTGCAAAAGGGAAAAAAAGTAGGGGGAGAAATTAAGTTTGTTAAATCTTCCTCTATAAGATTATGTCCTATCATAAAAAAAAAAAAAAGGAAATTCTAGAATTCTTACAGAAGAATTGCAGGGGCTCCAGATCACTTTGGCATTGATCGACACACAAGCTAATGATAAATTCACTGCATGCAATAGACATTAGAGGCCTATCATAAAATGTACAAGCAGATTCACATAGTAAACAAGTGTTGTTTTGTTTACATTCTGTTTATCTATGCTGTTCATGACCTGTGTATAATGTTAAAGGTACTCTGTCACCCCAAAATCAAGTTGTTGTTTTAGATTATTCTTAAAGATCATAAAAAAAAACTGGTGCACAGTGTTTTAGCCATTGTTTTCTAAAGTGAATAATTTCTGATAAATTCACTATTATTTGCACTGCATTTTTAGGAAAATGACCATATGCCAAATATTAAATAGTTGCTTGTATGTGCTAATTAGAACCACAATCTGCTTATCTGTCCGTGTAGTGGCCAAAACAAGTACTCTAAACCATGAAAGGTTTCCTCTAGAGAAAAAAAGCTAGTACAATGTATAGCCAGTTTTTTCATGTTCATGTAATCAACTTCCTGTTGGGAAATGTCCCTTTAATCACTGACTACTTTAACAGTATCAAACAAGTATTGTAACCCACACCCAGCTTGTTATCATGTACATCTGATCATGACTTCTGGGAATCTGCCTGCAGAAATGGCAGGAGCCATCTATGAGATCAGCAATGCAATTGTGCATGCACAATGTATGCTCTAGCACAATGAAAGGGGGGGGGGGGGAGTATATGCAGATATGAGGTCACTTTCCTTATAAAAAATATTCCTCACTGCACATTCATACATTATGGTTAACAAGTGTACAGATATAGGACGAGCAGAGAGGGACAAAGCCAGAGTGCTGATAAAAGATAGTGTATGAGGGACATGTTGTCATAGATAGAAGAGTAGATTCAGATTCGATCTGTATTTATTTATGTTAAATGTCCTCTCCTGACTTGATAACTGAACATAGAAGGTAGAAAGGTAGCAGAAGAAGCATAGGGGAAAAAGTACAGGGCTGAGATACAAGGTCAAGGTGGTGGACGCCTGTGGTGCAAAGGATAAATAGACAGAATTGGGAAGAGGGAGAAATAAATGTGGAATCCGATCCAAACAACTCTTTTAAAAACAAACACAAATTACATTAAAATATAAAGTGTACAATATACTTATGTCAACTATGTGTAAAATATAATACAATTATTTTGCATAGAGGTCAGAAGGCCAGATCTGATCACAAGACATTTGTCTATTTATTTTGCATACTGCTTTTCTATATTATACTTTTGCTATTAATACCTTTGTTACATACAATACCTATTTTAACCTATGTCTATTAAAATATTTTTTGGTGATATCATAAGCCACATTAAATTTGAGCTCCGTATCGGCAACGTGAGACCCGTAACTGCTGCAGGATTGAAATCTGACCAAGGTATGGTGCTATTAAATTAGAAGAGGCTGCGAATTACGAGCTTGAGATGCTAACCTGTAAAACATTTGTCGAACGTTGGATTTGTGGCCCTGCCCATGATTAATTAGTCAAACCCGTAGTTACGGGTTTAGACGGAGCCAATGGAAAAAGAGATTATCAACATTATGTCACTGAAAAAAGGGGGGGTAAGATTCCAAAGTCCTACGGGCTACAATTACAATTTGTGATGGGTCCCAAACACGGAAATCAAACATGATATAAAGTATTTGTATGGGCCGATTTGCGAGCTTGAGAATGTTGTGCTATTAATTCTAAGACCTAATATCACTTTCCCTTTTAATAAAAGTACAGTAGTATGTTTTTATTTGCATTTATGGGGCTACGGATTGGACTTTACCCTTGCAAGTCCTCTTTATCACTCGTTGGTCTTTGGGCTCCATTTGCGTGTTACGGGGTTGAACGCAAGTGAATCTGTTGCAATGTCATTGTTAAATTAGAATTTACGGGCTTGAGAGAACAAAGGATTTGCGGCCGCAAAGTTCCACGTTACACATCCCGCAGGCTTGTTTCCGCCTTTCAACTGCTTAACCCACAAGTCGTCTGCGGGTAGGTTTAGGAGGCTCATTGCATAGCAGTAAGTCCTACTGTCTATGTTACGGGCTACGGATTTATGCGTAGCCCAAATTTAATAGGGCTGCAAGTTACTTCTTATGGATATATCACCATCTCTTATTTTGTTAACATTGTGGAAATGTAAATGTATCACTTTTATTCATTAATTTTACGCAGTATATGCTTGTGGTATTTTATTTTGAAGCATGAATAAATAGACATATTAAAAAAAGAATTGCATAGCTATGATTTGAGCAGGGGATTTGTGCTGCAGAATAACACAGACAAATATATTAAACTATTACAAAATTGCATCTTAATTGTATTTTATTGTCTCTTGATCTTTTTGGCCAGTTAAATGCTATTAACCGTGTCACCCAACACTAGCTACTTGCCCGTCAAAAATGATGGGATTAAAATTGTAAGGCTGGCAATGCTTTTGCTCCTCTGAGCACCTTTGGTGCTCATTGCGAGCCCCAGGCATGTGTGATGACGATGCTCACTCGCCTCGCTTTGTGAGGCTCGCGGTTGCGCCCTTGCTTTGCAAGGCACGCTACTGCGTTACGAACATCACAAATTACGCCAATATCCCAAGATCCACAACTATATATGTGATGTTCCATATACTTTACAAAAACATTCAGCTTTATCTAAATATCAGTATTAGTCATATTTCTGGCATTATCTGCAAGACAACATAACAGATTGTAAGTCTGCGAGTTTTCAATCTTGCACGGTGCTTTGGGGAAAGCACTATGGACATTGAATTCTAAGCTCAAACACAGGGCCCTCCATCTTTTGGAATGTGTTAATATTGTTTTGCCTTGATCACGTTACACATAAACAATAATAATAATAATAATAAGAGAATCCTTATATCACATTACAGAGGTATCGTAGCTGTCTCACTGCAGATATTTTGCCTGCAAATGTCACAGCAGAGCACAGACAGCAGCTTATTTTCAGTGTGGTTGTATTTATTTGTTCGTAACGAGAATTTATTCTGAAATTTATATTGATTGTGTTGTGTCTTAAAAGATAAGCTTAAAACAATGCCTAAAGAAACATTGCATAATACATATATATATGTATGCTTGTAAACTTTGAGTCTGACTCAGAGCATAATTAGGCAGTAAATATCATAAATCTAGTTTTAAACTAAACAAAATAGAAGTGTGTTCAATCAGAGAATGAACTAACCTTAATACGTTAGTTCTATGGCCATGATAACCCACTCTGAGAGCAACTTCTTTTAGCTCACTTGTGCCCTTCACAGGGAGAAATATCCTGTAATATATCTGTCTGGTCCCACTAACTAAAGTGGTCCAGCCCCGAAATACCAGGCAACTCTACCCTGAACAGGAGAAACAGCAAACCCCAGACATATGTTTCGGCCTTCGTTGGTCCTCATCAGTGAGGTGTAGCTGAACTCCCCAAGGCAAAGAGAGCAAGGGGTCCACGTCTGGAGTCACATATCACCCTTAGGGAGACTAATCCTAATTTTAAAATAGAAAACAAAAACTGACGCATCTGCTGGTCTCTAGAGACATTCATTCCTTTCTTAAAGGCTGTAAGTGTGACAGGAGTGTCTGTGACTGTCCACTTCTGAGTATGTGGTGAGTGTAATAGGATAAGCTCCAATGATACAATAAACATTTCCCATCTTCTTACCCCCACCATCCAATGTTCATCAGATAAGATCATCCCTTCAATCTCCAAACTATCAGAAAGTGTTGAAGTGAGACAAATATTCTATACACAAGCAGAATCAGCAAAACTTAAGATGTTTTGCAAAGATCATCATGGCTTACATAACTGCTAATATTGTTAGATTTTTATTTACATACTTCACAAACATGAGTTTTTTCCTAAACTACAGTGGTCTTGTAATACTATACTGTGCATAATACTATACTAGTTATAAAGCAGTTCACTGGCTGATAAAAATCTCCCCTGCCACAATAAAGAAGTTGGACAGCAGTGAGCTTGATCAATCTATAATATTAGCATCAGACAATTCTGAATTGAGCATCTCTGACTTTCTATTAATAAATAATAAATAACTGTGAATTATGAACCCATACTGCCATCTAGATGATCAGTTGCCATCAGAACATTAGATCACAAAAAATATTATTTTTGTTCTATTAACTCAGTTTTTCCCATAATGTATTTCTTTTTAAACTGTGTTTATTTGTATTATTATGAAATGACCAACCTTGCTTACAAGGTTTTATAACCAACAGATTGTTATTGGACAACAAACACATCTATGCCTCCAAAAGTTATCTCATAAAAGGAGGTTTGGAACCTTACCTACAATTTTGGTATAAGATCCTTATGTATCTAGTTGATATAGAGCCACTGCTGCGGGCTTGAAATTTGGCCAAGCTACAGTGCTATTAAATTAGAAAAGCTGCGAGCTACGAGCTGGAGAGGCTTTCCGTAAACCATTTGTCGGCTGTCGGATTTGCAGGCTAGATGGAGTCAATGGAAACAGAGATCGTCAGCATTGCGTCACAAGAAAATGGAGGATGGATTTCAAAGTCTTACGGGGTTCAATTACGAGTTACTAGCGAACCCACATTCCAATCACAATGCAATATTGATAAAGCCGCTAATATGCTATTCTATCACATGCGAGTTACAGTATATGTATTAACACATTGATTGCCGGGATCGATATAACACAATAAATATACATGTAATCAAGTATTTTTGTGAGTCGATTTGCAGGCTTGAGAATGTTGTGCTATTAATTCTAAGACCTAACATCACTTTCCCTTTTAATATTAGTACAGCATTGTATACTTATTTGCTTTTCAAGTGCAACATATTGGACTTTACCCCCTTTGCGAGTCCTCTCAAGCACACGTTGGCCTTTGGGCTCCATGTGCGTGTTACAGGCTTGCTCGCTAGTAACTTTGTTGCAATTTAATAGCATGATTGGAAATGTAGTGGTTACAGGATGGACAGATCAAAGGCTTTTTTCGTCCTTGCTGCGGCTTAACCCGCAAGTCGTCTGCGGGCTGCATTACGGGGCTAATTTAATAGCAAAAAGCCCTAAGATCTAAGTTACCCGCTATATTTTAGCACGTAGCCCGAATTTAATGGGGATGATAATTTTCATCACCGGTTTGTGCCAGAAAATGGAGGGCCTCGTGCAAAAAAATATTTGGGGTCCCTGGGAATTTTCTTTTTTAGCCCCCCTCCAACCCCTGGGCCAAATCACTTGGTGCCAAAGGTGCTGTACCCTTCCTCAGTCAATGCTATGCAATCCAAGGTGTTAGTACATTATGTTAGTGGAACACCTTTCTTTCTTTGCAGTATTCTATTAAAATGAACCCACAAGATATCTGATAATAAAAACACTTATTTAGAAATATTCTCACTTTACTGTGCATAATGTACTGAATGCTGTCACAGGCACCTGAGTAGAATAAGCTGGTTCGGTGACCTGCATCTTTATTATAATGATCACCTTACTGATATGGCCAGATTAGTGTGAGGTGGGAAGTGAATCTAGTCTAGCATTTGTACATTCAAGTCCATGTCTCTTTACTTTAAATAACAAAAGTATATACATTGAGTTTATTTAGTTATTAAAGACAGTAGCAAACATCAGTAATGTTTGTTGAACTTTTTAAAAAACCTTTTTTGTTACATGTATGCAACATACAGAACACATTTTTGCATACTTTGCTCCCCTTATCTTTTAACCTTCATTATTAATCACTAAGGTATACTAGAAAAATAAAAATCCACTTTGCAATTTAAACAGTACCTTAACCAGCAGTAAATGTGTAAGACGCATGTGCAATCACACATGCTCGCTATGCTCTCGGGGGTGGTACTACCATGGGTGTTAAAAGGGCCTGAGGGGACTCGGATGGGACCATGGTGGGCATGGGGCCCAAACAGTTTATAATTAATAAAAAAAAAAAAATAGCACTAATTCCCCTACCCCTCGAGAGGAAAGCTTCAGTGCATTGCACCACCTGAACAGGCAGTAGCAACACCCCTGATTTTCATAGTCATTTACACCACTCCTAAAATTATTTCAGTTTGGTTGTTAAATACCCCACTTGGTTAATAGAGACTTACTGTGATCTTAGTTACTCTTGGAATTTTTATTTTCATTAGTCCACTTTATATTTTATTTTCATGTAGTAATATATTATTAAGATAAAGAGAAAATACTATTTACTCATTATTTCTATTTTACACTATGGTTGCAGCAATTTTACTATTCACTGGCATTCCTTCACAGCAAGGTCCCCATGTTACATCTTAGGACCCTGTGAGCGCACTTCCATGTATTTCACTTATATTGATGTCACCGGTGACAAGGTGACAACATAGCCACTGGTGACATCATACAGGCATGCAACATACACAGGCATATATGAACCTGTATTGCATATTAATTTGCTATGTCAGTATTAGCAAGATAGAGGTCTTAGCTATCAAGAGCGGACTGTGAATAAAAAAAGGGTAAATCCCATAGTGGAAAATAGCCCAAATAATAAGCTAGTGTTATCCCTTTGTTTTATTAACATATTAATACAATAAAATATGTTATAAAATGGAGTTTTGATTTGCTGGACATTTTTTTCAGACTTTAGTGTCCTTAAATATACATAAAAACATATACCGTATATACTCGAGTATAAGCTGACCAGAGTATAAGCCGAGGCACCTATTTTACCACAAAATACTGGGTAAAATGAGTGACTCGAGTATAAGCCGACGGTGGGAAATGTCCTGCCCCCTGTGTCCCTCTTGTGGCCTCTGTGTCCCCCTCTCTCTCACGTGTCTCTTCTCCCCTCTCCCTTCCCTGTGTCTCTTTTTCCCTCTGCTCCAGCCTCCGCTTTTTGACCTGGCGCGCATGTGACGTCACATGTGCGCCGGGTCAAGGAGGGGAGGCCGGAGCAGAAGCAGGTAAGTGAGGGGAGAGAGGGAGGTATTTAAGGGAGTTAGAATGAGGAGGGGGGTTTAAGTTGAGGAGGGGGGTTGAGGAGGGAGAATGAGGAGGGGGTTTATAATGAGGAGGGGGGGTTGAGGATGAGAAGGAGGGAGGAAAAGAGACACGGGGGTAGAGAGACACAGGGGGGGGTAGAGAGACATGGGGGGTTAGAGAGACACGGGGGGGTTAGAGAGACATGGGGGGGTTAGAGAGACACGGGGGGGGGAGTGACTCGAGTATAAGCCCTTTTTAGCCTTAAAAAAAAGGCTGAAAAATTCGGCTTATACTCGAGTATATACGGTACATAAAAACTATCGGGCTTATTAAATTGTGATTTGGCCAATTGAAAAAGGCTCTATATAAGCACATAGCATACTTTTTTTACAGATGATTTTAGTTAGTGAACTTCTATCCAAAAGCAAGGTCTTCACTAACTAGAAACTTCTGTAAAAAATATGCTCTGTGCTTATATAGAGCCCTATTCCATTGGCCAAATCGCAATTTAATAAGTCTGTATGTTTGCTCTTTACTTGCTTTCCATCTATTATATAGCAATTCTTAAAATTCAAACTGACAGGATTCAAATTCTCATCATAATGTGAATTATGCTGAATATACTAAAATTTGTAAATGTAATCATTATTCCACTTTATAAGAAATTTTCCACTATTATTATTAAAATAATGGGATAACATTACTTACTTATGATTTACAGTTTCTTTTTTTCACGATGGGCCCAGCCATTAAATCTTCTCTTGATAACAAGACTTATGTTTTGCTTATGCTGCAAATGCAGATCTACAGTCAGGTCCATAAATATTGGGACATCGACACAATTCTTAACTTTTTGGCTCTATACACCACCACAATGGATTTGAAATGAAACTAACAAGATGTGCTTTAACTGCAGACTTTCAGCTTTAATTTGAGGGTATTTACATCCAAATCAGGTGAACGGTGTAGGAATTACAACAGTTTGTATTTGTGCCTCCCACTTTTTACGGGACCAAAAGTAATGGGACAATTGGCTGCTCAGCTGTTCCATGGCCAGGTGTGTGTTATTCCCTCATTATCCCATTTACAAAGAGCAGATACAAGCTCCAGTGTTCATTTCAAGTGTGCTATTCGCATTTGTTGCTGTTAACTCTCAATATGAGATCCAAAGAGCTGTCACTATCAGTGAAGCAAGCCATCATTAGGCTGAAAAAACAAAACAAACCCATCAGAGAGATAGCAAAAACATTAGGTGTGGCCAAATCAACTGTTTGGAACATACTTAAAAAGAAAGAACGCACCGGTGAGCTCAGCAACACCAAAAGACCCGGAAGACCACGGAAAACAACTGTGGTGAATGACCGAAGAATTATTTCCCTGGTGAAGAAAACACCCTTCACAACAGTTGGCCAGATCAAGAACACTCTCCAGGAGGTAGGTGTATGTGTGTCAAAGTCAACAATCAAGAGAAGACTTCACCAGAGTAAATACAGAGGGTTCATCACAAGATGTAAACCATTGGTGAGCCTCAAAAACAGGAAGGCCAGATTAGAGTTTTGCAAACAACACCTAAAAAAGCCTTCACAGTTCTGGAACAACATCCTATGGACAGATGAGACTAAGATTGTAGCAGAGTGATGGGAAGAGAAGAGTATGGAGACAGAAAGGAACTGCTCATGATCCAAAGCATACCACCTCATCAGTGAAGCATGGTGGTGGTAGTGTCATGGCATGGGCATGTATGGCTGCCAATGGAACTGGTTATCTTGTATTTATTGATGATGTGACTGCTGACAAAAGCAGCAGGATGAATTCTGAAGTGTTTCGGGCAATATTATCTGCTCATATTCAGCCAAATGCTTCAGAACTCATTGGACGACGCTTCACAGTGCAGATGGACAATGACCCGAAGCATACTGCAAAAGCAACCAAAGAGTTTTTTAAGGGTAAGAAGTGGAATGTTATGCAATGGCCAAGTCAATCACCTGATCTGAATCCGATTGAGCATGCATTTCACTGGCTGAAGACAAAACTGAAGGGAAAATGCCCCAAGAACAAGCAGGAACTGAAGACAGTTGCAATAGAGGTCTGGCAGAGCCTCACCAGGGATGAAACCCAGCGTCTGGTGATGTCTATGCGTTCCAGACTTCAGGCTGTAATTGACTGCAAAGGATTTGCAACCAAGTATTAAAAAGTGAAAGTTTGTTTTATGACTGTTAATCTGTCCCATTACTTTTGGTCCCTTAAAAAGTGGGAGGCACATATACAAACTGTTGTAATTCCTACACCGTTCACCTGATTTGGATGTAAATACCCTCAAATTAAAGCTGAAAGTCTGCAGTTAAAGCACATCTTGTTAGTTTCATTTCAAATCCATTGTGGTGGTGTATAGAGCCAAAACGTTTAGAATTGTGTCGATATCCCAATATTTATGGACCTGACTGTATATGCAAAATAGACCCGCACACATATTTTACATGGTTGTGCAATGTCAGTGGTGATTGCATTTTCGCTGGTGATTATGCACAACCAAATGTACAAGATAAGCAGTGTGTGAGCTTTTGTTGCATATAAATATAGTAACATACCGATCTTGCTGTTTATAGAAAAATGGCTGCTCCTGTAATGCCATAATGGAAAATAGAAAGTCTAAGTGATGATTAAGTAGTTGTAGCCCTTTATTTTAATAATATAGTAATACAAGAAAACATGTTTAGGAAAATGTCTAGACCCAACATGGAAAATAGAAAGATTAAATCATAAATAATGTTATTCCCATAAATGAATAATATATTAATACTAGACAATATGTTATAAACTTGCCCATATACTCCCTTGTCTTGTTTGTTGTACTATAGTGCAGTACACTGCAAACCTGCCACATAACATCCACCTCTAATTGCTCCCCAGAAAAGAACTTGCTCATGGCACCTGGCTAGAGAAGGCTGGGTCTATGTGTGAAACACAAACAAACAGAAATGTAAATGTAATGCAAATGAGGCACCCCTTCCAAGGAGGCGACTCTAAGTGGCTGCCTTGTTCACCTAGTTATAAATCTGTCAATGACTATTATAGATTTACTAGCGACTTGCCCGTCAAAAAATGACGGTCAATAAAATGTAAATGTTGTGAAATTTGTTTGCAACACAAAATGAGTCACCTACATTTGTCCCTTCTTTTTTTTTCTAAAAATAAAAACACATAATTTTTTTTAACTTTTTATTTTTTTAACTTTCAACTTATATTTCCCAAACATTAAACTTTGTAACATGCAACTTGTATATGAAACATTCGTTCAACATTTTGTTAACAATACTAACACTTTTCAATACATATTTATCCCTGAGTAACTGCGGACTATATTAACTTAGAGTAAGTAAATTGTTTTAACAATAACATGCTTTTTATAATTTGTAACATATTTGTTAAACTCTTGTTAAACTAAATTAGCATTGAATCCAGAGGAAGGCAAACAATAAAAAACCCCTATTGAAACTTGTCCAGTTGTATCAAATAAGGGAAAAAAATGAATTCCTTCCTGACCCCATTAACTGGCGATCAGATTTCTCCCTGAATCAATACTTTGGGCCTCATTCTATTACCGGCCGTAAATCGGCCGTAAGGCTGCGATTCCTTGCGGGGGTTCTGTTAACTCGCGATTCTATTATACGGCCCCGCAAGGATCTCCTCTTACGGCCATATCTTGGAACCGGCCGTAAGCTCTGATATATAAAAACGCAAAAATAAATTCAAGCCTGCACTGTACAGCTCTGTAAATGCTAGGGATCATATTGGGGGACATGAGGATTAAAAGTAACCCACTCTCAAGCTTGCACATCAGCCCAAACCCGAGTTCAAATTAACTGTTTATTTTCCGGCTGCGGCGTGGTCGGGTCTGATGTGCTCCAAGCACTCTGGACTTTTTACATGGATATTTTACGGATATTAAAAATAAAATATTTTACGGATTTGAGTATAGGGTAATTATGTGCTATTTTTTCTAACACCGAAAATCCCTTTATAGTCTTCTCAAAGTACAGGATGGCTTTATTTGAGCTATTTTATGTGCTTAATTGGTGCTAGCGGGACCTCTTTCCTGCAAGTAAGCTGCGGCTCGTTTTTAGCCTTGCAGAGAGGGTTCCCGGAGCAATTGAATTGCAAATAGGAATTTCTTACGGCCGAAACTCTTGCGGCCGTTTTAGATCAAAGGCTTTCCTCCGGCGCGAGCGGCCGCAAGAGATAGCAAGGCGCCGGCCGCAAGCCTGCCGGAGCCCCCGGCCGTAAGGGAATAGAATAGCCGAATAGCTTGCGGCCGGTCCTTGCGGCCCCGCAACGGCTGCGGCCGCTAATAGAATGAGGCCCTTTGTCTTTAAATAATACATTTCCAATTATTATTAAATACTTCAACTTTATACTAACAATACATATTTGACTATACCACATATATATTTACCAAACTTTTTTAAACATTCCAAAAACACATATTTAACATCTGAAATTGTAACTTCAAACAATAACATTTAACTCTTGTAAATTATGAAAAATTCAGTGAATTGTTTTGTGGGGCCAATCATGTAAATATAAAACTTTGAACCCATTCAAATCTGTTTAAGAATATTTTACTGTTGTTAATTTTTTTTATTTTTTTGGTTTTTTTCATTTTGTCCATTCTGCAAATATCACATATATTTTCATAAGTGAAATAGTGGTCTCCTATTTAAAGAGTCCCAGAGTACTTTAATTTAGTACTGGAAGTCAAACCACTGTTCTCTATGTTTTTTTGTCCATTCTTTAGATGTTTTATGTGAAATATTGTTTTTGTGCAATCATATTGAGTCCCATAAAATGTTGGCATTAAAATGAAACCACTGTCCTCTATCTTTCCAACACCTCATAGTAGACAATGTTTTTGGTGTAAACACATCCATCGTCCAATAAATGACCTTGAGTTTCGTTTTCTTCAACATGCACTTTAATTTCTTTTGGATTAGTGCACCTTGAAAAAGCCACATAGAGTTGTCCATGTGCAAAAACTAGTTCCTTTAAAAAAATCCCAACTGACTTAAAAGTTTGTCCTTGGGATTTATTGATGGTCATAGCAAATGCCATGATAACTGGAAATTGTCTCCGTTGAAGGACAAAGGGCAAACCCCTCTCACTTGGAGCTAAATCAATTCTTGGTATAAAAACTCGTTCACCTTTATGAGTACCAGTTATAATTTCTGCATGTAAAAAAATTATCTTTTAACTCATGCACAATTAATCTGGTCCCATTACAAAGTCTTTTTTTTGGATTCATATTTTGCAATAACATAACAATTGCGCCTTTTTTCAATTGTAAAATATGTGGGGGCATTCCAGATGGTGTTAACGAATTAATAAATTCAATACTAAAATTCGATTCACTGTCTTTATCATCTGACAGAATTGAATCTGCACTGTAATAATTCTTTTGTGGTGCATTGATATATTTTAAAATTTCGTTATTTACATTCAAGGCATCGATATTTTTTGATGTTAATATCACTTTGTTTGTAATGTCTGTGTAATCCTCATTATTAAGAGTGTTTAGAAATATGGCTGATAAAAGTGATTCATTGCAAACCATTTCTGATGGAATTTCAATGGTATCATTTGGTAAATGCTGTATTTCTGGATGTTTTCCATCTACGATTTTAATGAGCCAGTCATTGAATTCATTTTGGCCTTCAGATCTCATATTTAATTCTAATTTGAGATGTGTAAATATTTGCCACAGTTTACTGGTCTTGATACATGTTTCAATGATCTCTGTTCTATTTCCGTGTGGCACAACAGGTAATGTTTGCCTCAAATCGCCTCCTAACAGCATCACCTTTCCACCAAATGGCAACTTATTTATTATCCATCACTTCTTTTAAGAATCTGTCAATACATTGCAGTGCATAACATGACATCATTGTTGCCTCGTCTATGATAATTAGTTTAGTTAGTTTCCTGATGTTTCCAAAATGGGAACTGGCAGCTTAAATCCACTATGCACAGTTCTACCACCATCTAACAAAAGTGCACCAATTCAAGTTGTTGCAAATGGCATAGCTATCTGACCCTGTGATTGAATATAACTCATCAAACAATTGTACAGATAAGTTTTTCCTGATCCACCTAGTCCCTCTAGATAGAAATACCGTTCTTTGACCATTTCATCTTCTGTAGCATTTGTGATGGCATGAAATGCTTCTAACTGTAAATTATTTAAAGTTGCCAGTTTTTCTTGTTTTTTTTGTTTTTGAAGCTCAGTGTTTTTGAAGCCCAGCCATTAAATCTTCTCTTGATAACAAGACTTATGTTTTGCTTATGCTGCAAATGCAGATCTACAGTCAGGTCCATAAATATTGGGACATCGACACAATTCTTAACTTTTTGGCTCTATACACCACCACAATGGATTTGAAATGAAACTAACAAGATGTGCTTTAACTGCAGACTTTCAGCTTTAATTTGAGGGTATTTACATCCAAATCAGGTGAACGGTGTAGGAATTACAACAGTTTGTATATGTGCCTCCCACTTTTTAAGGGACCAAAAGTAATGGGACAGATTAACAGTCATAAAACAAACTTTCACTTTTTAATACTTGGTTGCAAATCCTTTGCAGTCAATTACAGCCTGAAGTCTGGAACGCATAGACATCACCAGTCGCTGGGTTTCATCCCTGGTGAGGCTCTGCCAGACCTCTATTGCAACTGTCTTCAGTTCCTGCTTGTTCATGGGGCATTTTCCCTTCAGTTTTGTCTTCAGCAAGTGAAATGCATGCTCAATCGGATTCAGATCAGGTGATTGACTTGGCCATTGCATAACATTCCACTTCTTACCCTTAAAAAACTCTTTGGTTGCTTTTGCAGTATGCTTCGGGTCATTGTCCATCTGCACTGCAGAAGCAGGTAAGTGAGGGGAGAGAGGGAGGTATTTAAGGGAGTTAGAATGAGGAGGGGGGTTTAAGTTGAGGAGGGGGGTTGAGGAGGGAGAATGAGGAGGGGGTTTATAATGAGGAGGGGGGGTTGAGGATGAGAAGGAGGGAGGAAAAGAGACACGGGGGTAGAGAGACATGGGGGGTTAGAGAGACACGGGGGGGTTAGAGAGACATGGGGGGGTTAGAGAGACACGGGGGGGGGGGAGTGACTCGAGTATAAGCCCTTTTTAGCCTTAAAAAAAAGGCTGAAAAATTCGGCTTATACTCGAGTATATACGGTACATAAAAACTATCGGGCTTATTAAATTGTGATTTGGCCAATTGAAAAAGGCTCTATATAAGCACATAGCATACTTTTTTTACAGATGATTTTAGTTAGTGAACTTCTATCCAAAAGCAAGGTCTTCACTAACTAGAAACTTCTGTAAAAAATATGCTCTGTGCTTATATAGAGCCCTATTCCATTGGCCAAATCGCAATTTAATAAGTCTGTATGTTTGCTCTTTACTTGCTTTCCATCTATTATATAGCAATTCTTAAAATTCAAACTGACAGGATTCAAATTCTCATCATAATGTGAATTATGCTGAATATACTAAAATTTGTAAATGTAATCATTATTCCACTTTATAAGAAATTTTCCACTATTATTATTAAAATAATGGGATAACATTACTTACTTATGATTTACAGTTTCTTTTTTTCACGATGGGCCCAGCCATTAAATCTTCTCTTGATAACAAGACTTATGTTTTGCTTATGCTGCAAATGCAGATCTACAGTCAGGTCCATAAATATTGGGACATCGACACAATTCTTAACTTTTTGGCTCTATACACCACCACAATGGATTTGAAATGAAACTAACAAGATGTGCTTTAACTGCAGACTTTCAGCTTTAATTTGAGGGTATTTACATCCAAATCAGGTGAACGGTGTAGGAATTACAACAGTTTGTATATGTGCCTCCCACTTTTTAAGGGACCAAAAGTAATGGGACAATTGGCTGCTCAGCTGTTCCATGGCCAGGTGTGTGTTATTCCCTCATTATCCCATTTACAAAGAGCAGATACAAGCTCCAGTGTTCATTTCAAGTGTGCTATTTGCATTTGTTGCTGTTAACTCTCAATATGAGATCCAAAGAGCTGTCACTATCAGTGAAGCAAGCCATCATTAGGCTGAAAAAACAAAACAACCCCATCAGAGAGATAGCAAAAACATTAGGTGTGGCCAAATCAACTGTTTGGAACATATTTAAAAAGAAAGAACGCACCGGTGAGCTCAGCAACACCAAAAGACCCGGAAGACCACGGAAAACAACTGTGGTGGATGACCGAAGAATTATTTCCCTGGTGAAGAAAACACCCTTCACAACAGTTGGCCAGATCAAGAACACTCTCCAGGAGGTAGGTGTATGTGTGTCAAAGTCAACAATCAAGAGAAGACTTCACCAGAGTAAATACAGAGGGTTCACCACAAGATGTAAACCATTGGTGAGCCTCAAAAACAGGAAGGCCAGATTAGAGTTTTGCAAACAACACCTAAAAAAGCCTTCACAGTTCTGGAACAACATCCTATGGACAGATGAGACTAAGATCAACTTGTACCAGAGTGATGGGAAGAGAAGAGTATGGAGACAGAAAGGAACTGCTCATGATCCAAAGCATACCACCTCATCAGTGAAGCATGGTGGTGGTAGTGTCATGGCATGGGCATGTATGGCTGCCAATGGAACTGGTTATCTTGTATTTATTGATGATGTGACTGCTGACAAAAGCAGCAGGATGAATTCTGAAGTGTTTCGGGCAATATTATCTGCTCATATTCAGCCAAATGCTTCAGAACTCATTGGACGACGCTTCACAGTGCAGATGGACAATGACCCGAAGCATACTGCAAAAGCAACCAAAGAGTTTTTTAAGGGTAAGAAGTGGAATGTTATGCAATGGCCAAGTCAATCACCTGATCTGAATCCGATTGAGCATGCATTTCACTTGCTGAAGACAAAACTGAAGGGAAAATGCCCCAAGAACAAGCAGGAACTGAAGACAGTTGCAATAGAGGTCTGGCAGAGCCTCACCAGGGATGAAACCCAGCGTCTGGTGATGTCTATGCGTTCCAGACTTCAGGCTGTAATTGACTGCAAAGGATTTGCAACCAAGTATTAAAAAGTGAAAGTTTGTTTTATGACTGTTAATCTGTCCCATTACTTTTGGTCCCTTAAAAAGTGGGAGCCACATATACAAACTGTTGTAATTCCTACACCGATCACCTGATTTGGATGTAAATACCCTCAAATTAAAGCTGAAAGTCTGCAGTTAAAGCACATCTTGTTAGTTTCATTTCAAATCCATTGTGGTGGTGTATAGAGCCAAAAAGTTTAGAATTGTGTCGATATCCCAATATTTATGGACCTGACTGTATATGCAAAATAGACCCGCACACATATTTTACATGGTTGTGCAATGTCAGTGGTGATTGCATTTTCGCTGGTGATTTTGCACAACCAAATGTACAAGATAAGCAGTGTGTGAGCTTTTGTTGCATATAAATATAGTAACATACCGATCTTGCTGTTTATAGAAAAATGGCTGCTCCTGTAATGCCATAATGGAAAATAGAAAGTCTAAGTGATGATTAAGTAGTTGTAGCCCTTTATTTTAATAATATAGTAATACAAGAAAACATGTTTAGGAAAATGTCTAGACCCAACATGGAAAATAGAAAGATTAAATCATAAATAATGTTATTCCCATAAATGAATAATATATTAATACTAGACAATATGTTATAAACTTGCCCATATACTCCCTTGTCTTGTTTGTTGTACTATAGTGCAGTACACAGCAAACCTGCCACATAACATCCACCTCTAATTGCTCCCCAGAAAAGAACTTGCTCATGGCACCTGGCTAGAGAAGGCTGGGTCTATGTGTGAAACACAAACAAACAGAAATGTAAATGTAATGCAAATGAGGCACCCCTTCCAAGGAGGCGACTCTAAGTGGCTGCCTTGTTCACCTAGTTATAAATCTGTCAATGACTATTATAGATTTACTAGCGACTTGCCCGTCAAAAAATGACGGTCAATAAAATGTAAATGTTGTGAAATTTGTTTGCAACACAAAATGAGTCACCTACATTTGTCCCTTCTTTTTTTTTCTAAAAATAAAAACACATAATTTTTTTTAACTTTTTATTTTTTTAACTTTCAACTTATATTTCCCAAACATTAAACTTTGTAACATGCAACTTGTATATGAAACATTCGTTCAACATTTTGTTAACAATACTAACACTTTTCAATACATATTTATCACTGAGTAACTGCGGACTATATTAACTTAGAGTAAGTAAATTGTTTTAACAATAACATGCTTTTTATCATTTGTAACATATTTGTTAAACTCTTGTTAAACTAAATTAGCATTGAATCCAGAGGAAGGCAAACAATAAAAAACCCTATTGAAACTTGTCCAATTGTATCAAAGAGGGAAAAAAATGAATTCCTTCCTGACCCCATTAACTGGCGATCAGATTTCTCCCTGGATCAATACTTTGTCTTTAAATAATACATTTCCAATTATTATTAAATACTTCAACTTTATACTAACAATACATATTTGACTATACCACATATATATTTACCAAACTTTTTTAAACATTCCAAAAACACATATTTAACATCTGAAATTGTAACTTCAAACAATAACATTTAACTCTTGTAAATTATGAAAAATTCAGTGAATTGTTTTGTGGGGCCAATCATGTAAATATAAAACTTTGAACCCATTCAAATCTGTTTAAGGATATTTTACTGTTGTTAATTTTTTTTATTTTTTCATTTTTTTCATTTTGTCCATTCTTCAATTATCACATATATTTTCATAAGTGAAATAGTGGTCTCCTATTTAAAGAGTCCCAGAGTACTTTAATTTAGTACTGGAAGTCAAACCACTGTTCTCTATGTTTTTTTGTCCATTCTTTAGATGTTTTATGTGAAATATTGTTTTTGTGCAATCATATTGAGTCCCATAAAATGTTGGCATTAAAATGAAACCACTGTCCTCTATCTCTCCAACACCTCATAGTAGACAATGTTTTTGGTGTAAACACATCCATCGTCCAATAAATGACCTTGAGTTTCGTTTTCTTCAACATGCACTTTAATTTCTTTTGGATTAGTGCACCTTGAAAAAGCCACATAGAGTTGTCCATGTGCAAAAACTAGTTCCTTTAAAAAAATCCCAACTGACTTAAAAGTTTGTCCTTGGGATTTATTGATGGTCATAGCAAATGCCATGATAACTGGAAATTGTCTCCGTTGAAGGACAAAGGGCAAACCCCTCTCACTTGGAGCTAAATCAATTCTTGGTATAAAAACTCGTTCACCTTTATGGGTACCAGTTATAATTTCTGCATGTAAAAAAATGATCTTTTAACTCATGCACAATTAATCTGGTCCCATTACAAAGTCTTTTTTTTGGATTCATATTTCGCAATAACATAACAATTGCGCCTTTTTTCAATTGTAAAATATGTGGGGGCATTCCAGATGGTGTTAACGAATTAATAAATTCAATACTAAAATTCGATTCACTGTCTTTATCATCTGACAGAATTGAATCTGCACTGTAATAATTCTTTTGTGGTGCATTGATATATTTTAAAATTTCGTTATTTACATTCAAGGCATCGATATTTTTTGATGTTAATATCACTTTGTTTGCAATGTCTGTGTAATCCTCATTATTAAGAGTGTTTAGAAATATGGCTGATAAGAGTGATTCATTGCAAACCATTTCTGATGGAATTTCAATGGTATCATTTGGTAAATGCTGTATTTCTGGATGTTTTCCATCTACGATTTTAATGAGCCAGTCATTGAATTCATTTTGGCCTTCAGATCTCATATTTAATTCTAATTTGAGATGTGTAAATATTTGCCACAGTTTACTGGTCTTGATACATGTTTCAATGATCTCTGTTCTATTTCCGTGTGGCACAACAGGTAATGTTTGCCTAAAATCGCCTCCTAACAGCATCACCTTTCCACCAAATGGCAACTTATTATCCATCACTTCTTTTAAGAATCTGTCAATACATTGCAGTGCATGACATGACATCATTGTTGCCTCGTCTATGATAATTGGTTTAGTTAGTTTCCTGAGGTTTCCAAAATGGGAACTGGCAGCTTAAATCCACTATGCACAGTTCTACCACCATCTAACAAAAGTGCAGCAATTCCAGTTGTTGCAAATGGCATAGCTATCTGACCCTGTGATTGAATATAACTCATCAAACAATTGTACAGATAAGTTTTTCCTGATCCACCTAGTCCCTCTAGATAGAAATACCGTTCTTTGACCATTTCATCATCTGTAGCATTTGTGATGGCATGAAATGCTTCTAACTGTAAATTATTTAAAGTTGCCAGTTTTTCTTGGGTTTTTTGTTTTTGAAGCTCAGTGTCATAATCATCAAAATTGATGTCATCTATAAGTCCTGGATCTGGTAAATTAAAACTTGCACAATTTAATTCATGAGCCAACAATATTTCTTGGATTTCCATCAATGTTTTTAACAGAGCTATTGGTTCTCTGTAACGTTTCAAGAAATCTTCTGACATATTTAATTTAAATGTTTCCCACAAAGTGAAAGCATCAGGTACATTGCAAAATATACAAATGAATGCAAATTGTTGTCTCATTTGCTTAGGCATTTGACATAGTGCTGCTTCTTCCAGACACCTCTCCCATTCTGTATCATCAGCTATGAAATTTTGATGTCTTGCAGCTAATAGGAATGTATCATAAACTATGTCATTCACTGGACGTAAATGCTCAAAACTCTGTGCACCAGGAACATGTAGCAGAAGTAATCTTAAGCGGAAACGTTCAATGTCCCTTGGACTGATGGTATAAATGCGTGGTATGATTATATGTGCATCTCTTCTTCGTTGTCGCCATAGACCATTTACAAATACATAGTGATATGGTATCTCTATGTATAAAAATTGTCTGGCCTGCGTATCCTGACAGTTTAATTTAAAACACGCAGTAAGTGTGGTATCTCTGTCTTCACTTTGATATAATGCAGTTCTTTCATTTCCTTGAGTAAAGCAAACCAACTGACTTTGAGGCAAATGTACAGCTAAACGATAGATAGCATGTGACCGATCATGCATCTCAAATTTCAAAAGGCGCCACATTGCTTCAGGAGCACTCAAATAACGAGCATCTAAATAATTTGATAGTTCATCATGTAAAATTGGATTTTCGTTTTCATTTCCAGCACCTTGTACAACAACAGTAGCTGCATCATATCCTTTGTATATATATTTATACACATACTTAATTGATTTAATCAAAGTGCAAGCTTCCACATTGATGTGTGCATTGTACTTTATGAGCAAATGTGGATTTTATGGAACGACAAATCTATTATCAACCTTTTGGCCACGGATAATAGCTGTTTGTCCTTGTGTTCTTTTATACAAAGGATATCCATCACAATTTGCATAAGTTTGCATTTGAAATTGTTTTGGAAATTCTTTCGTACATTTTTTATTTTCTATACATGGTGAATTAGGATTCATCTCTCCACATGGGCCATGAATCATTCTATGTGTAACAATCTCCCAAAGTTTTGTATATTTTTCTTGGTCTGGCAATTGTGCAGAAATTACTGAATCCACTCTCTCTGCAGTGTTCAACTTGTCTTTTTCCTGCAGTATTAAAAGTATGTGAGCATGTGGCAGTCCTCTTTTTTGAAATTCAATGGTGTAAACAAAAGCCACACATTGTCCAAATAAGTGTGCTTTGAATACTCTTGCCACTAAATCTGGTCAGTCAGAAGTAGGTTGTCCCAGATTCAAATTTTCCTTGATCTCTGGCCATTGTGGATTACACGTGAATGTAATAAATAAATCTGGTTTTCCAAATTTTGTAACAATAGCCATGGCATCATTATACCTTTCTCGCATATTGCGAGGAGATCCTTGGAAAGAGGATGGCAAAATAATTGCTCTTCCAGCTGGAATGTCTCTGTTGGAAGCTAAATCTGCCACATAATCCATTAATCCACAATACTGTTCTACTTGTAATTTATTTTGTTGTTATTTAATGAAATTTAGATTATTGGCTTCAACTCGTAAATATGAATCAATAATCCATTGTTGAGTGAGTTTTCCTCATTGTAAAATTGGATTAAAACAATCACGGATAGCAGTTTGTGCCACTTTATATTCCAGCATGGAAATATTAGATCTAATACGAAGTTTAGTATTGAGATAACTTTCCAATTGTAATTTTGGTTCCCATCCTGGTTCCCCATTTGGAAAGAAAATGGTATATGTCATTGGATCTAAATTACAGCTTAATATATTGATGTTGATAAATGGTTGTTCTTCATTGCGTGGACATATTCTAATATCCCACTGAAAAGGTGGTTCACCATCTTCATTTTTAAATACCATGGCAACCTCATTTACAGTAGGTAAATTATATCTTCTTTGATCAGTGTTGAGATCTCTTTTTAACACCATATTGACTCTTGGTGTAGGCAATTGATGTCTTTCAGCATGTTCCTGTGGTTCTTTTTCAAGCTGTGCTAATTGTTTGTATGCTTGACTATATGGGTTTTTTTGCATAATTTTTTCCAGCTGTTCAAAGACTATGCGCAAACACTGTCTATTTTCTGGAAGTGTCATTCTTTGTTCCACAGCTTCCATCGTATCTAAGACATATAACTGTGCAAATTTCCTTTGCTCTCCTTCTTGTGGGTGTAAATGTGAAGTTCGGTGGTATATTTGACCTTGAACTCTGAAACAGTAAGGACCATGTCCTGGTACATTTTCTGCTAATGTTGCACCCATTGAAGCAAATGAAATTGCACTGTTATAAGACCTTATGTTTTGTTTGAAATTATTATAATTTGGAAATGTTGGATCACTCATAATGCATTCTAAATAATATGGAAATGGGTGTCTTAGTGGAAGTTTCACCTCTCCTTTCTGACAGCAACTAATGACATTTCCGTCAGTAGGTCTTTCCTTTATAAAATGATAGGCCCCACAAAACTGACAAACCACATTAAGTAACCCACAATAATGAGTATCTACTTGTACTGTAGTAGTAAACACATTGTCATGCATTTCTTCAACATAGATATCAGACCCACTTTCTATATGTACATTTTTTTCTTGTTTGTCTACATTTAAGTCATTCTGCAAAATAGAATCATTGGACAATGGTTCACAGAGATGTTTTTGTTTACTTTTATGTTTCTTGGAAGCCCCAACACACTCACTTGAGGCTTTCTTACTCATCTTTCTTTTATTTAAAAGTCTTTTTATTTAAAAGTTTGTTCTTTGTTTTGTATACATTTTTTTTCCTTTTTGTACTGTTCCATTAAAGTAGATGAATAAACTAATAAAACAATTGCAAATATTGCACTTTAGACTAAAAGAAATGAAACCATTTTTCAAAGTATTTTATTGACATATATGAAATCTGAAATAGCTGCACATATCTATCTTTATATTATTAATCCTTCAATTACATTCCTTCTTGATTGAATTCACAGCATACCATCAATTTCTTTTTTTTGCAAGTGTTGTAAGCTTCTTATTTTCTTTAAATATTATTATTAATTAGTATTCTCTTTTCAACTTTTTTCAAGTTATGACTAAATATCATACATTAATGACTCAATAAGTACTCTCCATTTTCAACAAATTTCAATTTTCACCAAATATATAATATATAGCCTTTTTCTATGCATCACTACAAAATTAAATTTTATACCTGTGAGGATGATGTTGATGTTGTTCAAAGGCTGCAAACATCACGCTGTCTGTTTATTCCCTTGCAGATCCAAATAAACTGTAAAATCAAATTGATAATATTTTTAAACTTTTGCTTCATCGATATCATTAAATGAACATCAACAGACATATATTTGGCTACATTAAAAACCTAAAATCATATTTTTTTTATATCTTGCCGTAGTAATATAATTAAAATTCTGTACCTGTCCAAATTATCCTTATGATGTTCAAACGTCACTATCTCTGTTCATTCAGCTACAGTTTACTGCAATTATACAAAATAGTCAAATTAATGTATAATATGTTACTTCATCTGTATTAATCAATGAGGCTTAACATACCTATTTTTGCATAGATTAAAAACATGAAATAAATATATCAATCAATCAGCATGAACACACATATGAAAGCATAGATTATAAACATACACTCAATATTACTGTTAGTCTTTAAATAAGAATCAATTAATCTGTATTAATCTTAAATTAATGTCTGACTAAATATAACGTCAAGACATAAGCATGAGTCTCTTCCCTTTATTTTTTTTTGAGTGGTATTTTAAAATGAGTATGTTACAACTGAATTCTTAAAATAATGTATATTACTAATGAAATAAGAATCAATTAATTTTAATTAATATTAAAGTAATGTGTGACTAAATCTAACATCAACATGTAAGCATGAGTATATAGGCTTTACATTTTTTTTTTGGTTTATTTTATACAAAATATATAAGAACTGAATTATTTAAATAATGTACATACATTAATAATTAATTAATCAACGTGTTCCTTTTTTTTTGCACATTCTTAAACGTTAACCTTTTTTGATATTAATGATTAGTAATGATACATTATGAATGTTATTTACAATTCTTTCCCACAGGTAATCATGATATATACCAAAATAATTATTAAATTAATGTACATTAAAAATTAATTAATCAATCTGTTGCTTTTTTATTCACATTCTTAAATGTTAATTAATTTTGATATTAATCATTAATTAATTAATTAATGTACATTATGAATGTTATTAACAATTGTTTCACACAGGTAATCACTATATATCACAAAATAATTCTTAAATTAATGTACATTAATAATTAATGAATCAATGTGTTGCTAATTAATTAATGTACATTATGAATGTTATTAACAATTGTTTCACACAGGTAATTACGATATATAACAAAATAATTCTAAAATTAATGTACATTAATAATTAATGAATCAATGTGTTGCTTTTGTATTCACATTCTCAAACGTTAACTAATTTTGATATTAATGATTAATTAATTAATTAATGTACATTATGAATGTTATTAACAATTGTTTCACACAGGTAAGCACAATATTATTTTTCTATTAATTCAATTTCTTATTTTTTATTTATTAAGTAAGTACCAATTTATTAATTAATAATTATAAATGATATATTTACCTTTTTTAATGTAATAATGCTGAAGCAGTATACTGAAGAGCTAACAATCTCTTGAGATTTCCCGGCATCAGAAAACGTCCAGTCAGACTGTCATCACCTGAGGAGAAAGTGTCAGTTATGTGTCAAGTGTGCCCTATATATAGGCTTTGTGCGCGAGACAAATGCATTGTTTTAGGCGTCAAATCCGCAGTTGCGCGAGCCAAATGCGTTGTTTACGGCGGGAAATCGTATGTGGCGCGAGACAAAGGCGGGAAATCTGTGTTAATGCGTAAATCGGTAATATCGTTTCGTAAAATGTACTCGCTACTGTCTTTTTACTTTAATGCGCATCCTTTATCTCGTTGTTTTTTCGAACACATACGTCTGTGGCTGTGTTTTACGCAGTTCGTAGTAGTATAGCCTCGTTTTCATTTTTTTCGGCTGCCATTTTTTTCTCGCTTAGCCGATTTTCGATCTTTGTAACTCGGCTAAATCGATGTCAATTGGAGTTCCAACTCACTTCCAGACATCCTGCCTGGTTCCCCATGCTGTAAGTGACCTTTATTTTATTTTTTAGTGTGTATTTAGTGTTTTTTTTATTGTTTTAGTTCCGCCGCTTATCTCGTAATTTTTTTCACCTCGTTTTTTTTTTTCTAAGCGCTACGGTTTAACGGCTCGCCTCGCTATGCGAGGCTCGCCTGCAATGAGTGCCTGCGGCGCTCATTGCCAAAGTGCTACGATTTAACGGCTCGCCTCGCTGCGCGAGGCTCGCCGGGCGAGGAGCGCCTGTGGCGCTCATCGCAAAGTCGTATGATTGGCAAAGTGGTACGGTTTACCGGCCGCCTTGCTGCGTGAGGCTCGCCGGGCGTTGAGCGCCTGTGGCGCTCATCGCTAAGTCGTACGCACTACGCAAAGCAGCGTGACGACGAATCGTAGTTAGACAATTATAATATGTGATTCATGCACACATATTGCACAACAGACACACTTCTGGCTACTATATTCCCTCTTATACTGTACTACAAAACAAATATTCTCCTGACCTCATCTTCTCCCGGGTTTATTTAAAAAAACTGCCATATTAACATTAAAGGATCATTAAAGTGCTATATTTATAGTTTGCTCTATTGAAGAATTTGATAAAGTGCAAAATGTTTTACAAAGTTTAAAATACACACATTACTTTGTAACTATCGTATTCAGTTTTGTTTTAATGTCAGCAGACATTTTGCCTTTGTTTCTTTCAGGATTAGAAACCTGTGAGAAACTGTGGATTCATATAAAGATCTCTACTCAGTTCTGTTGAAAGACTGTCACTCGCCATAGCCACTTGATAATAATTCAACAAAGAGTAACTCCCATTAAGACAACGCTTGCTCTCAAGCTAAAGGCAGTTTAAAATGGAAGTATCCTGGGCACAATTAGATTTGCTTATATTTTTTCTAACTATGTTTTTTTACATGAGAAATATTTGTTTTTTTTGCATGAGGAATAACTGATCTATAGAGTACAAAAATTACCTTAAATATAGACAGTGTGGGGGTGTATCCATTTCTTTTTATCTGCCTCTCGTTTTAGTTTTGATTTTGCTCAAATAATATAATTTATTTTATATGGAGGAAAAACTTTGATACTGTATAAAACATGCTCCTAAGGAGCTGATGTAAGTAGAATGAGCTGGGAACAGGTTAGTTGGTGGTATAATGGTGGTATAAGAGCAGGACACCACATCTCACATATAACAAACATTTGATGTAACTTTAAAATTATTTCAAAGTGTGTGGAGGATTAGGCAGAGGAGGGACTAACGTTAATAGAGTGGCAAAGACACAAGTAGGTAGAGAGGGAGAGGCACAGCTTTTTAATCGGGGCTTATGATAATGTTAATTTTGTAAAACTGATTAAAATACTCCTCTGCTTTAGATAGTACAGTGTTCTATTTGGGGCAATATAAGGCCACATACCGCTTCTAGATCACTACCCTGTTAAGGTGAAGTGGTGAAGGGGCTTGTATACCTCAATGAAGCTGTGAGTTATACCTTGTAAGGTCCCCCATGATGTGCAGGTCATAGCAGAGAGGTCAGACAAATTGCGGTCCACTGGAGAAGGAACTGGCAGCCCACTCCAGTATGTTTGCCAAGAAAACCACATGGATACACACAACCAGAAACATAGACAGATGTGCCTGGCCTGCTGCATCCATATGGCGACTGAGAGTCGGACACGACTGAGGGACTAAACAACAACAACAACAAAAGGCCATATAAAATGCATTGGAAATCCGCAGGTTGGATAACCCTGTTGCAATACAACTGACCCGCAATATAGGTCTCCAGGAGAACATTTTGTCTGTATGTCATTAATGTTAACCTTATAAAGGAGCACTACAGTTTTGGAAAAACTTCCTGTTTGTGAAGTATTCAACAAACTAACAACTTTAGCAGCTATGTAATCCATTGACATGGAAGCATGTTCAGAGAAGTCTGCAATTTACCAGGCTCTGCTAGTGCATGGAAGCTGCATGACAGTAATATTCCATTTTTAAGGCAGGAGGTGATGGAAACATAGAATTAACGGCAGATTAGAAACAAAAAGGCCCATCATGTCTGACCATTCCATCTACCTAAAAGTCTGACTTAATTTAGCCTCAGCATATCCTTATAATTACCTGCGCTATGCTTACATTTATTAACTGTGTTTGACTCAGAAAAGTTGTTTCAGTTATTTACTATTCACTCTGTACTTTCTCACATTACCCAAGTCTTCCACTTTCCAATTTGAAATCACCACCTCTTGTTCTTGCATTCTGTTTTTTGTTCTTGCATTCCTCTTTTTCTCAAAGACACTTCCTTCTTGAACTTTATTAATTATTTTTATATATTTGAAGGTTTTTATAGAAACATAGATTAGGCGCAGAGCTTGCTAGTTTATATGCATCTGGCTTCATCTGAACATGTGCAGGGGAGGAGAAGGTGTCAAATGCTAAAAGCTTATCTAAAACAACCAATTAGTTAAAGGGGCTCTGTCACCCCCAAATTGTTGTTTTAGGTTATTCTGACTTGAAAAACTGACTATACGGTGTGTTAGCCAATTTTGTCGAACGTGGATCATTCCTGAGAAATTCAGTATGATTCATGATGTATTTTTAGACAAACAAGCAGCTCCTGCATATTTAATTAGCTGCTATCACAGTCTAATTGTCTGACCCTGTGGTGGCCGAAACAAGGACCCCATGATGTTGTCATGCATTAGCCTCAAAAACAATGCTGTTTTTCTCAAGAATAATGTATTTTAGAGAAAAAGGCTAGTACAAAGTATAGCCAGATTTTAGGGCTCTTTAAGATTAAATCAGTTTATTGTTGGTGTGACAGTGTCCCTTTAATAAATAACACTCCTGAAAAGATAGCAAAAACTGGCAGAACTTACCATCCTCAAGGTCCAAACCAGAAGGAAGTATGGACACAAACATGGTATCTCTCAGCAACAAACACAGTCTGATAAAATAAACATTTTCTATAGCTGCTGTATGTTTGTTACCATGAGGTTTTCCCCAAACAGCAGTTGTATGGAGCTACACAAAAGTAACTGAAGTCAGTGGCCCACACACACATACATACTGATGATATGGTCAAGATAGATGAGAAAATGAGATATGAACCAGAAATGGGTCGCAAACTGCTACACCCCTAATGAGAAAGCTTAAGGATGCTAAGCCACAAGATATATATTTATGATACATATGCACTGCCAATGACCCTTACTACTCCCATACAATCACTACAGCCTTTTTATTCTGTGGTGGGGATCTTGCAGTAGCCCATGCTATTTACATTAAACAATGAAGGATATTATACTCACAGATGTTGAGCTTGCTTGGAGAGCCAACTGGGTGGAGACACTTCAGCTGCCTCCTGGGCCACAGAGACTTACTGGATGTTTTTGTAACTGCTATAGAGTGAAAAAAAAATGTTGTATCTCCACTATCTACTGTATCTTATTATTGCCCCATTCATTTATTTGTATGCACTACTTTATATCCTGTAAGTAAACATAGCATCCATTTTGCACTAAATTTCCAGTTTAGCACAGTTGTTTTTGCTTGTGCCAGTCAGACACTAGCACAGAAGGGGGTTTGTGGAAATTCATTTAGTATGCCTTCATTATTTATTTTTATCAGAAATCAGACCACTTAATATACCTTCCTTTAATATGTGGGGTGCCCTTCAAGCTTGAATAAAGAAACTTGATTGATGTCCTAGTTCCATTCCTTGATTGGGTGTTGGTTATGGAAGAGATATTGAAAATGGGATCCTTCCCCCCAACACTGCCCCCCAATATGTCATCTTTATATTTTAAAGAAATACTAATATTATCTAAAGTAATACTTCATTAACTAAAAAGTATAAACACTGACTGTTTTTTTTTCATGTACAGTATAACCTACTTTGAATGGGGTTGACAAATGATTGTGTAAACCTATGCACAAAATAAAGTGTGATTAATGAATCATGCCTGACATTTTAGTGTCTGAACATATGTTTCTAAGTGTTGAAAACATAATGGGCTATGGCAAAGTTTCCAAATATGGTATCATTTAAAATGACACTGTAAATGCTGTTTTCTTTACAGATAGGAGGATTTTTGCATATATTGGTATAAAATGCTTTCCAAGAGTTGGTAACTGACTTTACAGATTTCTTACATAGTCTTGTGATTCCGATGCTTCCACATCATTTGTTCTACCAACCACAGGTGAGACGGATTCCTCTCATGGAGTAAGATAGTGGCATCATGTGAAAACATCCTTGGATGTATGCTCTGATTGTCCTGATTGGCTGACACAGTAATACAACTGTAAGTAAGTTAGTAAGATTCTGCAAGTTTTTTTTTAAATAATTGTAATTAGTCTTCTGATTACTGCAAAGAAAAAATCATTTAGTGTCCCTTTAAAACTATAATGATGACATCCGGTTGAGCTGCCATCAGGGATAGCAACATGGGAACAAACTCCTCAGACATGAAAATCAATCTGATTAACATTTCCCCCCGAAATTACCATCAAACTGCAAAAGTGACATGATAGAAACTTATAAGCAAACCACACATATGTTTCCAACAACAATGTTGTTCAGAGTTGGGAGCAAGTCAAGTATCACCTCTTTGATGCAGCCATCAAAGCTGTCAGGCCTGCACTTTGTTGGAGATATCAGTATACTTAGTTTTACATCACAGATAATGAAGTCAAAAGGTTCACTCTTGAAATTGGACTAAATTACCAGCACACAAAAGATAAGTAGGGCACAGGAAGACCAAACAGTTATATATCATCTACTCCTCTACATGATATCTGTGGATAACTGCAAACTCTTTTCTTGAGGAATTTACAACAGATATCCATCCCAGAGTTATTCTCAGGTCTATATCTTGTGGCAAGGAGTAGCTGTATTGTACATAGTTAAGTAAATCTAGCCCGCTGAGAGGGCCAGATAGTCATGGTAGGAAAAGTGTTACCTTGAACATAGGCAAGGACGCTGTTAATCTGCAATGTAGGGCTTGGTGAAAGACAGTCAGATAGTCATGGTAGGAAAAAGGCATTACCTTGGACATGTGCAAGGAAGCTGCTTAGTAGATATGGGGCAAAATATGCAATGTAGGGCTTGATGAAAGCCAAAAACAAGGAATCACTCAGGAACATCCTCCAAGCATAGACTCAAAAGCAAACTGAGGTGCGAAAGGAAGAGGCGGACCAGAAGAGCTTATGAAATTTGAGAGAGGGACCCTCCACCAAAACTCTCACACTACACCTGGACATTTGTGGTCAGGTCCTTTTCTCATGGCGAGGAGAAGCTGACATATTGGCCATAGCTACTTAAATCTAGTCTACTTAGAGGGCCAGATAGTCATGGTAGAAAAAGGAGTTACTTTGCACATGGGCAAGGATGCTACTTAGTAAATATGGGCCAAAATATGCAATGTAGGGCTTAGTTAAAGACAAAAACAAGGAATCACAGAGGAACACCCTCAAAGCACAGACATATGGGCGAAAATCAGCAATGTAGGGCTTGGAATTGCTCCAAGCACAGATGCAAAAGTGAACAGAGGTGTGCAAGGAAAGGCGGGTCGGAAGAGCTTCTGAAAGGTGAGAGAGGGACTCTCCCACAACTCTTTTTTTTCCTTTACTGATATGTCTGTTACATCACCTCTCCATCTTTTTTCTGCTTCAAATAGTTAGCTTTTGAGTACCCCTTTTCTTGGACACCAGTTCTAATTAAGATTAGGACATTGAGGTAAGACCCCTTACACAAGGGTCCAGTTCTGGTTGGAAAAAAAGTAGTTTGTAGCCAATCCAAGACCAGGGATAGGCAACTTTCTACCTGGGGGTCACATGATATGGCTGGTAGCAAACAGGATAAATGTTACAACATACTTGATGTTTCAGGAGGTGGCAGCCATAAGAATGGTTGCGATATAGTCAAGTGTCAAATCCAGGACCTCCAAAGAATATACAAAATAACATCAATGGCAATAAAGGTCATTGCCCAGAAAGCGCTGGGCCAGATTGCACATCTATATATATGTTTTTCGTTCCACAATTAATGCTGCCTACATCACTCTTAGGTGACCTTACTTCGACTGCCCTTGAATAATGGACTCCAGAGAGAACATGGCTAGGTATACAAACCCTTGTAGCTGGAGGCTATGAACAATGGTCTCAGCTATCATGTACTGAGCAGTTGTAAATCTTAAGAGGTAAAGACATACATAAAAAGATGAGATGCCGGGCTTGAAGAGTCAACATGATATGCTGATTGACAGACAAAAAAACACAAACATGTAGGTAATTTTACTGCATTTTGTTATAACATCCAGTTGATAAAATACTTGTTCTGTATATTTTTAATACCATATTTGAAACTTTAGCTGTGTTCTTTTAATTTTCTGTGCTCCAATATGTGCTGCTGTGTAAGAACAAAAGTGTTTTCTTGGTTGGCAGAACCTTCTCTAAAGCACTAATAATCAGAAACTTCTATAAGAACAAACAACTTATTACTAAGTGAATTTTAGCCTGCTGGGATATTTAGTGTGACAATGTTGCAATAGTGAAATTGAATGGAAAAGTTGGAATGTCTGATCTGGTTTGGTTTCAGTTTCAATATTGCAGTAATCAATTCTTAAGCATTCATGTCAACTTCTGAGAAGTGAAACTATTGGCAACTAGTTGTTAGTCCTAAAGACATTAAGATACTTGTGTGATTTTAATGCAAATGTGTAACTAAAATACAAATACAAAACATGAGCTAAATGTATATGTTGAGTATATAAGCAGGGCCTCCTACCAGTACCGTTGTCAAATGTATTGACATTGTATTTTATTTACTGATGGCTTTATTGTTTCATTTATAAACAACAAATTAACTAACGAATGGTAAACTAGACACTTACAGTCCTTTATATGGAGCCCTTTAAACATTGATGCCTGGATGCCTCAAATAAGTCTTCTATGAAGAAGATAACAACATTCTTGTGTTGGATTTGAGGCTTGTTTGCTCAAATCTGATACAACTAAGGCATTAATACTGCTACCTCCTATGGGCCAGGGATCCCCTGGGATCTTCCCTCAATGCCCACTAACTTCTTTGAGCCCGGGTATCACCCAGGATTTCCCAATCTAAATATAACCTTAGGGACCCCATGTCACCTAATAATAACTCCTATACTATGGGGTCCCTACAGACACCCTTGGCATATTAAGCTATACATTATACACTCCTCGGTCCTGGATAAGTGGGACTTTTATGTTGATTGACGAATCTGTACTCTTCTTGATTGGTTGAAGCCCTTGATCCACATCTGTGGCCAGTGGAAATGGACCTCTGACCCCCCAAAAAACTGTAATTTGACACATATTTCAGCAAAGCTGCAAAAATAGTATATAAGCTGAAGGCTGGGATAAAAAAACATTAGTCGGCACTTGAGCTCATTTCCATGAGCTGAAGATGAGGTCCATGGGCATTAATCAAGAAAGAAGAAGACAGATTCTTCAGTCAACATGGAAGGGCCTACTTATCTTAGAGTAAGGACCAGCCCATCAATGATCTGGAGGGTGTCAAAAGGCTAAGTAATGTATATTTTCCTCCTTTACAGGTGTAATTATTTTAAATTTTATGTAGTGTTTTCTTTATGTATTTAGTGTTAGGGACTGTGGGCGTCCAATATGGACCCCTGTGGTGGTAGGAAAGGTGCAATGGAGGTCCTTGAGGTCCCTCATAGTATCCAGGGTTTTTTGTGTGCCATGGGGGTCCAGACTTCTGTGAGCAGGCTGTTAGCACATGTAAGAGCTAGAGTGCTTTGGGCAAATTCCCTTGGGTACAACTTTTTTAGGGGATTCTTTTTTGTGGGAGCCATAGAATAGCTTGGCAAATTTGTCTTCCAAGAGTCCTTATGCAAGCCATGGAATGGAGGCCTTTATTAACACATTTGTGGAGCAATCACAGGGCCAGAGCAAGAAATAATCCATTAAAACTTACTGATTCTTACCAGGGGTTCTGCAAGTAGCTCTCTGGCTCCTTTGTGTGCTCACAACCTGCCTAAATTATACCTATAGAAGACTCTGTGTCTTAATCTCAATAGCCTCCATAGCAATGCTTTTGAATGGTACCCACTAACATGAACACACTACGCTAACCCGAACAAATTTAAGACAATCAGACGCCATAAAAATGTGTATATACGCTGACTATGCAGGTAAAAAGCAATTAGTCAGTTGAAGAATGCTGCATTTATTTTAGGTGGATGCCCATTTTGTGGGCTGAAGATGAGATTTTTTTTATTTTTTTGTAGTTCATCTTTTTTATTTAAATTTTCTTATTTATTCTTATTTTTATTATTTATTATTATCTTTTATTTGTAATGCGCCAACATATTCCCTTGCACTGTACAGGGGGTAGGAAGGGGAAATATACATTATACAATATTAACAACTCTAGAAAAAGGAGTGCCCTGTTTTGAGCTTCAAGTCTTGTGAAAAGTGCTTTATTTCAAAGCATCCTACACGAATGGAAACTCACTACTTATAATGTAAAGGGGGTGGAAGACACAGAAATGTAACCTCCAGAATAAAATTAAAAATCATGACCCTAACGTATAAAGCCCTCAACAATATTGCACCCCATTATATCTCTGTTCTTATCTTGTGTGAGTAATATGGTAGACTATGCGGAGTGTGCATGTTAAGGCTGAAGTTGATAAACTTCTGTAAGCAGATGCATTTTAGTACGTTTTTGAAGGTTTTGAGACAGGACAATTGTCTGGGAGAGCAAGGAAATTAGTTCCAGAGCATAGGTGCAGCTTGATTGAGAGGAGGTGACAAGACAGGAAGAAAGAAAAAGGCCATGAGCAGAAAGAATGGGACAGCTGGAGAGTATTTGGAGCTAAGAGGAGATATAAGGGGTGAAATGTAGTTAAGTGCTTTAAATGTTAGGGTTAGAATTTAAAATGTTATTTTGGTGGTTATGGAACGACAGTGGAGTTGCTGCAGACATTGATTATTGTGTGTGGTGCATATGTCTAGTAGAGGTCATATTATGGATTGGAGACAGAGGGGTGATGGGACACCAACAAGGAGCAAGTTTCAGTAGTCAAGATTGTGACGATCCGAGAGTAGGGGCTATACAAGCCCAGGGCCACCTGCTATAGACTTACAGGGGAGTGTACACAGCACAACAATGAGACAATGAGAGGGTGTGGCTGACAAACACAAGAGATAAACTCCACATGGAGGATAACAGTAGCTTCCTGAGAGCAATAGGATTAACCTTCAATACACATCCTGCTGTCTCTGTGTCTGAAACCTTAGATAGAGTACATGGCAGATGGGATTAACTTAATTTGCTAACAATGGGCCAGAGCGGATTATAACTACAATCGAGATGTTTACGTACATAATCCAGTGACTGGAGCCAAGTTGTCTGTACTTTAATGAGTTCAATGGGCCAACACCCAGGCTGAGAAAAAGGGGGCTGTGACAAAGGTGATATATGATGAACAAATGGATTAGAATTTTTGTTGTGTCTTGTGTAAAATAGTAACATATTTTGGCTATGTTTTTACAGGCGAACATTACATGATATAGTTATTGATTGTATGTGAGGAATGAGTAGAGTGATGATGGTATTATCATTTGAGGAGTTGGAGCTGTAGTAGAATGGGGGGGGGGGGCGATTTGGAGCTCACAACACATATAGTTATAAGAAGAAAAGGAAAAAATGTTGGCAGTCAACTGTAAACTTTTAGAAACCAATGTCTCTCAAGCTCCCTGGCTGTCTAGTCCTAGATGTAATACTGGAACACCAATGATTCATTTTTTTTACTTTGTAAATATATTTTATTTTAAGTATAAACTAATTTACATATTAAGCTCCTTTTTATATAGTTCCACCTTGGTGTTTACATGAACAAAAATAACATAAATGTTCTATGTCAGTAGTTCTCAACCTTTATGGAGCCAGGACCCAGCTGTCTGCCAAATGAAACTTCCAGGGAACGCCTTTTAGATCCAACCCATTATTAACAGATCAGTTGTTTAATAATCGATTTACTGCTGTATCAGTGACATGTTTATGCGGCCAATCTTATCGTTAACAATCTTTCACATCCCATTCATGCCTGTTCCTCAATCTACCTCTCATTTTTCTTCCTTTCTGAGGGCCAGTAGATAAGGTCCCAGGAAAGGCTTTTGAGAATCACTGTTCTAGGTTAAAACAAAAATATCATACTAACATTTCCATATGTATTTCCATATCATTTATAGATAGGAATAATTAATAATGTTTTATTTTTTATTTGTCTCTTATCTCTACCGAATTTTGTTTATTTATTTTCCTCTTAATATATATAATCTTTTGGGCTGGACTTTATGGGCCTCATTCTATTAACGGCCGTAAAATGGCCGCAAAGCTGTGATTCCTTGCGGCCATCTTACGGCCGCGTGTAGAGCTACTGCTACCCTGCTATTCAAATGGACGGCACCGCAAGGATATCCCCCTTACGGCCGGCCGCACATCATGCAAACGGCCGCAAGCGTTTCTCCCGCACGTCGTTTTCCGTCCGCAAATATAAATTCAAGATAGCACTGTAAAGCTCTGTAAATGCTAGGCATCATAATGGGGGACATGAGGATTAATAGCAACACCCTCTCAAGCTTGCACATTGTCCAAATCCGATATTTCATTTACGGTTTATTTTCCGTCCCAAAGTCCTGCAGGCTCGTCCTTGTTAAAACCCGTACGGGTTCGGAGGAGGAAGGCCGCCAAACTCAAAGCATTGTAGAAGCCAATATATATTCAATCCAGCACTGTAAATGATGGGGAACATAATGGGGAGCATGAGGATTAATAGCAAAACATTCTCAAGCTTGCACATCGCCAAATTGTACTTTGATTTTAAAATCCGTCCAAGTCCCACGGACTTCAATGATCAAGCCCGTAGCTCATTTATTCAAGCCCGTAGCTCCTTATTCAAGCCTGTGCGGGCTTGGAGGGTGCATGTCCTCCAAGCCCGTAGCTCCTTATTAAAGCCCGTACGTGCTTGGAGGTTGAAGGTATCCATTTTGTTACGGTTTTTGCAGTCTGCATGGTTTAAGCCTGTAACCCTAAAATGGAGGCCCAAGCATTACAGCCTCCAAATTAACAATTGTTAAAATTAGTTTAATATTCCTCATATGTTTGATTGGTCAACACACATACAGGTTCTATTGTAGCCTCTAAAACAGCTCTATATTAGAATATGTCACCCCAACATTGGCGCATACAGCAAATGTGTTTTGACAACATGTAGCTGACATGAGCGGGCCCACATCATTGCGCAGTTCTAAGGTTTTGGACTATTGCGCGACAATGAAAGGGCGCAAGTGATATGACCTAATGCCATGAACCCTTCTAACCCTTGTAGCCACAGCCTAATCCTAACCCTGACACCCCACAGCCTAATCCTAATCATTAGATCCGCTAGCCTCTTGTCAGGCCTGCTGTTGTTGATGCGTGCATGTGTCGGCGCGCAGATGACAGCACACATTCAATGCGCGCTATATAGTTGATCAACAATAGAATACACATCTCGCTCATCACATCCACATTAGAGAACAAAAATAGTGGCCAAATGAGACTGCCACTTGGCATATATCAAGTACCAGGGGAATATTTCAATATAGCTGCGTCACCACCACCACTTAGCAACCCTCACCCATGTAAATTGATAAATAGCAGAACAGATTGGAAGTTCACCAAATGGGAATGGCTAGACACCTGGCACATGGCTCCCACCAGGATGGGCGTAGCAGAGATTATCCCTGATGGAGGTGAGTTTGCTGTCGATCTGGACAGTCTCCCTTTGTGCTTGCGGCCCTTCCTGATGGGTCAGAGTAGATATGTGTGGTGTATGTTCCCCTGGTCCCCTTCAGCATTGCTAAGTGGTGGTGGTGAAGGGGCTTGTGTACCTGAATGAAGCTGTGAGCTATAACATATAGGGCCACTGTAGGTGGGCACGTCATAGCAGAGAGATCAAACAAGGTCCAATCCTCTTGCGAAGGAACTGACAAACCACACCAGTATATTTAGCTTGGATAACAGCACAGGCAGAGACCTAGCTGAATGTGCTGCAGCTCATAGGGTCACAGAGTCGGACACAACTGAAGAACTGAACAACATACATTAAAATGTTTCCCTGCTACTTGATATATGCCATGTGGCGGTGTAATTAGCAAAATATTTGTGTTACCAAATGTAGATGTGATGAGCGAGATGTATATGCAATTAGATAGAGATTTCAGGGATCACAATAGAGCTCATGTGCATGACAAAGGGTTCATATGACCTGACTCATGTTTTACTCTTGCTATTGAATTGGGTAGTGTGGCTTTAATCATATTATGCATGTTGCAGCATGGTTTGTCATATTGGCATGTGCATGACCATTACAACATATGATAACCAAAGGATATTTAGCCAATGCATATTCATTATTGGACAACTAACTGTATTCACACATATGCTAAGTGGTGTTGGTGAAGGGGTTTGTGTACTTCAATTAGGCTGTGAGCTATACTACGTAGGGCCAGTGTAGGTGGGTACGTCTTAGCAGAGAGGTCAGACTAATCCCAATCAACTAGAGAAGGAACTGGAAAACCACTCCAGTGTCACCTGTCCTATTCATTGTAGGCCCTCAGGGGAATGTTCCTACTCCACAGTATCGCTAATCAGACTTGTCATGGGTATTAACCCTATATTAGTAGTAGATCTGATATTTGGGATCATATGATATCTAAATCTATTCTGACTCAACAGTTTTATATGTATTGATCTATTGCATGTTAAATAGGGCTCATCAGTTTACATTTATAGGAATGTGACACTAATGTAATGCATGTGGATGTCACAGAACCCAAAATATTCATAAAACACGGACACAGTCAGAACGGTCTAACAAAGCTTTATTTTTTACACAGACCACAATCAGCAGTGGTCAAGTTAGCCCATTAACATAACGATATAACAAAGCTTTATTTTTTTACACAGACCACAATCAGCAGTGGTCAAGATTGTGCATTCACATAACAGTTTAACAAAGCTTTATTTGCTAGACAGACCACAATCAGCAGTGGTCAAAACTGCATTAATATCATGGGTGTGGTGTGGGAGGGTCCTCGGAGAGCAAGAGGCTGGAAAAAAGGGCAAACCTACAGGGGTCAATCTAATAGTCTAGAATAAGCATGATGCAAAGCACCTACCAGGGTGACATGCGGTCAGTACACAGCTGCAACCGGAATCTGATGAAAAAAAGGATCATCACAAATCTCTCCATTTAACTGAAGAAACCATTTATGTGCATAGCACTTACAACTTGTAACTAGATCTGGTCAATGAAACAGATGATTCAACCTCTGGACTGTGTAATCCAATCCAGTTTCACACATACAGTGTGCTGACCAAACAAAAATCTGAAATAAGTGGTCAAATAAAAAAATAAACGGGCGTTTTGCAAGGCAGCGGTGGTATGGCTGGTGGCAGACACATGGGAGGAGAGGAGGGGCCAGGCTGCTCCTGACTGGGGGATTGGGAGAACCCCCTTGATGGTGGGCTGGGGACCATCTCCTGCCTGAGCAGCCTGACCTGAAGGTGTTCCGATGTCATATGGTGCCTCCTCACATGGGAATGAAGGCCAGAGATGCTGGCCTCCATCCGGAGCATGCTGGCCTCCATCCGGAGCATGCTGGCCAGCTGCTCCTGCATAACAGCCAGCATCTCCACCTGCACAGCCTGGCTCTGCGGCGACGACACTCCTGGGTGGGCCTGGTGAGGTGTAGTGGGGAGGGTCTGGTACACAGCTGGAGCCTGGGGTGACATTAATGTGCCCGGTGGCGACCAGGCCAGCACACTGTGTGGGAGGAAGGAGGTGTCGTCCCAAGGGCGTGGGAGGGCCCCAGAGCAAGTGAAAGTCTTTGGAGGATGGGCATAGTCCCAGGGCTTGTGGCAGGTGAGTCTCCAAGGTCAATGACCTGCGCATCCTCCGACCCAGGGTCCTCCCACCCAGGGCCCTCCGACCCAGGGCCCTCCCCCTGTGCTGGAAGATCCTGGTACGGAGCCGATGGCCCCGCCGCCTCTGACTGGTCACAAGACCCAGACCTCCTCCTGGATGCTGAGAGATAGTGAAGAAAGGTACAGTATGTTGATTAGCGCATTGATATGTGTTCATTTTTAATTATCTGACATCTAGCCTTCAATATGGATGATTCTCCTCTTTGCAACTCTGATCAGCTAGCTGTTATCTATTCTTAGGTTTCTGTTCTTGATGGTTCTCGGCTCACAACGCTATCTGTATTACGGCTGCTGTTTGTAACTGCATAGGCTGCGCGGGCACACCAATACATAAGGCCTCATTCAATTGCGATTGGGCGAATTGAATAGGTCTCTAAATAAGCACATAGCATATTTTTGTTAAATAAGTTTTTAGTTAGTAAACATCTATCCAAAAGCAAGATTTTCACTAACTAAAAACTTATTTAAAAATATATGTTATGTGTTTACTTAGAGTCCTATTCAATTGGCAAAATTGCAATTGATTGAGGCCATGGACTCTCTATTACAGGGGTGTCCAAACTCTGTCCTGGATTGGAAAATATCCTTTCTCTGCACAGGTGAGTCAATCAGGATGACTGAAGAAGCGATTGACTCACCCGTGCCCAGCAGGGTTATCATCAAATCCAGGCATGTGTGTGGCCCTCCAGGACCGAGTTCGGACACCCCTGTCATGACAGTGATTTGTCGGCTTCATGAATTTAATGATGCATCCATCTATCCCTTGTTAATTTCATGGAGCTGACATGTCAGTGTCATCATGTACATGTGTAGTGTGTGTGATGCACATGTGGTGGCATGTTGCTGTATGTCATATTCACCTGCCATGGAGGCTGGGTCCTGCTGGTCCACCGGGCCTGAAGCTCCAGCTGCCGCGGAGGGTGCATTTATGGCCCTTGTGATATGTTCATGCCCCAGGTACTTGACCCTCCGCCCCTCGTCCTCCTGGGCCATCTTCCTCCTCACCACGGCCCTGATGTCGTCGAAACAGTGCTTTATGGACCGCAGACTCCGTCCACGGCCCACCACAAAATTGACCAAATTGACCACTTTCATAAACAAAGTGGAAGGGTCAGTTACAGTTCGCATATATACAAGGTATGCGGCGATTTACTGTGTGCTTCTATCATGTGTGGGGAATGGCCCATGTCTGAGGCCACTAATATCCTATCTGCATTATACTCTGCACATATTCCTGGGCGTGGTACCTATCCTGAAGCCATCTTCTGTACCAGAGGTAGTAGGAACTACATGGTCCTGCTGGGCTAGGCTGAAAAGAGGTTCTTGTCAAGCCTCATTGAAGAAGCAGTTTGGAACACCTACAGTATGTGTATTGCAAATATGTGTAATCTGGAAATATGTGTAGGTCTTAAGTGTAGAAACGTGTATATATATATATATATAACGAGATAGAATACGAAACATAAAAAAAAAAAACTTACCTCCTTCCTTCCAACAAACTCCTCTCCCCACAAAAAACACCTCTCCAAACCTATAAGCCAACAAAAAAAACAACACAATTGTATTTCTCTCCAGTGTATTCAGCAAAATGTAGGACTTGTCAAAACATAAAAATAAAATAAAATACTGCTTGATAGGATCAAAAGCATGTACAATGCAACTTACCTCTCTCCAAACTACTTTGTGCTGGACAAAATCCTACAACACTCCAAAAACCTATAAACAAGAAAAAAACACAATTGTACTTCTCTCCAGTGTATTCAGTAAATGTAGGAATTGTCAAAACATAAAAATAAAATACAGCTTGATAGGATGAAAAGCATGTACAATGCAACTTACCTCCCTCCAAGCAAATCCTTGCTGGACCAAATACCACAGCAAACTCCAGAAACCTATAAACAATAAAAAGAACGCAATTTTACTTCTTTACATCGTACTCCGTAAATGTAGTAACGTATATCCGTAAAAAGAACATAAAACGCAACTTGATAATAAAGCAACTTACCTTCTCTAACCCACCAAGCTCCGGGAACTGCGTGCTACTTTGGCCGAAATCGCAACACAGTCGAGGCGTGGGCGCGTGTCATTCATATTTATTCACTCCCACTGTCAATCAAATGGTCTATCCCGTAAGTGATTGGCTGTGAGACCTGTGGCGCGATGCGTGATTCCGCTATTGGATGGTTTGTGCCGGCGCGTCCCCCTTCCAGCTTGCATGCCCGCCTGAACGTCACGGCCTTACTACAGTCTCAAGGCTGTGAACGGCCTTGAATCTCAAGGCCGTGATTCGCGCCTGGCTATATCAAAATTTAAGGCCGCGATTTGCGCCTGGCTATATTAAATTTACGGCCGCATCCGTGGAGGTTCACACAATGCACTTACGGCATTGGAATGAAACAGGGCTGCAAGGGCCCTAAAAATATAAATGAAGCAATAAAAGGCATTCAAATTACTGGCAAAACAATCCCCAATGACCAAATACGTAAATAAAAGATATATTTTTATTGTCATGTACATCCTCAATATGGCTGCCACATTAACCCTTTAGCACTCACAACGGCTAGAATGTGTCCCCTAAACATATCAACATCATCTGATTTACACCTCACTCATCACATCTACTTTTTGGAACACAAATATTGGCTTTATTTCAACGCCACATCACATAGATCACGTAGCATGGGCCCAAATTCAAATGTGGGCCAGAACATTAGAGGTTACAATAGTGATGTCGCGAACATCAAATTTTCGGTTCGCGAACAGTGGACACAAACTTCCATCAAATGTTCGAACGGGCGAACCCGGCGAACCGCCATAGACTTCAATGGGCAGGCGAATTTCAAAACCCACAGGTACTCTTTCTGGCCACAATAGTGATGGGAAAGTTGTTTCAAGGGGACTAACACCTGGACTGTGGCATGCCGGAGGGGGATCCATGGCAAAACTCCCACGGAAAATTACATAGTCGATGCAGAGTCTGGTTTTAAGCCATAAAGGGCATAAATCACCTAACATTCCTAAATTGTTTGGAATAACATGCTTTAAAACATCAGGTATGATGTTGTATCAATCAGGTAGTGTAAGGGTTACACCCGCTTCACAGTAACAGACCAATTTTCCCGTTTAATGCACTGCAAACAACCGCAAACAGTCCCTTTGCACAACCGCAAACTCCCCATTTGCACAAGGTTGGATACCAAGCTAGCCATGTCCCGTTCCTTGTCCTCACTGATGTCATTGAAGGTCTCTTCCTCCACCCAGCCACCAAGGGTCCCCGAAAGGTGACAACAAGCCCCCTGGGACGCCTGCTGTGTTTGGTCTTCCACCTCCTCAAAGCCACCTTCCTCCTCTGACTCCTCTTCTTCAGACTCCTCTCTCTGCGTCGCCTCTGTCTGCGTTATTATAAGGTGTGTACTGTTAAGTAGTACTACAGGGAGTGCAGAATTATTAGGCAAGTTGTATTTTTGAGGATTAATTTTATTATTGAACAACAACCATGTTCTCAATGAACCCAAAAAACTCATTAATATCAAAGCTGAATATTTTTGGAAGTAGTTTTTAGTTTGTTTTTAGTTTTAGCTATTTTCGGGGGATATCTGTGTGTGCAGATGACTATTACTGTGCATAATTATTAGGCAACTTAACAAAAAACAAATATATACCCTGTGGTAACTTGTCTTCCTTGCATGGTGGTTTATTTTCCTTTCGGGACCTCCTTGGGCAGGTCTAGGTGGGAGGGCTGTGAATCTTTACTTCCCTCCCACAATTGCTAAAGGAAGTCATGCATGGACAGGATGTGATGTAAATTACATCATCTCAACTAAGGATATATCCAGGCAGGAAACTGGTGTTGCTTCCTGTTTCTTCCTGGATGGTGTTGGTGATGGTTGATGGTGATGGCGATGGTCTAACCGTGGGTAAGATCAAGCGTTTGGGGAAGGGGATTACTATATAGGTAGATAGATTTAAAAAGGGTTGTTGCTCCTTGGGTCTGGTCTGTGTGTTTGTGATACATTTATAGTATTGTGTTGTTGCCTTTTAATAAATACCTTTTAATGTAGACGAACCTTGTGTAATATTTATATATATTAATTTGGTGATACACCACATTTGGCGACCACGAATTTTAGACTTCTACAAAGGTTATTTATGAGGTAATATCACATTGATAGATAGTCAGATTTTTTTTTTTTGGGGGGGAAGAAAAAAGGTACTTTGTCTAATTATCCTCTGCATGGGAAATCAAGTGCTGATTGTGTGTGGAGTTTAGGTTAAGCCTCCATTTTTAATATACAAGCTTGGGCATCAGGCTTCAATTATTATTTTTAATCCTTTATATCGTACTAGCTTCTGAGTTGAGTTTTGTTCGTACTAGCTTATTTTGATACATAAAACAAATATATATCATACAGGTTGTTTTTGTGGGTTTATCTGAGTTGAGTTTTGTTGTGCTTTTGAGTACAGGCCTAGCCCTAGTACAGGCCTAGCCCTGCATTTGAATACAATATAATAGGCTCCATGCGGCTTCTTTGTGTATTTGAATGCTAATTCAAGCCTCCATTTTAATATACAAGCTTGGGCATCAGGCTTCAATTATTATTTTTAATCCTTTATATCGTACTAGCTTCTGAGTTGAGTTTTGTTCGTACTAGCTTATTTTGATACATAAAACAAATATATATCATACAGGTTGTTTTTGTGGGTTTATCTGAGTTGAGTTTTGTTGTGCTTTTGAGTACAGGCCTAGCCCTAGTACAGGCCTAGCCCTGCATTTGAATACAATATAATAGGCTCCATGCGGCTTCTTTGTGTATTTGAATGCTAATTCAAGCCTCCATTTTAATATACAAGCTTGGGCATCAGGCTTCAATTATTATTTTTAATCCTTTATATCGTACTAGCTTCTGAGTTGAGTTTTGTTCGTACTAGCTTATTTTGATACATAAAACAAATATATATCATACAGGTTGTTTTTGTGGGTTTATCTGAGTTGAGTTTTGTTGTGCTTTTGAGTACATGCCTAGCCCTAGTACAGGCCTAGCCCTGCATTTGAATACAATATAATAGGCTCCATGCGGCTTCTTTGTGTATTTGAATGCTAATTCAAGCCTCCATTTTTAATATACAAGCTTGGGCATCAGGCCACAATTAGTTTTGTTGTGTGTTTCAAATACCTGAGTTTGTTAATACTATTATTTTTTTTTTTTTTTTTTTTTTTTCTCTTCTTTCTTTTTCTTTCTCTAATCCTTTATCATAGTACAGGCCTGGAGAAAAATAAATAAATAAACCATTTTAAATCTTATATATATATATATATATTATTTCAGGCGTGCATTTTAATACACTATAGGCTTCCATACCTTATACTTTTTGGGTGTCTTGCATATCCTAGTTCAGGTATATCTCCTACCCTGCAGGCCTTGCTATTATATTTTAAGTTAATTAGCAAGTATTACCTTCACCATACTAAGGTAAGTATAATTTGCATTGTGGGTACTAGTCTATTTTTCTACATATTACACCTGGCCTACTGAATAGTCATCAACTATTGTTGGCTACTCAGAAGCATGCTACTTTAGTTGCAAATTGATTTGGATTCTTACTTGGGTGAGTAAAAGAGTAGGAATGTCTTTTCAAGGGGCCAAATACTTTCCCACAGAAGTGCGTGAGTACTTTAGGAAACATATTCAAAAACATGATGGTCCATATGAGCTTCCAGAGCCAGCAAACACAGACAGTGAAAAAGAGGAGAGATTAATGGATGTTCTAACACAAATTGTAAATAACAAAAAGTATAGAACAAAGAAAAGAAAAAGTTTGGTCACACAAGCTGTTGTAGCCACAATAGGAGGCCTAATAGACTTAGTTGTAGAATTACGGCAGCATAATTTGGAAACAACAAATAAAATGGAGGAAGCAATGGACAAAAGGGATTGTTTAAAAATTGCAGCTTTGAGAACAACTACAATTGTTGGGGAACTAGAAAGGGAGTTAAGGGAAATAGAAGAGCAGAGGGATGCTTATGGAGTAAAAATAACAGAACTTCAAAACATAATAATGGACTATAAAAATAAAACAGAGTTAGAAGGGATAAAAGGAGTCAGAGACATTGCCAAAATATATCCAGATCTGGATATGTTCGTGGCACAAAATAAAGAACCAGTGCCAAAAATGAACCAAGATAGAAAAGATTTCTTATGTTATTCTGTTCCACAAGTAGATACCATACCACAAGCACCAGTTATTGTTTCAGAATTATTAATGCAAGGCAAACACCTACAGGGTTTTCTATGCAGACTCGACTGATGTCTATGGCAGATAAAGACAATTTCCAGAAATGGTGGGGAAGTATGCCAACTAACAACTTTAATACGTTTACACATTGGTTTATGAGGGGAGCAGATAGAGCTAAAAAAGGAGGTCTTAACTTAGAGGAATGGACAGAACTGTTAGAATACGCTATGGGTCCTTTGGCTAGTAGACTATTGGGATTTAATAACAGTGTGTCTGATCAGGCAGGAAGAATTGCTGCAACTAATTTCTATCTACTTAGCATAGAGAAAGAAATAGCAAATATTTCCATGAGGCCAACAGATGGTCCTAGAGAGGTAGCTCAAAGGATATTTTTTTGGTATACTCTACGACAACCTCAACAGCCTCTAGTGCTTGGCTCACCAGAACATATAGCAAAAGTAATGGAAGCCCTTCCCCGGGAGTGTCAAGAATTTGTCAGGCTTTTTGATCCAACACCAACAGACTTGGAAATGGTATTAACTAGAGCTGATAAGTGGTGGATCAAGCATCCTTTCACAGAACAAGCCTGCTCTGTTTCAGCTGTAAGAACATTTAAGGTCGAGTCTGGTAGAGATATAGATGGTAAATTGAGAAACCAGACGTGGGATGTACCCCAGAACAAGAAGGATGATCAAAACTGGAGACCAAAACAGAACCTTGACAAAAGATGGAGAGATCCACCTAGGGACTATAGGAATAGGGATGGCAGCAACTGGAGGGCTAATCAGGAGGGAGAGAGAGAGAAACGGTAACATGGGCTATTGGGAACTCAGGAGACAGAAGGATAGGATAGAAGAGGAAAATCACATACTTAAAAACAAGTTAGCTAAGTCAGAGAGGAAATTGAAGGAAAATGAGGCAAAGATGATAAAAGAGGGACAGAGTAGAAGTGAGTCACAATGACAAATCCCAACCCCTGCGCCTCAGCATCTCATTCACTCAGCTAATTTAACCATGGATGAGGCAGGTCGGCCTACCAGTTATACAGTCATCGCAGGGGTAGGGAAAAATATGTTGGTAGATACAGGAGCAGCAGTTACAATGACCAACAGGGTCAAAAATGGGGATTCTTCAGTAAGTATTATGGGAGTTACTGGGAATCCACAGGAGGTTAGAGCAGGTCCAATTGATGTAGCAGTTGGAGAAAAAACAATACAAGTAGAAGCAATAGTGGGTTGGCCAGAGGAAATATTGGGAATAGAAGCTTTAAAAAAAGGAAATTTCATTGTAGATCTTGCCAATTTTTGTTTGTGGAAGACAGAAAAGGTGAATCAGGAAAGTACAGAGTTGACGAAAGGGGTTGTGCTCCCAATGGCATATATTGTCTCTCCGATAAAAAGTCTGAAAAAAAACAAACTGAAACTAGACGGACAACCAGAATGGCTGCAGAAGCTAATCCAAGACATACCTGTTTGGGCTACAGATAAATTAGACTGTGGAAGAATGAAAGGAATTGGCTTTTTTGAAAGAGGAGACCCACAATGGCAAAAGCAATATCCAGTCCCAAGAGAATCAGTGGCATCAATCACCGAGATGATAGAAATACTGGAGAGACGTGGAATAATTAAATCTGGAAATGGGTATGCATGTAACTCACCATGTTGGCCTGTGAGAAAAGCTGTGTTAAAAGGGAATGGTGATGAAAAAGCAGCCTCATCATGGAGACTTACCATTGATTACAGGGCCGTGAACAAACTTGCAAAAAGATATTTTTTTATTTTTTTGTTTGTGTATGTATATGTTTCTAATGATGGAATCTAGTGTTCCCACAGAGCAAGGCTGCATAAGAATGAAGATGCGTGTCAACAGAAGATTGTGGTGGATCCTTATTACAGGATGGATAAGTATAAGCTGTATCACAGTAGGAATGGGGAGACAGGCAATAAGGCCAGAAGATACCGCAAATAAGGGAGAGAGTTTGAAAAGATTGGAGTTACATTACGTTCAAGCAGATAGATTTATTTGGCCCAGGGAATTGGAAGTAAAAGAGGGTGGAGGGTTACAAGTAAACATTATTTTGGCACATAATAGTACCAGGGGATTAGCTCTTAGAGCTCCAATACAAGGGAGGTTTACAAATACTACAGTAGTAGTGAGTAACTTAACATTAGAAGAAGGTGGAGAATGGGACGCTGCAGTTATAGCTGCCCAGCCTGACCTAGAGGAATTCTGCAATTTTGATACTGGAAAGGGGTGTGTTCTAACAATAGATGAAGTATTTGTCTCTGTAAAGGAGCTGCAACGTTGTAAAGATCAGAAGAAGGTACCATGGCCAATAGGCGGATTGGTGGTGGTACCAACACATGAAACAGTTGTGCAAGGGGTTAAGTGGACTTACTACCCAATAATTCTAAATTTTAATGATTTTTCTATTCCTCCAAAGTGCCCGGAATCACAGCAGCAGTGGTTTAAGCAAAGTATACAAGAGACCATCATTGAGTGGACCAGAGCAGGGAGTCGAGAAAAACGGGACACACTTGCAGCCCTTTTAGGAGGAGTCGGAACTGGATTGGGAGTATGGAATTCAGCAGACATCATTGGACTGAACAGCAGGATAAACTCCCTTACTGATGGCATGGGACATGCTATGAAAACAGGTGGAGTAGCTGACTCCCTTATAGTGAGTAGACTGACAGACAATGTTGATGACATACACACCATTGCCAACAACCTGCATCTAGTTGAGGAAAATATTGCTTCCATTGCTAACAGCATTAGGAATGAAATAGTGGGAACTGCCATTTTCTGTTCTATGATTGGAGGAAAGCTGTTGGCAGATATAAAGGAAACTATTAAAGACATCCAGGAAAACAAGTGGGCAAGACAAATCAATGCAACAAGGATTATCACGTCATTGAAAAGAAAAAGAGTGGACATCACCGAGGACAATCTTAAATACAGCTATATTGAAGGCCCAGATCAATGGATGCCACATGGACTACAATCTGGGACAATAGGACTAATCTTGGCAATTCCCCGTTGGGAGGGGCAGGCAGCGCAACTGAACTTTATACATAGCATTGGCACGTTAAGTGATGGAATCTACAAGCAACACTTCCCATCAAAAAGACTGGCCACTATTACAGGATTGGAGATGGATGAAAGCTGTTGCAGGAAATCTCAACACCGATGGCTGTGCAGTTGTGTTTGGGACAAAGGAGCTGAGGAGGATGGCTGGGTGCAGTTGATAAAAGAAAACCTGGTGCAAGAGGTGATCCGCATAGGGGACATTGCATGCTTTATCGGCCACTCTGAATATAGGACAGTTGATGAAATATGTTTGGTGGAAGAAGGGTCTTGTATCATGGTAACCACTACTATACATGTAGGAACTCATACACTATTTCCATCAAGAAACCTTACCACTGAAATGATCAATTTTACTGCAAATGCAGATTGGACAAATTTGACAATGAAGCTTTTTCCCCCAATTCCAAAGCTTACCTTGGAACTTCATGAGTTAGTAAAACGTACCAAACAACAACTACACCCCATCAGCTTACTGCTGGAACAACAGAAAAAGGAAATAGAAATTACTACAAAAAACGTTGAGCATCCCTGGTGGGGAATTCTTACCAATGCAGAGACACATCCAGTCCTACGAACACTGTCGCTGGTACTCATGTTCATTCAAGTATTAACGACAATTATAATAATATACTTTTGTGTGGCAATGAAACAAATGAGGAAGAAACTTGCAAGGAGGATATATAATAATGAAATTTAAATGTTTTTTTTTTTTTTTTGTCTTTTTCTCTTCTTTCTCTCTCTCATACATTCTTCAATAAAGTTTTACATTGCACATACATAAACATTTATCACACACTCTCACCTAAATTCTATAAGTTCTGTTTCTGTGTAATATGTGGATTGACAGCCATAGGAAAGTACAGGAGAACTTATGTCGCTGAGGGAACTATTCCGGAGGGACGGTGGGTTGAATTTCTCCTGTATATCAGGTTTTTGCTCCCACTAGGTTCTCCTGTACTAGAGGGATAACTAGAAAACTGAGCAACATAGAAGAAGAAAAGGTGAGGGAATGTGGTAACTTGTCTTCCTTGCATGGTGGTTTATTTTCCTTTCGGGACCTCCTTGGGCAGGTCTAGGTGGGAGGGCTGTGAATCTTTACTTCCCTCCCACAATTGCTAAAGGAAGTCATGCATGGACAGGATGTGATGTAAATTACATCATCTCAACTAAGGATATATCCAGGCAGGAAACTGGTGTTGCTTCCTGTTTCTTCCTGGATGGTGTTGGTGATGGTTGATGGTGATGGCGATGGTCTAACCGTGGGTAAGATCAAGCGTTTGGGGAAGGGGATTACTATATAGGTAGATAGATTTAAAAAGGGTTGTTGCTCCGTGGGTCTGGGCTGTGTGTTTGTGATACATTTATAGTATTGTGTTGTTGCCTTTTAATAAATACCTTTTAATGTAGACGAACCTTGTGTAATATTTATATATATTAATTTGGTGATACACCACATACCCATTGCAATTATTTATTTTTACCAGTGAAACCAATATAACATCTCAACATTCACAAATATACATTTCTGACATTCAAAAACAAAACAAAAACAAATCAGTGACCAATATAGCCACCTTTCTTTGCAAGGACACTCAAAAGCCTGCCATCCATGGATTCTGTCAGTGTTTTGATCTGTTCACCATCAACATTGCGTGCAGCAGCAACCACAGCCTCCCAGACACTGTTCAGAGAGGTGTACTGTTTTCCCTCCTTGTAAATCTCACATTTGATGATGGACCACAGGTTCTCAATGGGGTTCAGATCAGGTGAACAAGCAGGCCATGTCATAAGATTTTCTTCTTTTATACCCTTTCTTGCCAGCCACGCTGTGGAGTACTTGGACGCGTGTGATGGATGATGGAGCATTGTCCTGCATGAAAATCATGTTTTTCTTGAAGGATGCAGACTTCTTCCTGTACCACTGCTTGAAGAAGGTGTCTTCCAGGAACTGGCAGTAGGACTGGGAGTTGAGCTTGACTCCATCCTCAACCCGAAAAGGCCCCACAAGCTCATCTTTGATGATACCAGCCCAAACCAGTACTCCACCTCCACCTTGCCGGCGTCTGAGTCGGACTGGAGCTCTTTGCCCTTTACCAATCCAGCCACGGGCCCATCCATCTGGCCCATCAAGACTCACTCTCATTTCATCAGTCCATAAAACCTTAGAAAAATCAGTCTTGAGATATTTCTTGGCCCAGTCTTGACGTTTCAGCTTGTGTGTCTTGTTCAGTGGTGGTCGTCTTTCAGCCTTTCTTACCTTGGCCATGTCTCTGAGTATTGCATACCTTGTGCTTTTCTTTTGGGCACTCCAGTGATGTTGCAGCTCTGAAATACGCTTGACTTTTCTCAGTTCATGGGCAGTTATTTTGCGCCTTGGTTTTTCCACACGCTTCTTGCGACCCTGTTGACTATTTTGAATGAAACGCTTGATTGTTCGATGATCACGCTTCAGAAGCTTTGCAATTTTAAGAGTGCTGCATCCCTCTGCAAGATATCTCCCTATTTTTGACTTTTCTGAGCCTGTCAAGTCCTTCTTTTGACCCATTTTGCCAAAGGAAAGGTAGTTGCCTAATAATTATGCACACCTGATATAGGGTGTTGATGTCATTAGACCACACCCCTTCTCATTACAGAGATGCACATCACCTAATATGCTTAATTGGTAGTAGGCTTTCGAGCCTATACAGCTTGGAGTAAGACAACATGCCTAAAGAGGATGATGTGGTCAAAATACTCATTTGCCTAATAATTCTGCACTCCCTGTACTCCTATCGGTTTAATCCCTGTTACGTTCACTATTAGGGGACGTGTATATGGCATGGATTTTTGGAAGCAGGAGATGGAAAAAGATGCTTGGTCGGTCCTCCCACTTCAAATTTGGGGCACTGCGAGTGCAATCTAAGGTGCCACCAGATATGAGTGTCACTGTGCACTGGCAAAAGTTGGCAGAGTAGGCGCTGTAGGCCTCACACAAACGCCTGTAGGCAGGTAACTGATATTCAATTGATTACAGTAAAAAAATGGTTGTTTTATTTCACTGTACACTAGGTTGCACCAGATATGAGTGTCACTGTGCACTGGCAAAAGTTCGCAGAGTAGGAGCTGTAGGCCTCACACACACGCCTGTAGGCAGGCAACTGATATTCAATCGATTACAGTCAAAAAAGTGTTGTTTTATGTCACTGTACACTACGGTTGCACCAGATATGAGTATCACTGTGCACTGGCAAAAGTTTGCAGAGTAGATGCAATAGGCTTCACACACATGCCTGTAGGCAGGCAACTGATATTCAATCGATTACAGTCAAAAAAGTGTTATTTTATGTCACTGTACACTACGGTTGCACCAGATATGATGTATCACTGTGCACTGGCAAAAGTTGGCAGAGTAGATGCAATAGGCTTCACACACACACGCCTGTAGGCAGGCAATTGCTATTCAATCTATTACAGTAAAAAAAGTGTTGTTTTATGTCACTGTACACTACGGTTGCACCAGATATGAGTGTCACTGTGCACTGGCAAAAGTTGGCAGAGTAGATGCAATAGGCTTCACACACACGCCTGTAGGCAGACGACTGATATTCAATCGATTACAGTCAAAAAAGTGTTGTTTTATGTCACTGTACACTTTGGTTGCACCAGATATGACGTATCACTGTGCACTGGCAAAAGTTGGCAGAGTAGATGCAATAGGCTTCACACACACGCCTGTAGGCAGGCAATTGCTATTCAATCTATTACAGTCAAAAAAGTGTTGTTTTATTTCACTGAGCACAATATAAGCTGTTAGGTGTTAGCCTGTCACACACACACGCTGGCAGGCAGGCATATGCAATTAGATTACACAGAAAAAAAATATAAAATAAAATAAATGATGTTCTAGCCCTAAAAAGGGCTTTTTGGGTTGCTGTCCTTGCAGCAGATATCAGATGAGTCCTTCAGGTCTGTAGTGGAAGCTAAATACACAGCCTGGCTATCTATTTCCCTATTAAATCTCCAGCAGCTACACTATCTGTCCTCTCACAAAGAATGCAGCTTCAGAATGATTCTAAAATGTATGCTGTCCTTCAGATGGAAGGCCCTGGAAGGGAGTGTATGCTGCTGATTGGCTGGAATGTGTCTGCTGACTGTGAGGTGCAGGGTCAAAGTTTCCTCAATGATAAAGAATAGGGGGCAAACCCAAAAGCGCATGTGTTCGCCGTCCGTTGCGAATGCGAACATACCAAAATCGATGTGAATAGTCCGAGGGCGAACTGTTCGCAACATCTCTAGGTTACAAATTAAACTGGCTAAACCAATCCATGATCAGGGAAATTCATAACATGATGAAGCTTAGATACACCAGTGAGCTTTTCCATTGGTGAAATCCACCAGGATATTCACAGCTGCATTAGTTAGGAAGCTATAAAACAACATCATCAGCCAGGAATTAGCAAGTCTGAACCATCATGGATAGCAGCAACCTGAGTGCGGTGTATAGGTATGTGAGTATAGCGCAGCGTCGTAGGAATGGATATTTGTTTCGAATGTTGCAGAGTGGAAACCCGGTTGTCAGGCGTGCGACTGAGGAGTGGCTGAGGCGTGACAGAGAGGAGCGGCTGGGAGTGAATGTGGGTGAGCGTGCTGATGCAATCCATGGTGTTCCGGAATCAAGGCAGGCAAGTGGCTCATCACCGGATATGCCTAGGGTCATGGTGGGGGGTCAGTTAGGAGGTGAGAGCTCCAGTGGCACAGGGACAGGGGGATATGAGGGCACCTCCAGACAGGGAGGAGGACTTTGATGTGGGTGATCAGCTGTTGGGGGGGCCAGATGAGGGACCCCTAGAGGGTGTGGCACATCAAGTGGAGGCTCCTGCACAGCCCCACGGGGGGGGGGGGGAGAGCAGGCCCACGTGCCTGCCAGGAGGCTTCGTGCACCCAGGGTGTACAGAGTCACATTAGAGGGGTTAACTGATGTGGAAGTGTATGAGCATTTTAGGCTAACCCGTGCCAGCCTGGAAGAGCTCTATGCAGTCCTGAGGGAGGACATGGAGCCTTCCTCACGGACCAATAGAGCCATCCCAGGCATGACACGGATGTTAGCCGCCATACACATCCTATCATCTGGTAGTTTTCAGACCACTGCTAGCATATTAGGAGGAATGTCTCTGGCAAGCCTTTCAAGGTGCCTGAGCACATTCCTACATGCTATTGTTCTGAAAGCTGCCAGATACATCAATTACCCCCACACTGTGGAAGAGATCTTAAAGGTGAAAGCGGATTTCTTTCGAATGGGAGGTATCCCCAATGTGCTATAGATTGTACACATGTAGCATTGATAACTCCTAGAGATCAGGAAGCGCTGTACAGAAATCGCAAACACTATCATTCCATCAATGTACAGGTTGTTTGTGATGCAGACATGCGTATACAAAATGTGCTTGCAGGCTTCCCAGGAAGTACTCATGATGCCCATATCCTGCGTCAGTCATCCACCCATCTTTATTTTGAGTCCGGACAAGCTCCACCTGGGTGGCAACTGAGTGAGTACCCATAAAGGATCGCAGGCAAGCATATGTTACCAAGAGTGACTCCCCTAACATATACATCATGTTCCACTGTAATGCTAATACGTTGTTGCATGAAAAATGCGCGACGACGCATGCGCCAACAGACAAAATAGAGTCCCTCAATAGCGCGCACGACATCTGCGCGCAGGAGTTAAGATAAGGACTTAAAGGGTTTTAGGGTTTTAGGGTTAGGGGTCTTTGGGCTAAGGCTTCGGGTTCTGAGTGTTAGTGTTAGGCATGGGGTCTCAGTATTTCGGGTTAGGTATGGGGTCTGAGGGCTCGGGTTAGAGGGTTTTGGCCCGTTAGGCGATAGATTCTACAACTTAAGCTCTTTGATCGACGCACATTTTGCCACAATTTTCAACAGAGCGCTACTGTCGCCGGCTTCTGTCAGAGCCCCATTGTCCGCTCTCATTTGCCCTGCGCCCTAAAGAAGGTGTGCCGACTGAGCCATTGCATCGTAGCTCGTTGCTGTGATTAACCTGATGTGACCTGGTCATAGGAGTAGGAAGTTCCAACCCAGAGATCCCTAAACTAACGTCACATGAATCATTGTGTATATTTACAGATGCTTTAACAAGCATCACAACATCACATTCATATCTACATCTCCCATTTTTGTTTCCTTCAGGTGATGCAGGATATGGGTGTTTGCCATGGTTGTTGACCCCTGTGAACAATCCACACACAGAGGGGGAGGAGAGGTACAATGCGGCCCATGCCAGAACCTGGAATGTAATAGAGTGCACCTTCGGCCTCCTGAAGATGCGCTTCAGATGTTTACATTCCACTGGCGGGGCGCTACAGTATAAACCAGTGAAGGTTTGTCACATCATCATGGCCTGCTGTTGTCTGCACAATATAGCAGTACAGGCCAACTGTCTGGGGAACATTGATGATGCTCCGCTTGAACCGGTGGAGCGTCCAGTACCAGCCCCTGGTGGGGATAACTTTCAGGGGTCACGACTACGTGCCCACGTCATTCGGGAGTACTTCCCATGTAAGTCCGAAACCAATAACAACCAACTATAATGTACCTTGATTATGGTTACTAATACAACTCTTTTCTCCTTCCCCATTGTCATACAGAATATCTAACAGTCCACAGTAGATAGCTTTGTGATCTAACATATGTCTCGTGACGCATTCTTAACACTGGATCAAATACAGCCTGCTCTGATATCCGTTAATGGTAAGTATGCGCACATTCCCATACTCATCATATATATTGATATCTGCATACCTCCAGAAAGTAAGCTAAATGGATGGTATGATATATTCCACAATGTCAATGGATATAGGCCTCACAATCGTATTTGAAAACATCTTCACAGAACAGTAATGTTCCCATTGTCTGATCATGCTATTGCACATCCCATGGAGGTCAATGCAATTCAGAGCAATCTGGGAATATGAACATACCAGCATATTGTAAACCATAATAAATGTTCCTCATGGGATGCAAAGAGGGGATATCTCCTGTTCTTTGTCAGCGAATGCTGGTAAAAGCATTCTCAGTCAGATAACAGGAATAGTCTCAAGGATATGTTAACTAGGAATCAATGTGCAATATATCATATGGATTATGTGACTCATATCATCATATTGCCATTACAGAACTGCTGCCGTGTGTCAACACATTGTTTACCCACACAGACATGGGAAACGACCTGTACAGCAACAGAACATCAGCTACATCAATGTCGTCTACATTGTAAGTAAATATTTGCGGGAAACATGTGCATGTATGCATGAGAGGAAATAACTAATACCTCCATTAATGTAGGCCTAACTTTCTTTTCCACAAGACATCCCCTATGTATTGCTGAAGCGGTCAGAAAAGTTTATCGGACCATGCAGACGTGTCCTGGGGGAACAGATCTCTTCGTTGAATACTCCACTTGATCCATCCAAGGTAAAGAACCACATGTGGATGTACGAACATGCATCAATGTGTGATAGTTGTGATCTTCCATTTCTATTACCAGCTGCACTGGTCTCTCTCTGTCTGTCTGTCTGTCTGTCGCTGTCTCTCTCTCTCTCTCTCTAGAAACTTCTGCTAACTATCCCAATTAACCCTTTACTATATGTTTTCTCTTGCCTTCTTCCTCACATCCCCTGCCTTTTCCTCAGACTCTTCTTTACTTCTCCCCTTTTTGTCTCCAACATTTTAATTTCACCTCTCCTTTTATTCGCCCATCAGCTAATCTTACTCAAGCTGTGGTTAAACTATGTGTTTCCTGACTGTCCCATCTGCAAATTACATTATCTGTCCACATGGGGCAGATACTTTATTACATAATAGTGCATCACACTTTACATCTGATCCCTTTCCTCTCCAACTAATGCATAACTTTCTACTTGACACAACTTCCTTCCTATGTATCTCTCACTTACTTATTAACCTTGCTATTCCTTATCTACTCTTCCCCATGTCCATTACCTTTAGCTTGGAAGTGGCGAGTTTCTAATCTTGTGGGGGCCTTTGGGAAAAAATCAGTTTTCACAAGACTTTACACTCAAAACAGGGCCCTCCATTTTCTGTCGTTGTCAATATTACATACTGTATATTTTCGTGTTCTTCTCCCCTGTACAGCGCCACGGAATATGTTTGCACAATACAAATAAAAGATAATTAGACTAATCATAATATTCCCACATCAGGACAAATTAGTCTTGGCCATCATTATCATCCGACAGATGGTTAGCTTGTACGAGATCCCAATGCAAAACATGTTAACATGTGTGCCGACATACCTGCATCTGTTGGTGGCTGCTCATATGGCATATGTAAGGTTTCCACTAATATATTATTTGTGTGTTTGTATTCCAGATCACAGTCAGAACAAGGCATGAAGATAAACATCCTGACATTCCATGGCCATGTCAGTGTCCTCATGTATGTGCATGTGTCCGTTTCATTGCTTTGTTGGATCCAGTGTGATATCCGATTACCTTGACTGAATAGCAGATATGTGTCAATTTCACTATACAATGCAGATGTGATGTGACATCTGTCAGCTGATGTTCCTGGTATATCCACAGCATGTGTATGCTCACATAGTCTACCTCAATTCATATGTACCAATTGCTTTAGACATTCTATCCTCTCCTCTACTTGGACTGTTGTGAAGCCTGCAGCACAAACCCTTCCAGATCTCTTCTTCAGTGCTGATGTGACCCTCCCTGTGCATATGGGGAAGAGTAAATCCAGGCTTGGGACTTAACAGTTAATGAGGTTACGTTAATCTTCAGTTATGCATATGCAACAACAGTGAGTATAGATGCTCAATCAGAGAACAAACTACCCTTGATATTGCCTGGTTTGTTGGGAGTTCTCTGGAATAGGTAACATCTGACTGATATGGTCCTGGTCAGGTCCCCATCTTTTTGACCAAGGTTATCTATGTAGGGGCTGCTTATTGTTGCGTGAGAACTGACCTCATGGGCTCATAGCATTCACTGATTGAGCACTTATACTTCTCATGTTGCATAAGAGTGTCCGTTTAACACCCAAGCATACATTTTGCTCCCCCCATATGTATATCACCTTATTCTGGATTATTGTGGTCTTTCCTTATTGACTGTTATATATGTAGTAACAATAATGATATAAATGATATTGCCTAATGTTGGGTTATACACTGTAAATCCCATGATCATCTATATCAATGTAATTCCCCCTGCCTGCATTCTGCTCTCATATCCCTATTTCCAAGTGTTACTTGGACTTTGTATCCTACCCTCCTCCACCATGATCCTTTGCATACCTGTGATGATTAGTCAACCTGTGGCTTTGTGGCAAGCTTGCTTTGTTAATTTCTGTAAGTAGTAAATATGATTTATCCAAGATGTTGTTTGTGTCTGCCTCGTCAATGTTGATACCATAGCATTTCTGTAACATCAATGAAAGGACCTTAATACTCCACATCTGTGCTCTGCACCATCAGTTAGGGGTGTCAATAGAATTCTCACAGTGTGTTTGCATTACTGATTTCAACCATGAGGGAAGGTTGGTATTGACAATCTATATGACACAAAGCCAAACAAATGAGACAGGTGTCTGTAAGTGGCTCAAATCCTAATAGTGAACATACAGTATCTAACAAAAGTGAGTACACCCGTCACATTGTTGTTAATATTTTAGTATATCTTTTCATGTGACAACAATGAAGAAATGACACTCTGCTACAATGTAAAGTAAGTTTGCTTACCCATCAATAACTCAATACACAGCCATTAATGTCTAAACCATTGGCAACAAAAGTGAGTACACCCCTAATCTGAAATGTCCAAATTGGCACTAAATGTCAATTTTATGTGGCCACCATTATTTGCCAGAACTGCCTTAACCCTCATGGGCAGGGAGTTCACCAGAGCTTCCCAGGTTGCCACTTGGAGTCCTCTTCCACTCCTTAATGATACATCACAGAGCTGGTTGATGCTAGAGACCTTGCACTCCCCCACCTTCAGTTTGAGGATTCCCCATAGATGCTCAATATGGTTTAGGTCTGGTGACAAGCTTGGCCAGTCCATCACCTTTACCTTCTTTAGCAAGGCAGTGTCGTCTTGGCGGTGTGTTTGGGGTCGTTATGTTATGCTGCCCTGCAGCCCAGTCTCCCAAGGGAGGGGATCATGTTCTGCTTCTGTATGTCACAGTACATGTTGGCATTCATGGTTCCCTCAATGAACTGTAGCTCCCCAGTGCTGGCAGCAGTCATGCAGGCCCCCGACCATGACACTCCCACCACCAAAAGTTTACATCTATACTGAGCAAAAGTAGTTGAAATGATCCCTGAATTAAAGATAAATGGATAAGTCACAACGAACACAAAAACATTGATATGAGATGAAACCCTCAGTTTTAACATAAACAGCGATGTAGAGAGAGGGGAGGCAGCATCTGACATCATTAGGTAAATGCATATAGGGGGAATCCACACAACATATTATATAAAACATATATAAACGTGCATATATGTTTGGTCTGGACCTGCATGCGTTCTGCCAGCACTGGGGAGCTACAGTTCTTTGAGGGAACCCATGAATGCCAACATGTACTGTGACATACTGAAGCAGAGCACGACCCTCTCCCTTCATGGACTGGGCCGCATGTCAGTATTCCAACATGATAACGACCCCAAACACACCTCCAAGACGACCACTGCCTGGCTAAAGAAGCTGAAGGTAAAAAGTTGATGGACTGGCCAAGTAGGTCACCAGACCTAAACCCTATCGAGCATCTGTGGGGGCATCCTCAAATGGAAGGTGGGGAGTGCAAGGTCTCTAACATCCTCCAGCTCCATGTTATCATCATGAAGGAGTGGAAGAGGACTCCAGTGGCAACCTGTGAAGCTCTGGTGAACTCCATCCCCATGAGGGTTAAGTCAGTGCATGAAAATAATGGTGGCCCCACAAAATATTTACCTTTCACTTAGGGGTGTACTCACTTTTGATATTTACCCTGAATGAATATCTCCATGTGTCAGAAACACGAATATCATGCATAGCCATTACTGGAATCAAACTCAGGAATATTACCTCCCCCCTTACCTCCAGCTGCACTAGTGGCTGTTACCCCAACCCTACATTAACACAGGGCTGATATATTGAAGGAAGATGTATGTACTAATACAATACAGTACAGTACAAACGAAAACAAACAATGATAATGTGAGCAATACATAATATGTATTATTATGTTTGCAAATTATAGAACCAAAAAATGAAAATTTGAGGCAAACATTCCGTCTGTCGATTTGAACCTAAAGAGAAAAGAACCAGACATCAATTAGAACAATATATGCATTGACTGCAACACCTCAACGTCAATAGATCTTGGACATCAATTGCTTCTATATGCAACATGAACATGTGTGGGTCCTGACCCTCCTGGCCTTTGGCAACCTTGGTCCTAGGCCGGCCACGACTTCTTTGAAGGGTGGCCGGCTCTTCTGCCCTGGACACTGGGGGTAAGGTCTGGGAGGTTGAGGAGGTAGCCTGCGGTTGAATGACTGTATCCACCTGGACAGCTATAGATCTGACCTGTGGGGCCTGTCCAGGTGGCTGCCCTTCTTGGGCCATTTCGGCCCTTTGAGCATAATCCTCCATCACTTGGTGATGCCTCCTCAACTCCTCAAAAACCCGCTCATTGTGTCGTCTCATCTCCAGCATGAATTATTGGTTTTGCTCTCGCTCATGCTGGAGATGAGCAAGGAAATCATGGCACTGTGCCATTGACAGCGCTGGACTCCCTGGCGCGTACCCAGACCATTGAGTCCTCTGGGTGGAGGCATGGCTGAGCGGAGTGTCCTGCGGGGTCCGAGTTGCCTGCAGGGTCGGAGTGGCCTGCCGGGCCGGAGTGGCCTGTGGGGCCGGAGTGGCCTGCGAGGCCGGAGTGGCCTGCGAGGCCGGAGTGGTTTGCCGGGCCAGAGTGGCCTGCAGGGCCGGAGTGGTTTGCCGGGCCGGAGTGGCCTGCCGGGCCGGAGTGGCCTGCCGGGCCAAAGTGGCCTGCAGGGCCGGAGTGACCTGTGGGGCCGGTTGTAGCCACATGCCCTGCCGGGCCCCATGCTCCAGGGCACCATTATCTGCCGCTCCATGTGCGGGGGCACCAGTAGCTGTGGCTCCATACCCTGGGCCCAACTAGGATGGGACCACATTGGCTGTCCCCACATGTCAGGTCTCCCAATTTGGCCAGCCCACATTGACTGGGACCCAGGCGCCACCATCAGCCTGGCTGGAGGGGGCATTGTTGGAGCTGATGGCTGCCATCTTGTTGGGGGCCAAGGTTGACTTTCCACAAGTGGTCCTGCTGCAGGTGGTCCTGCATTTTGGCAAGGTGCAGGGCCCGGTATTTCTGGTCCCTGAGATGGCAGGGTATGCCTGGCTGGTACTAAAATGAGACAAGATTTGTATTTGAGTATTGTTGTTCTGAAAATAGATTGATGTGTGTTTCCATATCCCTGAGATCATAGTGACTTGTAATTGGCTGTGAATGTTTTTGATGCAAATAACAAATGATCTGCATCATTAGTATTGTGTATCCTGGCTGGGATCTTTCCTTTTTTGTGACAGCGACTGCTGGCAACAGCAGTTGGACCAAGGGGCTGATAGATGGCGCTGCAGCTGTTATATACATCATTTTCACCTTACACACAAGACCAAAAGCCCTAGCCCTCACCCTAATCCGAAACCCTTACCTTAACCCCACCATAACCCACTAAATCTGCCTGATTATATAATCTCCAGTAAAATGCTGTGACATGTAGAGGCTGCTACCAGCAGTCACAATCAGATAACAGGAAAGGTCCAATGGCTCATATGAATATATGTAATGCTGGTGCAGTGTGCCAACTGCAGTTCATTAGGACACGTGCTCATCTGAATCTGTTGGCCAGTGTGTGAGACAGACCAATCTGTGACCAATCCTCAGCAATGTGCGTTAACATGCTAATGTAACATGGTCCAGATTAGGCTGGTACACGACACACACTTGCAGTCCATCAGAGTCTGTATCCGCATATGCTGCAGTGTGTACATCCATACATGTAGTCTCATGGGGATGTATAATCAATCAGGATCTACAGCTATACCGGACCTATCCTGTTGTATGTGCGCATCTCTGGAAGCGCGCCGCCACCGACTCTAGCTACGCCAGCCCAGCAGGCCGGCGCATACTGAAATGCCCACATAAAACAGGATATATCCGCTATACCTAGTTTCAAGATGTACATGAATTCTAAGCAGTAGGAGTGTTAAGCCAAACAGCTATGAATGGGACAGTTTAACATGGGGTAGAGTGTGACAGGGAAACTCATGACAATAAACAAACAATTGCAATGGAGTTGTCATGTATGCTTTATATGCACTCTGAACCAACAGCAAACATAACAGTAACATCAATAGATTTGCAAAACGGTATCACAATCAGTTGTGGGTGTAGGTATTGGACATATATTTCATTGCTAACAATTCTGACAAGTATATTTCTTCACACTGGATTTACATGATTTGTGCTACCTCATATAACTGTAGTCACAACCAGATATCTTACAGTGCAATTCAACGTCAGTTATCTATTTGTGTGGGGTACATGTGCGTGCATATGAGGGTGTGAAGGTGTATACGGCACTCACATTGCAGGCTGTCTGACCCACCCGAGTCCAGCAGGCCAAGGATGCCCACGACTGCCGCTGGCTGGATCATTTCTTTCACTGTGGCCTCCCAACCGGGGTAGGTAAACGTTTCAGGAGGCCCACCACCGGTTCCACGGGCCGCATTGGCCTCGTCCGCCATCTTCTTTTTGACTTGCATGCAGCAGTTCTGGTACCGGTGCTGGACAGACTTCCAGGTCCGGTTGGCATGCCCCAGTGAAGAGACTTCCGCAGCAATTGCCTTCCAGGCATCTGTCCTCTGCCTGGGCCTCACCTCACTCCCGCCGGTTAATATGGAGTGGTGGGCACGTACTACTCTTAGGAGCGTCTCGGTCTCCTGTGGATGAAAGTTTGCTGCTCTTTTTTTTTGCAGCAGCAGCTTGCTGGCCAGCCTGTGGCTGGAGTCCCTGCTTTCCCTGGCCTCTCCCTGCACTGCCTTCTCTCTCTCACTCCATCTCTCCTCCTCTCCTCACTCTCTGTCTTTCTCAATCACTCTCTATCTCTCTCTCTCTCTCTCTCACACACTTTCTATTTCTCTCTCTCTCGCACTCTAACACGCACTCTCACACACTAACTCACTATCTCTCTCCGTCTCGTTCTATTACTCTCTCTCTGTCTCTTTCTATCAATCGCTCGCTCTCTCTCTTTCTCTTTCTCTCTCTTCAAAATCCCTCCAACTCCAAGACCTGTGTGTCCACTTGCACAGTATACAACAGTCACAGATTTACGAATTTCCCGCACTTTTAAACTATTTGCGGCCTTGATTGGCGTCTTCCTATTGGTAAATTGATTTCAGTTGGCGCCAGGAAAACCAGGTTTACGGGCTTGAGACTTCTGGCCGTAACTCACAACCGTATCTCCTTGCTGAAGCCCGTACGGGTTTGGCAGGTGATTGACCTCCAAGCCCGTAGCTCGTTATTCAAACCCGTGCGGGCTTGCATGATAGATAGAACACAAAGATTGAACATGAAGTTACATTTCTTTATTTGCAGATTTGAGAGTAGGGGAATGTTGAGCTATTAATTCTAAGACCAAACATCACTTTCACTTTTAATAAAAGTACAGGATGGCTTTTCTATGCTACGACTTGTAAGTAAGCCCTTTACGACCCGTGGGTCTATTTTACCCATTTACGAACTTGACGGAGGCTAATCCCGTAGCCTTTGCAGGTCTGATGTGCTCCAAGCTCGTGGGACTTTGTACACGGACATTTTACATGAATTAAACTAAAAATGATTTTCAGATTTGAGTGTAGGGGAATGTTGTGCTATGAATGCTAACACCTCCAATCAATTTAACGTCTCATCAAAGTGCAGGATGGCTTTATTATGTGCTTAATTGGTGCTCGCGGGACCTTTTTGGTGCAAGTAAGCTGTGGCTCGGTTTCAGCTAATTACGACCTTGACGATAGGGTTTACGTAGCATTTGAATAGCAACTGTGGCTTTCTTGCGGCCGAAACTCTTGCGGCCGTGTAAGATCAAAGGCTTTCCTGCTGCTTGTGCGGCCGCAAGGGATAATAGGGCGCCGGCTGCAAGCCTGCCGGAGCCCTCGGCCACACGGCAATAGAATAGGCAAATAGCCTGCGGCCGGTCCTTGCGGCCACGCATCTCGTACGGCCGTTAATAGAATGAGGCCCTAAGTGTTGTTAATTTTGTTCCTTCGAATTCTTAAATATTCTCCTAAGGAACTGCTCAGATTTAGAAACTTTAAATTTAAGATCAAAAGAACTAACTTAAAGACTAAGATCAAGAGGATACAGTCATCGAATGCTAAATAAATCACATCATAGAGCCCTATATACTCCCAGAGAGGACCTCTTGGTCCCAAAAAAAAGAGATAGAGAGAAGCAACTACAAACAGTGAGATTTGTAGGAACATACAAACAATAATGGACGGAAATAAGGAATATCATAAACAAACATACCAACATTTTAAAAACAGATGAAACTTTAAAAAAACTAGTTGGAGATAAAATTGATTGTGTTTGGCGAAGGTCAAGAAATCTGAAAGACCAATTAGTAAATAGCCACTTCAAAAGAGGCACAAGTACCAAAGGCTCTTTACTTAATGGTACATATAACTGTAGTCATTGCAGCTTCTGTAAATACATGACTAAAGTTGAAGAGATCAACGACAGACAGGGACATAAAATCAAAATCAAAGGGTTTTATAATTGTACTAGCTCAAATGTAGTATAGTGTCTTGAATGCCCCTGTGGACTGAAATACGTAGGGATCACTACCAGAGAGAAAATAATAACCCTTTATGAAATTATTTCATCCCATTAAGAACTAAACAATATAAATGGAAAGTCATATTAAGACTAATTAGAAATATGTGAACATCTAAAATAACTAGATCCTTTTCATTAAGGTAGAATTTCCCAATGTTACTAAACTGTAAATGTATTATTCTCTGAAGCTCTCAGATTTAAATAATAGTAAGGTCACCCACATTATGACCCAAAATGACCAAATTATGTAAAGTAGAAAGATAACAATCTTCCCCTTATTTTCTTAAAGAAATCCCCCCCCACCACCACCACCACATCTCTTTCTATTTAACCATATGGCTAAAATATACCATCCCGATTTTTACACTTAAAAGTTGATTCCTTCCATTCATATTAATAATAAAAGTAATGTATATTGATAAGTGTGATCTACAAAACACAGAAGCATATGAGAAACTATAAAAGAGGAATTAAAAACTCCCCCATAACAGTAGAAGTGTATTTAAAAATTTAAACCAACACAAATAAACTTAATTGTAATAAATCAATAAAATAATTAGAGGTGCAAAATATGGCGATTACATTATCTTCGATTAGTTTGCAATATGACTCCTTCCATTTAAATTAATAATAATGGTATTGTTATTGGCAAGTATGACCTATAAAACATAGAAATATTAAATACATTATAAATGAGGAAAAAAAACTCTGCCACAACAGTGGAAGTGTAATCAATAAATTGAAATAAAAATAAACTCCATTTTATTTAACACAATAATAGAATAGATAAAATAATTTGAGGTGTATAACATGGCAACTGCATTATCCTTGATTAATGTATAATATTTAATCAAATTTTCCTCATGTTCAGCCCTGTTTTATCTGTATGAAAAGAACCAACCTTTAGAATGTAAGTTTGCGAGTTCTAATCTTGTGAGGTGCTTTAGGGAAAGCACAGTGTATATCAGATTGAAAGCTCAATAACAGGGTCTTCCATTATTTTCATTGTGGGGCATTGTTTATACTTGTACCTAACCCCTGTATTGCGCTGCGGAATATGTTGCCGCGTTATAAATAAAGGATAATAATAACCAAGCTTTACATGATGAAGGAATAAAGGATATCAGACATCTGAAAAAAAGAAAACAATGGGTTAACAACTAATTGAAATACAGACTATATAAAGCCTTACCTCCTATCCCTCCAATACGTTGGCCCGATGAGGAAGCAAAAGTGAAACGTGCGCCGGCCACTGTCCCGTCCACTTCTGATGACGTAATCCGGATGCACCCAGAAATGCTGAGAGGCAAACTAACGGCAAGCGGCTAAAGATACACAGAAATAACCGGACGGACTGTGAATACAACATAAGAAATTGCATTATAAATCTTTGTAAATATATGTTGAAGAAAAAATATTGCGACATGGTCCAAATCTGTGTAAAATTAAGTATGAGGATCATTCTCATTCATGACTAATGTACAGTATATGTATGTAATGTATATGTATTAAGTGATTCAAAGTCTTAGACCATCAGTAACAATTTGGGGTCAGATATTTACATAGTAAGAGTAGTATCTAATAGAGAGAAGATCACCAAATTAAAAAATATCTAACAGCAAAGGCACTTTATCAACATTAAGAAGCTATTTTTCCTCTTTTTAGCAAATTAAGCACCTATCAATTAAACTCACTAACTAGATTTTAATTATCAACTAGCGACTTGCCCGTCAAAAAATGACGGCAATAAGATTGTAAGGCAGGTAATGTTGTTTGTGTGCAAAATTATACTTTGGTGCTCATTGCGAGCCTCCCGGTGAGCGCCGTCGGCGTTTATCGCGTGGCTTGCAATGAGCGCCTTCAGCGCTCATTGCGAGGCTCTTGGTTGTTTGTGTGCTATGGGCAGCGTTGGTGTATTTTGTTGGTATGGCAATGAATAATTAATATACTTTACCTATTGTGAAGTAATATATGCAGGAAGCATTGTGCTGAAGAGCTGGCAATCTGTTTTCATGTTGCTGCAGCATCAGTGCTGTGGAGCTGCTGTGTAAGTGTCATGAATGTGTGCAGTGTAATAGTGTGCGTGCGCAAGGCAAATCCGTTAGGGTAGCTGTGTACTTCCGGATTGTATAAATTAGTGTTCTAAAATGGCGCCTAATGTGTGGTATGCAGCTGTGGCTGATTTTGCGTCCTTGTTTTCGGATGTCGTCCGACTTTTTCGGAAAATCCGTTGGTGTTTGGTGGTGTTTTGCGTGTTTAGGGTCCTTTAGCCTCGTTTTCGTTTTGTTCGGCGGCCATTTTTTCTCTCACTTAGGTGATTTTCGGGTGTCTAAACCCCCGAAATATGGACTTAAATCGAGGTGTAACTTCACTTGCAGAGGTCCTGGGTACCCACCCATTGCTGTGGGTAAGCTTTTTATGTGTTTGTTGTGTGTTTTATTGTGTTTGTAATGTTTTTCGGGTCGAGCAGTTTGCATCCTTGTTTTTGGATCTCGTATGTCTTTTTCGGAAAATCCAGAGGTGTTTGGTGGTTTTGCATCTTTAGAGTGCTGTGCCTCGTTTTCGTTTTTTTTCAGTTTTCGAGGTCCTGGGTGCCCCCCCTTCCTGTAGGTTATCTTTTTATGTATTTGTTGTGTGTATTTATTGTGTTTTTCATGTTTTCATGTGCACAGGTTTCGGGCGGTTTTTGCAAGTTCGTAATGGGTCGTAACGTGTCTCGTATTTTTGTTTCATAAGTCCATAATTTTTGGGAGGTCCCCCTTGCTTCGCGAGCTTGCAGCGTTAGCAACAACCCGCCTGCTCACAACTATATATGTGACTAGCGACTTGCCCGTCAAAAAATGACGGCAATGTTATTGTAAGTGAGCTAATGTTGTTTTGTGTGTAATAGTAAACATGTAATCAATTAATAAAGGAATATACTTTACCTATTTTGAAGCATTGTGTTGAAGAGCTGTGAACCTTGTTTGAATTTGGTGCAGCATTAGTGGTGTGGAGCTGCTCTATAAGCGTGGTGAATGTGTGCAGTGTAATAGTGTGCGTGCGCGAGGCTAAACCGTTAGCGTAGTGGTGTACTTCCGCATTTGCGTAAAATGGCGGTTTCTATATGTTGTCCGTCTTTGCGGATTTTCCGTTGGTGCCTCGTAGTGGTTTTCGATTTTCGTGTGGTGTTTTGCGAGTGTGTTGTGGTGTTTTACGTGTGGAGAGTGCTGTAGCCTCGTTTTCGTTTTGGCCGTCGGCCATTTTTTTTCTCGCTTAGCGATTTTCTTTGTGTGTAAAGTGTTTTATTTGTATTTAAATGAAGGTGTAACTTGTTTTTTGGAGGTGCTGAGTGGTTCCTCTTGCTGTAGGTAAGCTTTTTATGTGTGTGTTGTGTGTATTTATTGTGTTGTAAATGTTTGTATGTCGGCGTGTTGCGTCCGATGTTTGCGAGGTCGTAATGTGTTGTAACGTGTCTCGTATGGTGTTTGCGTGTGTAGCCTCGTTTTCGTTTTGTTCGGCGGCCATTGTTTCTCTCGCTTAGCAAATATTTTCGTGTGTAAACTCTTTCATTTTGAGTGAAATTAAGGTGTAAGTTGCATTTTTGAGGTCCTGGATGCTCCCTGTTGCTGTAGGTAAGTTTTGTATGTATGTGGTGTGTGTATGCATTGTGTTTTTAATTTTGTAATGTTTGCGAGTAGCGTCCGAGTGTTGCGAGGCCGTAATGTGTGTGAACGTGTGTCGTATGTTGTTTGCGAGTGTCGTAATGTGTGTGTCGTGCTCTTTGGGTTGCGACTTGAACTTTGCGAGGGTTGCAGTTGCTGGCATGGAGCGCCTACGGCGCTCCATGCCAGCAACTGAGACGCTCGCCCAGTGCCCTCGCTTTGCTACGCAAGCCCGCAGCGTTAGCAACAACTCGTACGCTCACAACTATATATGTGATAAGCACTAGTAATCTAAATAATTATTTATTTACAAAATATATTTATTCACTAGATTAAAATCATTTAAAGTGCTTTGCATGATTATTTAGAGATTACAAACAAATATACATATTTATAAAAATATATATAATAGTAACATCTAGAGCCAAAAAGAATAAGAACAAAATTAACAACACATAAAGTCCAGCCGAAAATATTATATATATTAAGAGGAAAATAAACAAATACTGCCAAAGCCTCAGCAAGCACACTAAAAGAAAATATACTTTATTGAATCAATTAGAAGTGGTCAATGTTTTTATTTTAACAGTTTTTTTAAACGCCGTTATTTTTATTTTAATGCTTAAATAAACTGAGAAATATTATTACATTTCTGGCAATTATTTATATGAGATAGATTTCATAAAAGTTTAAAGTTACAAAAAGATGTCTTTTCTTTTTCTTCTTTAAAAAAGTTTTCAGTCTTGCAAGGTGCTTTGGGCAAAGCGCTATGCACACTAGATTTTAAGCTCAAAGAGGCCTTGCATTCTTTTCAATGTGTTAATATTGTTTTGCCTTGAACTTAACCCATGCAAAGCGCTACGGAATATGTTAGCGCTACAAATAAACAATAAGGTAGAGGTGGAGAACGGCTCCGAACGGCTTTCGAGTTACGGGCTTGGGAAAAAAATGGCGACGTTTTGTGGGCCTCGTGTTTTTTTTTCAAGCCAATAACTCGGAAGCCATACAGAGGCCGCCAAAAGACGCCAATTGAATAGCAAATTAGCTTCCATCCTCACTTACGGGCACAGAGGGAGAGTCAGGGAGTCCATAAGTAAGGTTGTAAGCTAATTTGCTATTCAATTGGCGTCTTTTGGCGGCCTCTGAACGGCTTTCAAATTACAGGCATGAAACAAATGGTAGCCGTTAAAAACGTAACTTTTTTTAAGGCTGTAATTCGGAAGCCGTTTGCTGGCATGGGGAAATTGATCAATTTCCCTAAGCCTGCAAATGTTTTCACACCCGTAAATGGCAAAAGGAGCACAGGGGAGGGAATGGGGGGGAAGAGACACAGGGGAGGGAATGGGGGGCAAGAGACACAGGGGAGGAAATGGAAGGGGAAGGGACACAGGGGTGAGAGAGGGAGTGAAAGACACAGGGGAGGGATAGGGGAAAGAGAAACAGGGGATGGAGTGTAGGGCAAAGAGACACAGGGGAGTGAGAGGGGGAAAGAGATACAGGGGAGGGAGGGGAGGGGGGAGGGACGCAGGGGAGGGGGGAGAGGAAAGAGACACAGGAGAGGGAGAGGGGGAAAGAGACACAGGAGTGAGAAATTGGGGAGAGGGGGGAAAAAAGACACAGGAGTGAGTGGGGGAAGAGACACAGGGGTGAGAGAGGGAGGGAAATAGACACAGGGGAGGGAAAGCAGGGCAAAGAGAAACAGGGAGGGAGTGGGGGGGAAAGACACAGGAGATGTAGAAGGGGGCAAAGAGACACAGGAGGGAAAGAAGAGACGCAGGGGAGGAAGAGTAAGGGAAGAGACACAGAGGAGGGAGAAGGCGGAAAGAGACACAGGGGAAGGAGAGGGGGAAAGAGACACAGGGGTGAGAAATTGTAGAGAGGGGGAAAAAGAGACACAGGGGTGAGGTGGGAAGAGTGGGGCAAAGAGACACAGGGGAGAGAGAGAGGGAGAAAAAGACACAGGGGAGGGAGAGGGGGGAAAGAGACAAACAACAGATAGTACATAAACAGACAGAAAACACAATGTATGACACTAATATATCATGCCGTTATTTTTGACAAGCAAGTAGCTAGTATGTATATGTATATACTATGTATATGTATGTCATATGTGTCTTATGTATTCATTGTACATACAGTGTTATCTCCAGACTATTTTGGGTGGATGCTCCATCCGTCTGGTTTCAGAGTGCTGCTTAGCTTGAGGGGTGGCAAAAAAAAAATTTTTGGGGGCGGAAGGGGGGTGTTGCCTAGCTTGCTGCTCCATCATGTCTCCATTATCATTATAGATCATTTATAACACGTCAACATATTCCGTAGCGCTGTACATAAATTACGTTCAGACAAAGATAAATACAGATTAACATTTAGCAAAGGAAGGAGGGCCCTGTCTTTGAGCTAAGAATCCAATGTCCATGGTGAATTCCCAAAGTACTAAGGATAGAAACTTGCAGACTTACAATCTAAGGTATAGTGAGTGGTAAAAGAGGGAGAGAGAGGTGATAAGTGTGCTAGGGTGGAAGGTTTTTGCCACCCAGCAGCTGACAATTCCTGGGGAGAACACTACTGTATTACTGCATATGGTGGACTCATGAATAACTAAACTTGCTTACTGGCACAATATTTTTAGAAAGCAAAAATATATTCGGTATCCTTTAATTGGATCTAGCTCGTTTGGCTAGCGCAGGTAGTGTGCCCGCACCGCGAGCGCGCGCCCGACTGCATTATGCACAGCGGCATCTAGTGGACTGAAAGTAGAGTATATACTAGAGTACTCTAATTACAAGCTATCGTGGTGTGGGTGGCCCTGTGGGGTGACAGCTGATATTCACCATGCTGCAAGGGGACAGGTTCCATGATGTCACCTGGATGGTCACAGGATGGCACCTGGATGGTGCTGGGATGGCTTCTCACAAGGTTTTTGGGATGCTGGGGATGGTTCCTACAAGGGCAGGAGATGACAGCTGGATGGTCACAGGATGGTGCTGGGATGGCTTCTCACAAGGTTTTTGGGATGCTGGGGATGGTTCCTACAAGGGCAGGGGATGCCACCTGGATGGTCACAGGATGGCACCTGGATGGTGCTGGGATAGCTTCTCACAAGGTCTGGGGGATGCTTCCGACAAGGGCAGGAGATGCCACCTGGATATCACAGGATGGCACCTGGATGGTGCTGGGTTGGCTTCTCACAAGGTCTGGGGGATGGTTCCTACAAGGGGAAACGGAATGCCCCCCACACGATCCTGCAGCTCAGGGCTCCTCTGACGTCATGGCAGATGAGCACTGGTTTAAAATGCAGCTACAAGCTGGAGTGACGTGAGCGGTGAGCTGAGCAGGAGGGGTGGGTGTGTTTGAGATCATAATGGGGGAGCTGCGGGTTAGGAGATCATAATGGGGGTGCAGGGGGTTTTGGTGGCTGCACCCTGCACCCCCATTATGATCTCCTAACCCCACCCCCCAGCTCCCCCATTATGATCTCAAACACCCCAACCCCTCACTGCTCATGTCACTCCAGGTGGGAGCTGCATTTTAAACCAGTGTTCATTTGCCCTGACGTCAGAGGAGCCCTGAGCTGCAGGATCTTGCAGGTGGCACCCCTTGCCCTTTGTAGGAACCATCCCGCAGACCATGTGAGAAGCAATCCCAGCACCATCCTGTGACCATCCAGGTGACATCATGGAGCCCGTCCCCTTGCAGCATGGTATCAGCGGTCACCCCACAGGGCCACCTACACCACCGATAGCTTGTAATTAGAGTAGTCTACTATGTACTCTACTTTCCGTCCACAAGATGCCGCTGTGCATAATGCGGTTGGGCGCGCGCACTCTACGTGCGCTAGCCAAACAAGCTAGATCCCTTTAATTTTTTTAGCTTTTATAAACAATTCTTCTTTACTGCGAAGTCCAAAATTGTAATTGTTCCTATTAAGGTCAGACACCTGAGAGGAACTGCAGGAACTGTGGATTCAGCTATATTATATACTTATGTTGAAAATTGGGATATTTCCTATTATCTCCCCACCAGCAGCCACTAGATTGGCAAGAAAGTTGTTTGCAGAGATTTTGTTCAATTTATTTTTAGTGTGTTAGATTTAGGGTTCAGGATTAGGGTAGTGGCAGATGATAAGCTTTACATAATAAAGTAGTGGTGCACACAGCATGACATCTGACACTACCCTAACCTTGAACCTAAGCCTAACCCTTACCCTATGAAGAAATTAAAGAAAGTCTTCATTAGTGTGCTACTTAGTGGTGGCCATAACTCTATGGTATGGGCAGTGAAAATCGGCAGGGCCATCTAGCGGCTGGTGGGCGGCACTGCTGCTGCCGCTGCTAGTGAATATTTGGCAAATTAGAAGGAAAGGACCGAAAATTGTATCAGATAGTTGAAAATGTGTAAGACTTTCCCAAACTACAATAGCAAAAAAATGTCACAAACACCGCCCACTCCGTTATACCAATATCCAGAGCCACGCCCAATTAAAAATACATCTTATTCAACCCTGTATGCTCCGCCCATTTACAGACACACCCATCCAGCATCTAGACCGACCATGTGCCTCAGAGTTCTCTTCCACTAACAACGAAATTAAACAAACTGGCGCCTCCCACTCTGTAATTCCCACCCAGTCGCGTTTACTGTCCAATCACCGTTGCTAAGTGTTTACGACGGCTCGAGGAATCACACAGCCCCTATTCCCGGAATGAACCAATCGGAACGCGTTGCGATGTGAAGCTACGTACTAGGGCGAGGGCAGTAGTAAGACGAGCATGGCGTCAGAAGGTTGGAGTGAATCCCCGGAAATGATGTTGAAGGACTGGCACACTGCAGGAAAGAGGCCGCGAATTATTTCAGACTGAAGGCCGGAATGAGGCCAAGGAAGTGACGTAGGAGGGCGGGCAGGAGAATAGTACCAGAGCTTTCCAGAAAGGAGTGTGACCAGGTAGCAGGGGTGCTTGGTATTGTGTATGTAATTTATATGTTTGTGCAAATGTATAGGCAATATATAACTAACCTATACTGCCTGTGCATGGTTATATATTGGTCCATATATTTTATATGTATGTGAGCAAGCTTTGCACTGAACATGAATAGGTACAGACTTAATACATACATAATTATATTGTATTAGTGTACATGTTCCTATTTGCATGCAGCAATATGTATGTGCAGAATAGACTCATTTGTTTCTCCTTGCAGATCTACTTTTAGACATTATCCTCTGTTTATTGTATAGATAAGTCTAAGGATGTATTGGCAGTCTTTGTAACTCCCTTTTTTGTATTTCTTCAGTGAGCCTCCTACTTGCCCTCTCACAGCTGCAGGATGGTGGATTACAGTGTATGGGATCACATTGAGGTGTCTGATGATGAAGATGACACCCATCCCAACATTGATACAGCTAGTCTGTTCCGATGGCGCCATCAGGTGAGGGGCTTCCATGGGGCCCTATCATTTCCCCAATTCATACTGTAATATTTATTTATGCGCTTTAAAAGTCTGTTGGACCAGTCCTTTTCTATATCTGAAGCTGGACCAGAACCACTTTGCGGTCAGTGGTAGATAAAAAGATTTGCTACTAGTGGGAGAGTACAATCTGAAAGCAACAATATTAATGTAAAGTATAACCTATTACTCCTGGAGATATTTCAAATTCAATTACTTGTCACAGCTTCTTCCTCTCTACTCCTTATTGCTATGATTCTTCACAGGGAAATATATTAAGATATACATTTCTTAATATTATTATATAAAATCTGACGGATCTTTCCTCTTTATGAGTACTGCAGTTGCAGCAAGGAGCTGCTAGATGGCTTCTGAAATAGTACACAGTTTGTAAGCGCTGCTGAGATCGTACACCATTTCCAAGCTTAAACCATTACCCTAACCCTAAAGCTATGATATCGGCAGCGACATCTAGCAGATGCTTACCGCCACTGCTGCCTGTGCTGGAGTACTCATAACAGGAAATGACCAATCCCACTCACCAACTTGCTTTCCAATACATATGAGCCCCCTATATTATAAAAGTTAGACAGCACTGCATTAGAGGATCAGTCCACAATATGAGGTAATAGTAGAGGGCCTGGACTGGAGGAGAGATTGATGGGTATTCATGCCTGGGTGACTCCCAGGAAGAGGAGTTCTGCAACATTGGCCTTTCGTACTGTCCCTCAATGAGTTCCATCCCCATGGATGGATACCCAAAGCCACAGGGATATGTTATTTGGTACCAGTCAGGATGCTTGTCTATAATTATTTTATAATATATATTTTTATTTCTACAATGTATTTTGTCATGTTAGTGATGTAGAAATATTTCAATATTAAAGGGACATTCAATGCAATCTGTTAGCATGCTTTCAAACGGCAATTTAAAAAAAAAAATATAAGCTTCTTTTTTTCATGAAGAAATATTTCGTAAAACTTTATTTAAACTTACTGTAAGCCAACAGGAAATAGCTCTGTGAGCGTGCCTCTAGATCTCACTGGCTGACACTCACGACTCATACAGCTATACTGCTGCAGATTGGCTGACCAGGACAAACCCACAAATGGTTATACATTCAGAGCAGTATACTTTGCTCTAGGTGCTTCATTTAAAAAACACACATGCACACTGTTCAACATCATCAAATCCCCTTCTCAGGTGCAACAAAGAAAAATAAATCCTTAAATGCCCCTTTAGTACCCTTTTCCGTAATTGGACAATCCATATGAATAGACACGTTTTTTTTCTTTTCTTCAGGTCTGGAGTAAACAATGCAAATTGTGAATGTACTGATACTACTTTACATAGTTTATTGCAAGTGTTTGACCTTTTTAAAATGATTTAGTATATTGATAACTCTGTACCTAATCTATTAAGTTCCAGGACCATACCTAATGCCATATGACTACTACTATATATGTTTTCAAAATGCCAGTGTTATTAAGTCTTTATTTTCTTCTCTGTTATTTTCCCTGGCCAGACATTACTTTCTCTTTTACCCTCCCTGCTGTCCTCCAGCTATATATGTTCTGTTCTAAAGATTATAGTAATGATTAGACTAATGTATCTGTGACTGTTATTATTATTATTTATCCAACTGGGCATGCTCTTTTGCTTTAGCAAAGTTTGAGAGGAGGAAGTCATTTATGGACCATTTATGCCTAAATATTCTAGTATTCTCTTAGGAACATGCCTTGATAATGTGCAAATCGTTTTATGCAGTTAAAAATTAAAACTGTAATTATTTCTATAACACTGTTGCATTCAATGTTGATGTAATAATGGAAGACATTGTTTCTTTATCACTAAATCCATTAGAAACCTGATGATCTTTAGACTCTGTAAGATATCTTCACTTATGTTGGAAATTTCACCTCTAAATAGCACACTTGACGGATGAAGTCAGTGGATGTGAAGTAAACCCCCAAGACATAATCCTCCTCCTCAAACCTCAGACTGGCAGTCCAAGATGCAATCATTCATGACATAATCAATATCATGTAACTCCAAAGCATCTAGGAAAAGTCTTAATGTTCCTGTCTTGCATAGCTGCTAATATTATTGTGTTGCATGTTTCATAAGCATGTGAAGTTTTTTATGAAACGACCGTGGTCCTTTAAAATACCCAGTTATCAATCTGTATTATCTAACACTTCACTCAAAATCTTTCTTAAGTCAATTGCAGATATATTTATTTGTATGTGTACATTTAATGACTGCAGTAATTCCTATTCCCTTTACATTTAAATCACTGGTAAAATGCTTATCTCATATATTTGCCATTGGATATACATATTGTGATGTGATTTAAAAAAATAAATAACTTAATGATGGCCACCAACCAGCAAGGGAAGAGGCTAGGTTGGTCCTGCTCTTTTCTGTTTTCAGAGAGAACTTTGATATAAAATATGTAGGGAATTCACTTTTATATACAATTATTCTTTATGATAGACTTCCATTTTCTTTACTACAATTTTTTGCATCTTCTTAACCGGGTGTATCCTTGTAAACTTATGAGCAGTCCATTAGAACACATAAGAAACGTACTGAATATTCAGTCTTCTCTCACCTTAGGTAGTAGATCACTGGAAAATTAAATGGTGGATTCCACAGCAATATAATTGCATCCCTTAGATTGTAAGTCTGCGAGTTTCTATCCTAAGTACTTTGGTAATTCACCATGGACATTAGATTCTTAGCTCAAAGACAGGGCCGTCCTTTGCTAAATGTTAATCTGTATTTATCATTGTCTGAACCTAATTTATGTACAGCGATATGGAATATGTCAGCGTGTTATATCTTATTTCCTGCTCAGAATTATGAAATACATAATTTGCATTCTGGGATCCTGGTCAGGGACATAAAGGTTTTTTGCTCTTGTAATCCAATACCATTTTAAACATGGTTTCCTTTAAGCAAAGATCAGGATGGATTATACACTAGCTAGAAATCCCACCCACTTACAGCTCTTTTAAGGTTACTGCCTCTCATCAGAGTGGGGCTGGAGCCTAGCTTGTACAGTAGATCTTGTGAGGAGGTAGTTTACCACAACAATCACTTAATTTATGGTGGGCGATGGAGGCGCTCAGTGAAAAAAGGGAGGGGAAGGAGCCTAGAGAGCCTGTGTAAAGATACTTGGATCAGACGGAAATACACAACTCTCCTTCTCTCTCACTTGCCCAGGAGCTGTCACCTTGCATCATTCACTTCAAGAACTGCACTCCAGAAATGTCAATTCCCCTCACACACACCTCTTCCACCAATGTATCATGGATCAATCCAAGGTCCTGCAGAGGCGTCCAACATATAGAATTAATATCACTTAAAACCACTGTCCCTCTATGCAATCACGACACTGAGTAGAGTGCTGGTGCCACTATGATTATTTTAAACATAATCAATGTTGTGTTGTTAATTCTGCTTTAAGTCAGGCTTCAAACTTTCAAACAAATATGTTTTTAGTTGTGAGGTGGTCCTTTAAAGTTCTATGCAGAGTGAGCACTACATAGGACTGCCATTGACACGTGTTTGTGGCTATCACAGACAAGCAGAAAAATATGATTTTTTATTAAAGACTGATGCATATTAACAACATCTAGCTTATATTGTTTGTGCACTAATGAGGTCCTTTTTAAATATGACTACTATGGCCCTTAAACTATTTTGTCCATATATAATACAAGTTTAAATCAACTTGCTAAAACACCCTCTAGCCCATCGGTAGGCAATGTACTGCTCCACTCGTCCCCCTTCCTATTCTCTGGAGTTGGAAATCAAATTTCCCATTTCCTGTCCATTTTCTCTCCATACTAACAGCCTGTCTCTGTCTTCTTTTTCACAAAACCCTTCCTCTCACTATTTCTTCCTGTAGCTTCCTTTTGTAGACTCACATATTTATCCCTACACATAAGAGGCTGCCTTTTAATTGCTCTACCCAATAGTTTGTATGTTTTATAGGAAATCCATCTAAGTGAAGTAAATATGGCAAATGTTGCATTCAGAAAGCATCAAATATTTTGAATAAAACTTCTTGCGATACCTCCAGTTAAGGTTCAGGATGCCCCTTCTAACATGTCAGTCTCTTGTAGGCCCGAGTGGAAAGGATGGAACAGTTTGATAAGGAGAAAGAAGAATTGCAGAAAACAGCAAGAGAGTGCAAGAAGAAGCTAGCGGACTGTCAAAAGAAGTTAAAAGACATGGGTGTCAAGGATCCCAAACTTGAGGCCGATATAGAACAACTGAAGAAGGAGGAGAAGTCCTGGGCAAAGAAGGAAGATGAATTGAGAAAGAAAGAGAAAAACATGCCCTGGAACGTGGACACCCTTTGCAAGGAGGGATTCAGCAAGGTGAGCTGGAGCCAGCCACAAAATAAAAACATAGTTAATGATAAGGACTAAAATGCACATCTTGCCAGCCCATTGTACCTAGAAAAAAAATGCACCGCCTAAAGGAACTCTCTAACCTCAAAATCGTGTGTGTGTGTATATATGTGGTGGTAAAAACAAAGTTCCTAAATGTTATCATGTAGTTAGTACCTCTGCCCCACCCTTATAAAGCACTTTGAGCTACTAAGTACATTGAGTTATACACTAGTACAAAGGTGCACAAGTTTGGTCCTGGAAGGCCATACACAGGCTTAGATTTGAGGATATCCCTGCTGCTCACAAGAGAATCAATTGCTCCTCGAGTCATCCTGATTGGCTCACCTGTGCACAGAAAGGATATCCTCAAATCCAGGCTTGTGTGTGGCCCTCCAAGACTGAACATGTACACCCCTGCACTAGCATAAAGGGGCCACTCAAACTATGCAGCATATATGAGGAATGGTTTAATGTAGTGAAACACATCCAATATAATTAATTTACTTTATCATCAGAATGACCCTTTGTGTATGCTTTGAAATAATTTGTGTTTCTGTGATTTAATGACCGATTCATGCACAATTATTGATTTAGTTCACCACTAATTAACATTAAAAATATGTGTAAGCAACGGGCAGAAAATATAATTTACAAAAAACGTTTACTGTATTTATGGCCACTACCCTCCTCTCATTGTCAGGACCACTACTCAAAGTAAGTGAAGATTTCATCTGACATAATATTGCTTAGGCTGTCATGGTAATGCTTGAATAATGTTCAGTTGAAAACTTTCAATTTTCAGTAGAGCTCAGGACAATGAGAGGTGGGGAGGGCTACACCAGAGGCCATTAATGAGGTAAACTGTTGTTTAAATAAAAAAAAAATGGCATATCTTTGATTTGTTGCTGTCTATTTTTAGGTTAATTAATGGTGAATGGAAAAAAATAGGTTTAAAGTGTTTACTCTGGCTCTTTCAATATCTATTTTCATATATTAAGCTGTGTGTGGACATGTTGACCGGTCTTCTGTTTCATAGGTTCAAGTTTTAATGCTTTGTCTCCAATCTCTAAGCAAATAAACGAGCACCGTCCCTGCCAATAGATATTGGCTTAATTTTTTTTTATTGTTTTTTTTGTGTAGCTCATTATATTGAGGAACTTTTTTTTTAGAATACGAGGAAGATTTTTATGTATTTTTCTTTATTTAAAAAAAATCTGTGTTTTTTGTTTTGTGCACAGAGCGTTTTCAATGTCAAGCCAGAAAATACACAGGAGACCGATGAGGAAAAGGAACACAAGCATAAAACTTTTGTTGAAAAGAACATCAAAGAGCTAAAACATTTTGGTGAGTTAACTTGCATTCATTTCTGGCCACAGAAATCAAAGGCTGTAAAGAGTCATGGAATCCATCAACGCTGCTCTGTCATTTGTTGGAGCTTGCAATTTAAAGTCTCTTCAGGACTTGAGAGTTTGTTCCCATATGCTCAATACATCACATGGCTCAACCTGCTAAGGCTCCAGATAAATAGTTTGTGCTTTAAAAGCTAAAACTGCAGCATGTAAAAACTGTTCTAAAACAATGAAAAGGGCTTCAAATAATAAAAAACATTGTTACATATTTCAGACTTGATTTTTGTCTGCTCTACTTGTGTAGAGCAATATGCATGAGCTCAAAGGCTCCTTAAGGTGGGTCTGTTCTGCCATTGTGACTGCCCATTTAAATGAAAGATGCCATAGGAAAGTGAACATTTTTTAAAAGCAAAACAGATATTTTTTTATACATGTTTACTATTGACATTCTTGGTTTTGCTTGTGTGCGTCTTATAGTCATATCTGAGACTCTGCGACCTCATGGACCGCAATACACCATGCTGATCCATGGCAGAGATACTAGAGTGTTTTACCAGTTCCTTCTCCAGTGCGACACAGCATAAAGCTCCTGCTATTCCTAAGTGGTCTCCCATCCAAGTACTGACCAGGCCCAACCCTGCATGACTTCATGGTGGTATGACCTCTTGGTTCCCTGACTGGAATCCAAACCAGGTTGCAGTGGTGACGGCACCAAATCCTAACCACTGGACCGTCAGGGAACTCGAGTTTTGCTTACTATAACCTAATATATATATTTTTTTCTTCAAAACCCGGTGATTCATTTGCTGTATTAATGGAGGATATTCATGATACAGTTTCACACAGAGAAATGTCAGAGCCTGTGTAATATATCCTCCCTAGGAAGTAGTGTTTGCTTGGACACCTGACAGGCATGTCATACAGTTTTTACAGATATATTTATACCTGATTTATTAAAGTCCTACAATTTTAGCAGTTAAGGGTAAGGACAGTATAATAATGGCAGGGAAGTGGTTAAGTAGGATGTGGAGGTTTTCTTTATACGTCCCTGTTGGGTTTTCCCTTTTTCTTATTTCATGTCACAGGTTTTTTGTATCCATTTCTCGTTGGGTCCGAGGGATATTCCCTTACAATGTTTTGTCTTCATGGTATCTACTAATATATTGCTGCTAGAAATAATGTTTTAACGTATAGCAGTGTTGATTTTGTTTTATTTCAGAATGATTAAAGTGACACTTGGCACTATCTCTCTATCTACCTTTTTGTGCATCTATGCATACTACTCCATGGCACTGCCTGGACAACAAGAGGCAGCCTTTCTTGAAAATGTTCTACCCTAGTCATGGGCCTTGTTGGCCTAGGCAGATGCACATCACTGGATAAAGCTGAAATTATTGTTTTTTCTTACACTTATTTACTATTTTTATGTTGCAATACATTGCTTTGTAAAAATTGTGATTTTCACCATAAAATAAAATTACAAAAATTGAAGAAAAAAAGTGACAAAGTTTGTTTTGTATAAAAAATATTTTAATTAGGTTTACTTTAATTTGATCCTACCAAAATGTAATGTTCATATAAAGGCTTACCCTGTAGGTCTCTTACCAGCAAGTGATCAGTTTCTCAGCTTCTGGAACCTCCCCTTTCTCCCTGTATTCTGTCGTGCTTGCTGCCATCTGCAGTGGGAGGTATTCACTTTAATGTTTTTGCAGCAAATGACACACAGCATGGCACTGTGCACTTGCTGAATATTAGTAGGACACTGGTAAACTGGCAGGATAAAAAAAAAAAAAAAATATATATATATATATATATATATATATATATATATATATATATATATATATATATATATATATATATATATATATATATATAAATTATTCACAAATAAAATCTTGTATACACCAATACTGTTTGGGTAATTTCATATTAAGAGGACCATACAATAAGGATCTTTTGAATGACTACCACTTTACATAGCAACTCCACAGTAGAAATAAATAGAGAAATAGAGTAGAATAATCCTTCCCCTCTAACTACAGACTAACTAGGAGTCTAAGATGGGACACGCCATAACCAGCAGAATCTGTTACACTTGAATGTTTTCTTTAAAAATGCCTCATGCTTGTGTCTTGTATATCTGTTAATTTTAGCAGTTTGGTGTATAGTTTACAAACGTGAAGTTTTTGACCCACTACAGTGATCCTTTAATACATTTTTGAACTGATCCATTTATAATAAGATTGTATACAAACTAGGTTTTAAGTTGTATGTTGGTTGTTTAAACTGCACATGACCTCTTGCCGTCTCTTATTTTTCTTGTCCTCCTCTCTTTAAGGAATGCTACATCGCTGGGATGACAGCCAAAAATATTTATCAGATAATCCTCACCTTGTGTGTGAAGAGACTGCCAATTATCTTGTCATCTGGTGCATCGATCTAGAAGTGGAAGAGGTGAGAAATATTAATAGTAGGCTTCCTATTGAAAGGCACAATTACCGACATTTATAATTGTCTGTAGAGTTTTTGATGGATTTGGTCTCCGTGTAACTCCATTTAAAGCATCGTGCTACTTGTTTCTTTCTTTTTCCTTGAAGTTTTAGTTTTAACACAATGAAAATATATTTGTTTGCCCACTTTGAGTCTGATTAAAAGCAAAACTATGCAGGGAAATGTCATACAGATAGTTTTACAATTACAAAATACATTTGATGCCTCTGCTGGACCCTGCAGATGTCTGTGATTTATATGTGGATGTTGTGTGTGTGTGTGTACATTTACATTTCTAGAGAGCAATACTTGCATTTCCTGTTGTAAGGTGTCTGCTTCTGGTCCTGTAAGTGGAAAGGGATGTCATGTCTGTTTCAATCAGATCCAATTATTTAACAAAGCCATCTGACCTCACCCTCCTGATCCAGCTCTGAGGAATTGATGCGAAAAATATACAATGGGCTCCACTTCATAAACAAATCTTCAAAAATTTAATTTTCTCAAAAAAATACTTTTATACCTATGGCTTACACAGCTGTTGACTTTGCGAGTTTTGTTACATACTTAAGAAATATGTTTTTGCTTGAGCTATAGTGGTCCTTAAAAAAAAAAAAAAAAAAAACATTTGTATAATATCTTCTAATTATTGTATTAATTGCCTTCCAGTCCACCTCCTGCAGTTTGTTTATAGCAGGCAGAGTCACTCAATATTTGTGCGAGAGGTTTCTGTGGGAGTTTGTGATGCAGCTCATTCACGTTCACATGGGACTGCCATTCAGGGGACATTTTAGACACCTATCTACTGCTTTAGAAAACTAAAAATACAGATGTGTTTTTTGTAACCACGGACCAGCTGCTTAAATCGGGCATATTTGTTTGGTTTAATATACTAGTAATAATTGGTAATTATTCCTTGGGTATCTGGCTGTAGTGTTTCTAGTATAAATCCATCTGAAACTAAAAAGACTTCTGAGACCACAGGGAGTATCTAGGCTGATCACGTTAATTAATTACTCCATCTTTTCAGTTGTTTTTTTTTTTTTGTGTGGCTTTACACTGAACACAATATGTTTATGGCATAATTGCCAATTATTTGCAATTTTGTCCTATCGGTCAGCATTTCAAATCCCCCATCCGGGACACCGACTAATATCTCTTTCTAAAAGGTAATGTTTTACAAATTTCAATGTAAATGTTCTGATCATGCTTTATGATAAACTGAAAATAAACGCAGCACATTTCCCCAACGCTCTCACCAAAGCCATGTGGGCATTAGGTACTTGCACACTTTGCCACAGTTTGCAGAAAATAGGGTGATTCCAGCCTAAAGATAAGGGTATACCAAAATTTTTCAATGTACATTTTCTCACAAGTTGGCCAATTACATGTAAATAAATGTATTAAGTAATATAATTTCACCCTCCGTGAATCTTTAATGTATCTATTAAGGTTTTTAATTTCTTAATATATATATTTTTTTGATCCAGAAACATGCCCTGATGGAGCAGGTCGCTCATCAGACCATTGTCATGCAGTTTATTTTGGAATTGGCCAAAAGCCTGAAGGTGGATCCCAGAGCCTGCTTTAGGCAGTTCTTCAGCAAGATCAAGGTGAGGGCTTTGTATGGCGTGTCTGTATTCCCTAATGTTAATTATTGCTGTATTCTATTTTCAGTGTCTGCCTATTTCATACTGTGTCACAATTACTTCAGGAGGTTGGTAGCACTGATTTGATACAGAACTTTGTAAATAGCAGGTGATAAGCTTTGGGAATGTGCACTTATTTACTATTTACACAGTTCTGAGAGTAGGTTGTTCTGCATTCATTCAGAAGTAAAACGTTCAGCAGATTATGGCACAATATGACGAAGCCAGGAATAACACCTAGAGTTGAGAAGTTAGTTAAAATATTTTGGGGGAACAAATGTGGCTCTACTGTACACTCCAATTGAAGAGTGTTTCAATTATATTGTCCGTTTTTTTTTTTTTTTTTTTTTAAAGAAATGTATAAAGTTAGTTGTGTTTTTTTTTTTTTAAAAAAAACGTTTTAACAGTAGACTTATGCCGTATCTTTAAATATTTTTAGGATGCTTCATTTTAACTTTTGTAATATCCCATATATTTTGACCAGACTGCTGACCAACAGTACATGGATGCTTTCACTGATGAACTGGAATCTTTCAAAGAAAGGGTGAGGGAGCGAGCCAAGATCAGGATAGAGAAAGCATTGAAAGAGTATGAAGAGGAGGAGAAGAAGAAAAGGCTAGGCCCAGGCGGGCTGGACCCTGTGGAAGTCTATGAAGCACTCCCACCCGTATGTTGATTCAATGCTCTTGACTGTCTTGTCTCGCTTTAATACCATTAAAAAAAAACGTTATAGTCCATGTTGCTTTAACAAAAAAATAGCCGTTTTAACTCACACACTTTTAGTCACTCAGGATGCCGATAACATCCTTGTGCCAGCTTGTCAAAATAACTGAATAATGTTGAGATTAAATAAGTGCAACTCATTGCAAAGTCAGCCTCCCCCCAACCATACGCTAGAGCAGTCGTTCTCAACCACTATCATAAATTCCTTAATGATCTATCTTCAGTAAAAATGATTCTATTCAAATTGGTGCAAAACAAAATGAAAATGTCGTTCGCCATTTAAAGTATCTCCATGTTCAAAATGCTCTGCGGATCAGAGGCAGTGCACAGAAGTATTGGAAGTTAAGCAGTCGGTCCCCATATCAAAAAGATTGAGAGACACGTATTTAGAGGACCAATCTGGAACCCCCCCAACCATAAGCTGAGTCTGCTTACATGCTTTTACATTCTCTTTAATTGACTACTATTGTTGATTGTTACAGACATTCATTTCTGCCCAAACTCCAGTGAATCCAGTTATCTGAATCCAAAGTCCCTCTCATTTATCTGTTAGGAACAAAAGCAAATTACTTTTGCCAGTAAAGGTATATAGAAGTTACATGGATTATGAATGCATGAAAAAATCCCCCCCCAAAAAACAGTAATAAACTTAACCTAAAGTTTGCAAAATTTCTTCAGTTTTCCGGCAGTTGATTTTGAGTGAACACCCCTGAAAATCCAAGCTAAATTAGCATAAAATTCATATTTAGTTATAGGCAAGTACAAGTACTAACTTCATGTCTTTGGAGATGATAGTTGCGAATTCATCTGCACAGTTTAACCTAAAATGACCTGTTACAGCATATTTTCTTTTGTTTCTTTAGGAGCTGCAGAAGTGTTTTGATTCAAAGGACATTCAGTTGTTACAGGATACAATTAGTAAAATGGATCCTACAGTAAGTCAAACTTTCATTATTTTAGTAAATAATTTTGCTTCTCAATAATTGTATAATATTTTACTACAATAAATCTCTAGTGTTGTACTGTTAAGTTATGTAGTGCACAGCTTGCCTTCCCTTTCTCCAAAAGATGGGTTCTATTCCATAGCTCCCATAAGAACTCTTGGAAAGCTGACTCGCAGAGCTATTCTATGGCTGTCGTAAAATGTACAGATTCGACCCAGGGCGTTTTTCCTGTAACTCTCTAGCTGTAATGTGTCTCAGCCTGCTTGCAGGAGAATAAGAGTCAGAATCTCCATACTCTCCATAACATATCGAATGAACGATACCCATGAATTTTAACACTTTATACTGGCCCCAACATCCGGCCACATTCCTATTGGTCCATTTATCTATATAAATATTCCCGTAGCAGTGAACGTGTTAAATAATAAAAATAAATATGCAGGGGGTTTATGACTCCTTCATTTATGACCCACTCCCCCTATGAGCTTGGGTATCCCCTGGAATTCCCCTCAATACCCAATGGGCCATTAGGCCCTCTTCTCCCCACCCCTCGTGCTGTGGAATGGGGTACCATTAATTCTATAGGGATCCCAATGGGGCCTCTAACCATGGATCCCCATGGTAATCTAAAGTATAATCATGGGGTTTATGTTGGACTCCCATGGCACCTAGAATCAAGGGGGGGTCCTCATGCACCCCTATGGTACCGAATATTAACCCCTACACCATGGCACCTACACCTAGCTCCCCTACCGTGAGGGTTTCTTTCAACCCCCATGGCACCTTAACTTTTACCATAAGGGTCCTTATGAACCCCCATCGTCCCGAACAGTACCCCCTTAAAAATAATTTTAGAAAATAGATTATCTCCCCCCCCCCACCACCACCACCACCACCAAAAAAAAAAACAATTGCAGAAAAAATGTAAAAAATAAATAAAATTAAATGAGTCTACAAAAAATACACCTATAGTGGGAAAATTATACTTAATGGTGATAATTTTAAATGTCCTGCTCCTTGCTCTTCAGCCCTGGATAGACAGCCACTTCCATGTTGATTAAAAAAATCGGTCCTCTTATTGTTTGATTGAAGCCTTTCTTCCTCCTCTCCGTACTGTGCCTAAAAACCTTGGTGCCCTAAAAAAAAAAAAAAAAAATATTTGAACTCGTCCACTAACATATTTTTTTCCACCAGGCCCTTGCCTTATAGACTAAATTTTGTGGATTCCGAATGGCTGAAATATGTGTCCATCGTATTTCAGCCAATCCGAATCTGGTATTTGAATTACTCCCCAGTCTATTCTGATTTGGGTAGACTTTTACCCAATCAGAAATTAACATATTTGATTCTGAGTTAGAAATGAGGCAGGAGAAATACAAATACTCAGTTCGGATTGGCTGCAATGACTGACACATTTCAGCCAACTGGAATCCGCAAATCAGGCAAGGGGACGGTGAAATAACAGTTAGATTTAATTTTTTTTTTTTTGTAGTCTCCATCCTTTCTTGGATATTGAGGAGGGAATCCTGTGGGAGGCCCAGGCTCATAGCTGGTAGTGGCTATTGAGGGGAATCCCCAGTCATTCCTGAGCTCATGGTGTTATTGATGGGGGAATCCTGCGGGATACCTTGTCTCATAGGGGGTAGTGGTAGCTCCCTTTTTTATAGCAATGGATTGAGGCAGTCCAGTCTTCTCAGAGTTATTATTCTGCCTCTATGGAAGGTTGAAGGTGCCCGGAAGCTTTTTAATTACTTTGGGCACTTAGAGAGACTTATAAGAAGCATGAGACATCTCTTTAGAAAAGAGATCTAGGATAGACACGATGATATGGCATTTCCTGGAAGTTAGATTTACGAATGTGATGGTTTGGTGTAGGGTCTTACGAGTGAACTGCACTCTGATCTTTTCTTACTGGAGCCATAAAATAATTTCACGTTAATTATATGAGAATTGTATTTATAACAATATGCAACATTCACATCACGGTTGGAGAATCAGTCTACAGTTTAGTTGATTATCTCCACCCTGATAAGGTCATCAAGGGGGGAAGTGGGAGGAAATGATTCTGAAAGATCTAAAGGTCAAACAATAATTCATAGGCTGCCCCCACATTAAATTCTCATTGCAAAGGGAAACCACTTAACAAAGCAAGTCTTCAAAAAATGAACAGATATCATTGTGTTGAAATAACCTTGTGCCTGGAAATTTAGTAATGGGTGCTAGACAAAGCTTCAACCCTTATTTGATCGTTAATCAGAGATGGAGGCAAGCAGCCACTGAGTTTGATATTTGCAATCAAGTTTAATATTGCCTTTTTTTTATAATTGAATATGATCAATGCTTAATTAAAACATCTAGCTCCAATTGTTAGGGCTTTACCGTGGTCCTTTGACCTATGTATATTTATCTGTGTGTAATTCTGCTATGTGTATAGCACATAAACTGTAGACATGAATTGCAATGTAGTTAAAATCAAAATGATTTGCATGTGGTGTTAAATATTAAAAAAATTGAGGTAAAGCTATTTAGTTATATCAGTTTGAATATAAAGACATAATGTATAAAACTGAAAACATACACATTGACTGGAAAAAGAAAAAAAAACGTATATCTATGCACGTAGATATGTTTTTTTTTTTTTATACACAAACATGAAAACACAAAGACTGAGAAGGGAAAATGTGACCAATCCACCAACTGACAGAAGAGCAAAACACTGAGGGCACAGAGGCTCACACCTACTTATGTCTGGGAGATGCTGCTATCAAGATGCCCTGTCATTTACACATATAAAGATACTGGAAAGGCTCCTTTTTGTTTTTTCCTTAAGTCATCCAAATATATTTCAAAATAGGATGGTTGCATACACTGGAGAAAAAATTATGCAAATGCCTGACCACTAACTTTTCAGTTGTCTTACATTTTCATGGTTCCCCTGATAACTTGTCCCCTAGCAGTTGCTCTGTCTCCCTAATCATATGATTTATTTATTATGCCAATTGCAGATGAGGCAATTTTCCATGATTAAGAAAGGCCATGGCCTCATTTTCTTAACTGGCTGACTAGAAGACCGTGAGATTTATGGTGCAAATATGCTAGAGGAGGGAAAGCAGGGGAGCCACGAGACAGAGTAAAACAAATGTATATGTCTGTCATCAAGGACCACTGTAATACCCTGATGACACAAGCTATATGGTAATTAGGCATTGTCACAACCCGTTGTTTTTTATATATATATATCCTGGAAATGATATGAGTCCTTGTTCAGGTACTATCAACCATATTTCAAATAAACAATGATGGCAAATCAATGCACAAATGTCCATCTCGCCAGGCAGTTGTCACAGGCATTGATCTGTAATAAGTGTTATTCATTAAGTTAGAAAAGCAATTCTAATATTAAACTTGCTTTGTGACATCACCTTCTAAAACTCCACTTGAGCAACTTGTCTCCACCCCTTATGTAGTCATCAATGGTGGGAGTGGAAAGTCAGTCCTAAATAGCCACACTTAACTTATGTTAGGAACCGATAGTTTACCTTGATTGGAGGTGTGTTAAATTGGTTTACCTTAGCCAGGACAAACTTATGTCTGATCATTTAAAGCCACCTCCCAGTCAGAGTTGATTACCTTATAGTGGTTGAAGATAAGTGGCTATAATGGAGTTGATGTTTGAAAGGAAGTTTTTTAATTTAAGGGTTAATGTTTTTTCCTAAATAATTGAATATAAATTGTATTAACAAGCAATGCCTAACAAAATATCTATCTCCCATTGTTAGGGCATTAGAGCAGTCTTATAATGCAAGGTGGAAAAATAAATTATCATTGGCTATGGGTTTATAATTGTATAAGTAGTCTAATGGTTATTAGACTGGAGTGAATAAGTGCTGCTTATCTGTCTTTTGTGGTTTGTATGTTGGTATCTATAGAGATCTAAATCTGTTTTCCATTATGTCCCATAGGAAGCCAGGTATTATATGAAGCAGTGTATTGAATCTGGACTTTGGGTACCAAATTCTAAAGGAGCTGATGGACAGGAAGCCGGAGGCCCAGAAACAGAACCCATATACGAAGAGGCCAAGAAGGAGGCTGCAGATGAGAAAGAGGCATAATAAGAGCCCATGACAGAAATGTGAACCCATTAACAAGATCTCTTCTGTACAATAGGACTGTGCTACACGGCAGTCCATAAGAGGTTCTGCTAATCCTATAAATTGGTGAATTACATAAAAATAGAATTTATTTGTGTGTGGTGTTAAAATAAAAAAAGAACCCCTCTAAGCCCACTGACATTGTTTATGAATGGATCATTCCAAGAATGGAGGATGTGGGAATAGAGTATAAGTAAATGCAGCAACAGCCAATCACTATACTCTATTTTCTAGAAAAAAAACATTATGGACGTTCAATGAATTGGTGCGTAGTGATTGGCTAATTAGATACCCCTTATTTATAGTGGATAAGAAAATGTAACATTTCCACACCAGATAAGAGAACAAGGATAATATGAAAACTGCATTTTTATTAAAGTAAATCTGCACAAGGTAGGATTCTGATGTTAAAAAGAGAATAAACATTAGTTTATCCCTGGCATTTGATCATAATAATTGGAAGCAGCATGAATATCTAATGCCATAGAGGAGAAATACAACAGTCTGAATTTTTGCAGGCAGCAAGTAACCTATTAAATGGCTTCTTCAGCTCTCAACACAAATATATACATTAATGGGTATATGGTGTAGTGTAAGCCTGTATAATGTGTCATTTATTCAAAACAAGTTTTAATACATTTACGTTTTGTCAGAAACCGTTCAGGCAGCCTGCCCGCAGCAAGATGGGCCACTCGTCTCTCTGTGCTGTAATAGAGGCTGCTATGTCTCGCTTTACAGAGCGTTTTAACAGGTCACGCTCTCTACCCATTTATTATATATTTATGAGGGCTAAATATTCCTTTTAAATGCATCTGTTATTAGGTTTTGTTTCTCATGGATCTGGTCTTTTTCCTTTTTTCACTTCTTTTATTAAGGCTTGTAATGTTGCAGTTTAGCACTGAAATAAAAATAAATTCACTTTTTTTTTTCAACTTTACGTTGTCTCACATTATTTCTTAACCGCTAATTTGACACATCACCGTTTAGAAGTTTATGCTGAAATTTTTGCCAGAAGAATACAAATTGCATTTTTAAATCCGTCAAAGAGGTTTGAATTCCATTCCACATTTGGCTATCAACAGATATGTATACCTTTTTTTTTTTTTTAATTAGAGTAAAGGGAGGCAAGTGACAAAAAACATCACTTCTGCTTGTTAGGTTAAAAACAATGAAGGCTTAATGCATGAATGGGAGTGATTAACCTTGGCTATGGATTTATAATTTATATACGTAGTCTAATAATTATTAATGCAAAAAGCATGCAATTATATTAATAATGCATTAACTATGAGTAATGAGTCTATCTTCAGACTGCTTGCTGTGTGTATTCTTTTCACTTACACAGGGGCCTGAAATACACAAAATGCAATATGTTACAAGCATATCTGGCCATAATGTCACAAACCTAGCTGTGCATTTCAATCTGGATCCAGAGCTTCTCACAGCAGAGGCAAACGGTTTTGTTCTACACAAGTTCAATTCAACAACACGCGAGTGAAAGAACCACTGTAGTTTAGCAAAACATTCACATGTTTGTGAAGTATGCAATACACTTATACAATACATTTGCACCTATGCATGTCATGGACATAAAAGCATTTTCATACTCTGCTAGTATATAGATGCTGCCATTAGTCATACCTTCATTTCAAGCAATGAGGAGGTGATTGCAGAGCAAATGAGGCTTGCAAGCTGTCTATACAGGGCCTATAGGAGGGAAGGGTAACTTGCCCTGTGATGAAATACTGTCCAACTCGCTAAACAAATATCCCTCTTTCCATACTTGAATAAATAATAAAAGAATAAACACTCTTACTCCTGTATGCATGGAAGACACAACCATTGTATCACTCAGGCACAATTAAAACTTAAATGAAGAACTAGTTTATGTCTACAGTTTACATTCCTCCAAATGTTACAAACTTCACAAAGATCAGAACCTTTTCCCAGTCTACAGAGGTCCTTTTAAAGGTATATCTAAGTTTCCCTGTTTTTCCTAATAGAACACATTCTGCTTATATCGGACACACACGTTGCACTGAGTTATTCTATACACATGCAGATTTATTTATTCATTTTAAATAAAACTTGTTTTCCACACCCCCAGAGCTGCTTACATAGGCACAGTGAACCTACCAATAGAAACAATGCATTTGGGCACACATTTTTAACCCTTTACTAACCTTCAAGCCAACAGTAGCACAATTCAGAGATCTACAGAGCAATATCTGGGCTCCTCTTTGCTCCCATGTACGGGGGACTACACATTCCATGTTGTCTCCTTGCACAAACTACCATCAAATATATTAGTGGCCTATGATTCGCCAAAATGAACTTTGAATGTTAATTTTAGAAGGGATTTCCAGGTGTGTTTTCATACATTACTGATTCTCATCAATTGGATGCATTCATAATCCATTAAACTTCAATATGCCTTTAAAGGAACTCTGAACCCATGAACACTGCTCTGTACCAACATATAGACCGTTATCATAGACAACTTCAAATTAAACCTTTTTTACAAATGTGTTTATTTCTTTTTTTTTTTTTATTGCTGTGTTTTTAAAAGTCTTTGTTAACTTACCTTGATGGTTATCTCCAGGTCAGTTGGAACAGCAGACATATTGAGCTTATGATGACTGCCTGTCAGTTCCTGAAGATAATAAATCACAAGCTCACGTAAAATACTTGTATATTTGCTTCACATATCAGATTTTTTTCCGTTAGTATATGAAGAGATATGTTTTTGTTTGGTTTTCAGCTTGCTGCAAAAAAACAGAAAACTAAAAGCAGTTGTAGAGACAGTTAAATTAATAACTAGGTTATATAAAAGCTGTTATGGAACAGTAAAATATGTATAACTTTAAAAATTCACTAATTATATTTGATTCTCTACAACTGTAAATATACCCATAACAGGCTTAAAAATACTGGATGGTTATCTAGAGGTTGGAAATGCGCATAACACCACTGCTTTTTATTGCTGTTTGTAAAGCTAACATTTAATCCTATACAATACACAAAGGAATATATAATATATATATATATATATATATATATATATATATATATAGTATATAAATACTTATAAAAACCTGGTTCCTGCTCAGAATTCTGAGAAATACAGTTCTGGGAAGCTGAGCAGGGACATGCAAATGTGCCCTTCAATCCATAAACCATTTTAAACATGGCTTTCCATCTAAGCTTATGCCGACTGCATTACACAGCTTTTATGCAAAGCCAAGGTTGGATTATACAGAAGCTGGGAATACTACCCACATACAGCCGTTTCAAGGTTACTGCCTGGGCCGGGATCCCAGCTTGTGTTGTGGACACATGATGATAGGCCAGCTATTCTCACCCTCTCTAGTGCCGCGACCCTTTGATAAAATTTCCCAAGATGTGGCGATACCTAACCGCAAAGTTATGATAGGAGATATATGTTTGAGGCTAAATATAACAGTTTCTTATTCTTTGATCTATTGTATATAGGTATATGAATACTGACAGGGATGAAAGAGTTAATATTTTTATGGTTTCTTACTTTGACTAGCCTTTATATACTGGTGTGAAGTATAGAAGGTATGTCTATTGCCTCAGTTGAAGTGAGCAGGCGAAACGCGCACATCAGGCACTACACTAGACACCAAAGCCGCGCTGTGATGACATCAGATATTGCCGATCAGTAAGCATTGTGGCTGATCGAGAGAGAGCTCCAGGGGCTACTGCTTGCGGAAAGGGTGGCAACACATCTTTGATCGAGCGGTTTTATGAGACCCCTGGCAAATCGTCATTCGACTTCCGATGGGGTTGAGAACCGATGCGATAGGCAGTAACCTTGAAAAAGCTGTACGTGGGTAGGATTCCTAGCTTGTGTATAATCCAACTTGGCTTTGGATAAAAGCTGTGTATGCAGTGGGCATAAGCTTAAAGGAAGCCATGTTTAAAATGGTTTATTGATTGAAGAACAAAGCATTTGTGGCACATTTGCATGTCCCAGCTCAGCTTCCCAGAATGCAGTGTAATAACTTTTTCTCGGAATTCTGAGCTGGAAGCAGGTTTTTTAACTTGTTTTAGACATTCAAATGTGAACACAGATGTACTATTTACTGTACTGCTGTACGGTGGAGGGCTTCTATCGCTATTTTGCCCACCATATATTAAATGATTGTTGTGGTGAACTATATCTATACTAGCGACTTGCCCGTCAAAAATGACGGCAATAAAAACTAAAGCCTGGCAATGCTGTTTGCCACACAATGTAAGCCTCTCCCCCTCTACTTTACTGGCCTTGTGATGAGCACCTTTGGCGCTCATCACAGGCCTTGCAATGAGCCCCTTTGGAGCTCATTGCGAGTCTCTCCCTCTGTCTACTTCCTCCCTCGTGTCTTATTTCCCCCCTCCTCTCCCTCCCTTGTGTCTCCTTCCACCTCGTCTACCTCCTTTGTATCTCCTGCCCCCCTGTGTTTTTACCTCCCTCTCCTTCCCGTGTCTCTAAACCCCTCCCCTGTGTCTCTTTCCCCCTTCTCCCTCCCATGCATCTCTTCCCCCCCCTGTGTCTCCCCCAACCCTCCCCTGTGTCTGTTCCCCCCTGGCCTGTGTCTCTTTCCCCCTCCCCCTGTGTCTGTTACGGCCTTCCTCGTGTCTCCATTTCCCTCCCTTGTGTATCTTCCCCCCTGCACTCTCTCCCCTGTGTCTCTTCCCCCTCCTCTCACTCCCCTGTGTCTCTTCCCCCTCCTCTTTCTGTGCCTCTTCCTCCCTGTCTCTTCCCCCTCACCCTCTGTGTCTCTCCCCACTCTGTGTCTTCCACCCTCTCCCTCTGTGCCTCTTCCCCCGCCTCTCTCTGTGTGTCTCGCCACTGTGTCTCTTCACCCCTTCCTCTGTTCCCCCCCTCTGTGCCTCTTTCCCCCTCTCTCTGTACCTCATCCCCCCTTTCCCTCTGTGTCTCTTCCTCCCTCACCCTCTGTATCTCTCCCCCCTGTGTCTCTTCCCCCCTCTCCCTCTGTGCCTCTTCCCCCCTCTCCCTCTGTGCCTGTTTCCCCCTGGCATGTGTCTCTTTCCCCCTTCCCCCTGTGTCTGTTCCCCTCTTCCCCCCCCCCATTTCCCTCCCATGTGTATCTTCCCCCTGTTCTCCCTCCCGTGTGTCTTTTCCCCCTCATCTACCTCCCCTGTGTCTCTTTCCCACCTATCCCTCTGTGTCTCTCCCCCCTCCCTCTGTGTCTCTTCCCCACTCTCCCTCTGTGCCGTGCCTCTTCCCCCCTCTTCCCCATTCTCCCTCTTCCCCACTCTCCCTCTGTGCCTCTCCCCCCCTCTTCCCCACTCTCCCTCTGTGCCTCTACCCCCCCCTCTTCCCCACTCTTCCCCACTCTTTCATCTGCTCTGCGCATGAGCGGTTCGCGCCGAGCTGCGCGCAAGCGCGGCTCGTGCCGCGCTCTGCGCATGCGCGGCTCGTGCCGCGCTCTGCGCATGCGTG